>CM059194.1:17298069-17580569 GCA_030323885.1 Branchipolynoe longqiensis | reverse complement strand
TGTCCGTTCTATCTCTGGTGGTGTCCGGCGGTGTCCGGTACACGTTTTGAACATGTACAAAACTTGTACCAGACAGCGCCAGACTGATGTGTATGGTTGATGTCAATTTTAAGTCCGTTTTGTCCGTTTTGTCCGTTTCATGTCCGGTACCCATCCGTTACGTCTCTGGTTTGCTTCCTGCAGTGTCCGTTGATGGTGGGTTTTAAAATTATAATTTAACTTTTTTTTTATTGCGGGAATTCGGTCAGTATATGTTTTCTGCATGTCCATGAACAATGCATTACATCCGTTTGACATTTGGTTTTCGTCCGGTTATCGTCCGGTGGCTATTCATTAACGTATGTTCCTTGTCCATTTAGCATTCATTTGATATGGTACATTTCGGTACATTTTGGTACATTCGGATACCGAAAACCACCGGACTAGACAATTCTTTGTCCGGTGGTGTCCGGTACTCTGGTAAGGTCTGACTGGGCCTTAAACCTAAAGCAACCACCCATCAATCAATCAGTACTGCAATTAATTCAAGTATATCTAGTTTTTTATTTGAAGAAAGCCCTCTCCATTCCTAGTAACTAGTATTGTAAATGACATCGGAAAAGCCCTACATTTGTATATATTGCAGAAATGCCGGAAGGTATCATCGCACACATGTGGCTGTATTAATAATTATTATGCAGGTGTCCTTTTCTCACACACAACATAAGAAAATTAGTACGGTTGGGTGGGGCGGGGGGGGGGGCAGCAGACGAGATTTGGATAAGCAGACGACAGACCATATCCTGTTACAGTATAACCCCGTTAAACCAAACTTGAAGGGACCCTAGACATTTGTTTGGATTAAAGTTGCATAGTCCGATGGTTTTGAGTTTCTGACATTTTTCTGAGATAAGTATATTAATTTGATCATTATAATCTACCTTACTTTAGTTTGAAGTAACTTTTAATTGAAATGGCTACCTTTTGAGATATTTGAAATTCAAACATGGGATAATAATTTTGGCAAGCACGACAAAACTCTGATACCATAGGCTTCTGCAGTAACAGGTTCTATTACATCGACTCAGTATTCCCTTCTATGTGGCAACAAATACTTAATAAGTGCATCAGTCTCGAAGTTAAATATGTAGAATCAAATCTAGATAATTGTTTTGATTTTGAAAATTTGATGCTTCATCGGACTATGCAGCTTTAACCGATCATTGGTTTAACCAAGCTTTGGCTTCCAGTTTGACTTGGCTATGGCAAAAACGCAGGTGCATTATGAATGCAATATACAATGTATGTGGACACTTTGATTATTGTTTTGTTTTATGTATATACATTATAACCCATTAAACCAAGCTCAGTTAAACCAAACGATTGGTTAATCCAAACTTTTTTCTGCCCGGCAAAATACTACCATTTATCATATAAAAAAGTCTCACATGACCTTATAACCACATGAAAGTTTGGTTTAACCATACCGGAAGTAGCCTGGGGCCCAACAATTTTGCTTGGATTAACCAATTGTTTGGATTAACCTACTTTGGTTTAACCAACTTTGTTATATGATAAATGGTAGTATTTTGCCGGGCCTCCGAAAAAAGTTTGGATTAACGGATCGTTTGGTTTAACCGAGCTTGGTTTAACAATGTTGTACTGTATTACGTTTCTACCAACATTGCTGATATGCCTCAAGGGAAAAGAACGCCTTCACAATTAAATGAAAAATACTTCGTTGGCCTTTCAAATGAAGAATTGTGAAGTTTGCAAGAACGACAGGAAAGGAGGACCCAACAAAATGTTGCAATTTGAAAATGTTACAGATTCGTTTGAAAGTTCAAAAATCAGTGTGTTCATTAGTGGGAAATGGTTTGGTTGTTGGAGTTTTATGTCCCGGCAACATCTAAGGTCATATCAGGATGGGCACCGAATTGTCACAGTGTACGCTGATGGTGACTTTATAGTGCTGCCCCACTGGGAAATCAAGCCGCCAGCACCATGACCCAATATTGTAATCAGCATCTTTCGGCCGACTATGCCAGAAACTCTGGAACAACCGACATGTGTCTATGTGGGTCAAAGGCAAGATCTACCATGCAATCGTGCTATCCACCCTACTATATGGAGCTGAGGCCTGGACAGTGTACAGGCGACAGGTGAAAAAGCTGCATGCCTTCATGATGCGACATCTGCGTTCAATCATGAGGCTAATCTGGAACGACAAAGTGACAAATAAGGAACTACTCGAATGGACGGGGCTGCCCTCTATGGAAGATATTCTGATCAAAAAGAATCTCTGGTGGACTGGACACCTCATGAGGATATCATCAGACAGGCTACCAAAGCAGATCCTATATTCTCAACTGTCTTCTGGTTACAGAAAGAGAGGGCACCCTCGTCTCCGGTTCAAGGATACCATCAAGAGAAACCTGAAGCTGAGAGACATTAAGACTGACTCATGGACATCACTCTTACAGCAGATAGCTAAATGGAGAGCAGCAGTCAAGTAATGAAAGCAGTCTTTGTCGCATTGCGACTGACAGCATGATGATGATGAACAGTATCCTGACGGTGAGCTAACCAGTACTTTCCCTAGCCTATCCTGTTAATGTGGAGCACCAAGCTAGGAAGCGACAAGTATCAATGTTGTATGTCAAGTGTCATTGTTTTTTTTGTTTTTTTTTGTTCTTTAAAAAAAAAAAATGTTATGGGATGTTTATGCTCTCCATAGCATATAATCTCGGATGATCAAGCTTGTGTTCAATGCTGGGCAGTTATCGGTCTGTGTTTCTTAAGATTATGGTTTGTGGTTAGTGGTCTATGTTAGTTTTTTGCGATTTTCTTGGTAAGAGTCTTCCTCTTTTTATTTTTCCCACACTTAATTCTAGACTAGCCTACTCTATTTACATATTATAGGCTTGCATGTAATAGGTAGTTGGTCTATGTTTGGATTTGAAGTTATCTGGCTGTTTTCTGGCAGGGGGTTACCTCTCATGGGCTGTCCAGCTGGTGGGCCATGACATATTACATGCCCCCTTGTGGAACAGCTTAGAGGTTTGACTCGAACTGGAATTGAAGTCCCGATCTCCCACACGGGAGGCACGCGCTCTAGCGATTCGTTCACTGCGCCCGGTCATGGGGAATGATGAAGGCATTGAGAGATGTTATCGAA
The DNA here is from genome assembly GCA_030323885.1 of Branchipolynoe longqiensis. NCBI lineage: Eukaryota > Metazoa > Annelida > Polychaeta > Phyllodocida > Polynoidae > Branchipolynoe > Branchipolynoe longqiensis. The sequence continues at coordinate 17,577,412 of CM059194.1, read as the reverse complement.
TGATATTATTAAAGGGGCATGATCCGATAAAAGCATCACATTTTCAAAACCGAAACCCAAATAAAGCGATCGATATAGGGCAGTGGTCGATCTGTGGATGGGGTCGGTTAGAGAGGTTTTACTGTACATTGGGTGAAACGAGTTCCACTTGAATGCACCGTGGCTGCTAGAGCTCAGGCTCGATCGAGGTCGAGAGATTCTCGGCCAAACATAACTAATTGACTTGTCGCACTAGCTTTGCTGGCTCAACATGCATGACAGGTGCTAGTACAGGATAGTCACGGTGGAATCGGTCATGGAGTGTGCCTGATTCCTGGGTCACCTATAAGTCAGGAGTGCTACGTATCGCCATCCTGATATGATCTTATATGTTGCTAGGACGTAAAACAACAACAAATAAACAACATGAATGTACATTTCTGCCATTTTGTACCGCGCGTCTTAACCACTGGACCACCTAGGCTCCCCTGTTGTCATAAACCTCGCCACGCCTACCTGTCTGGTTGGTATTGTACCTGGTGATGTAAGTGGCTGCCTCTACAATAACACGCGGATGTAGCTGGTGTAATGATCATAGATTATGCTGTATGTGTGTAACCTGAGCATGTGTCTATCGCGGTTTTGAAGTTTGAAAGGACAACAAATATATATATGATGATTTATATGGTGATTTATGATTCAAAGTATATGCTTACAAGTAATGAAAATAATTGCTTGCAACCAATGAAAAATGTACACATACAAGTCCCATTCAGTCGCCCTCTCTGCATACTTATGCACTGGGCGTGATGGTCCAAATGGTAGAGCGCAGTCCTCCCATGCGGCAGATCGGGAGTTCAATTCCCGGTCGAGTCAAACCAATGACTTACAAAATTGATATTTGTTGCTTCCTGGCTTGGCACTCGGCATTAATAGGATATTGCAAGGATGGGTTAGCTCAGGGTCATGATAATGTCACTGGGTGGGATATTGGGTCATGGCGCTGGCGGCCTGATTTTTCAGTGGGGGGGCACTATAAATTTGCCATGAGTGCACACTGTCACAAGTCGGTACCCATACTGATATGACTTTAGATGTTACCAGGACAAAAAACTTCAATAACCAACCAACCGAATATGTGTGCATACATTCACCCCTGTCACCACGCCCCCCCCCCCCCCCACTGCCCCCCACACACAAACAGACATACAGATACACCCTTCATTATAAATAAGGGGGACTAGGAAATGTGGCAGAGTGTACCCTGGCGCAGATGGGGGGGGGGGGGGTAGATGGGAGGGGGGGCTATATACAGTATAACCCCGTTAAACGAAAGTTTGTTTGGATTAACCGATCATTGGTTTAACCGAGCTTTGACTTTGACTTGATTTTGGCAAAAACGGGGGTGCATTATGAATGTACAATATATGTGGATACTGTGATTATTGTTTTCTTTATGTATATACAGTTTAACCCCATTAAACTAAACTCGGTTAAATCAAACAATTGGTTAAGCCAAACTTTGTTCGGCGACCTGGCAAAATACTACCATTTATCACATATAAAAGTCCTATATGACCTTAAAACCACATGAAAGTTTGGTTTGGCGATACCGAAAGTGGCCTGGGTGCGACAATTTTGTTTGGATTAACCAATGCTTTTGATTAACCGACTTTGGTTTAACCAACTTTTTTATATGATAAATGGTAGTATTTTGACGGGCCGCCGAAAAAAGTTTGGATTAACCGATCGTTTGGTTTAACCGAGCTTGGTTTAACGGGGTTGTACTGTATGCAGTCTGCTACCAGCAATAACACGCATGTATTTGTACGTTTTTTTTACTCTGCTAATTTGCACCAAATATATCACATCCGAGATACTAGAGTTGGTGTCCACCGAAGCCCTTGGTCATGCTCGGGGAAAGCCTCAAATACATCAAGAACAATAGAGATTCTACTTGTAGTGAAGAATGGGACACTTCTCGGTGTGTAAGCACTCGGGTCGCAGGTTCGATCCTTCTTCGGCGATCAGTACACTGTAACTATAATATGCATATTCACTGGGCGTGGTGCTGTATAGACTGATTGCATTAGGGAGTCTATATCATATATGTTACGATGGGCAGCATGTTCCACCTGATAATGGCAATAAATGAGGGTTCGAATACTGCCCTAGCTGTCGTGTCAGCCGTTGCAATACTATCCTTAACACTAGGTAATCTGATGCAATGCTTGCTCACAATATTAGTTACTTAGACGTACATAATAATTGAATATCAGATTTGTTTGGTTATTTCTCTGATTGGTTATACTCAAATAATGCAAATTTTACTTTCTACTTATCGACATGGATGAAGTCAACCAATAGACGTGAAGGAATTTACTAATCATGTCATTACCTAAATATGGAAGCTAAAGGCCCTGTCACACTACGACGTTTCTCACCAACGTGCTTCGACGCGTGCCGACGGGTTGGGTTTTTGTTCAACACGTCGGTACACGTCCGGTACGTTACCGGCGTGTTGCCGGCGCGTTACCGGCGCGTTACCGGCGCGTCGGTACATAGCAACGTGTGAATGGACACGTCGGGGCGCGTCGGGGCGCGTCGGGGCGCGTCGAGGTTTTGTGCATGCACAAAACTTTGGACGCGCGGCGACGCGCGCCAACGGGTTGGAGGGTGCGTTACGGATGCGTTAGCAACACGTCGACACGCGTTGGCGGCGCGCCAGCCGTACGCTGGCAGGACGTTGATCAACGTTGGTTAACGTTGGCTTTTTTCCCCCCAAAATGGGAGCGTTCCGTCGGCGCGTCGGGAAAGTCCCATCGACATGTTGTGGGCATGCCATTGGCGTTGCTCCAGCGTTTCTCGGCGCGTTGGACGTGTTGCCGGCGCGCCTGGATGCGTTGGCCGCGCGCTGTGGACGCGCTGCGGGCGCGTCCTAACGTGTTGCTGGCGGGTATGTACGGGTTCACGCAATACTAACACGATACCAATGCGCTGCCTCCACGCCGTAAACGCGCCGACAACGCGCCGACAGCACGCCGACAACACGCCAATAACACGCTACCGACACGCTACATACATCCTAATAACACGCTACTAACGCGCCAATAACGCACCAATAATGCGCCTCCAACCCGCCACTAACACGCTGCGCCGCGTCAAACTTTCTCCCAAAGCGCTGAAAAGTTTGACGTTTCTCGACGGGTTGCAAATATTTTGTGCGTTGCCGGCGCGCCGGCGGAAGCGTCGTAGTGTGACAGGGCCTTATGTCTCTTAAGCCCCAATCAGACCTCACCGGATTGAGGAAACGGACAGAAACCACACACTGTCCAGTGAAATACGGCAATGTACGGTTTATATATGGTACCCATCCGGCCTGTCCGTTCTATCTCCGGTGGTGTCCGGCGGTGTCTGGTACAAGTTTTGAACATGCACAAAACTTGTACCGGACACTGCCGGACTGACATGTATGGTTGCTGTCCAGTTTAAGTCCATTTAGTCCGTTTCATGTCCTGTACCCATCCGTTAAGACTCCGGTTTGCTTCCTGCCAAGTCCGCTGACATGTTTTTGGTTTTTTTTTTAATTACATTTTTTTTTATTGTGGAAATTCGGTCAGTATATGTTTTCGGCGCGTCCATGAACAATTCAGTATGTCCGTTTGACATTCGGTTTTCGTCTGGTGGATATTCGTTAATGTACGTTCCTTGTCAGTTGCAACAGTTCAACACATTTCGGTACATTTTGATACCGAACACCACCGGACTAGAAAATCTTTTGTCCGTTTCCTCAATCCGATGAGGTCTGACTGGGGCTTTACATTGGTTTTGTTCCTCTTGACCAATGTCCACTCTCGCCGTGAATATGGCCTATGCTGCCGACACGGCGTAAAGTTATATGACACTACTGTACCATATTGTTATGGAACTTTTGGGTTTCAGAATTTCATTGTGTTACATGGTGCAAATTGTCTATTCAACAGGTTTTGTACACCTTATTCTATATACGTTTTGTGTAAATAACACTGAATTGAAAAATGGCTGGAAGACCAGTGCTTCGGCACTGACAAAAGACTTATTCAGCAGAATAAACATATTTACCAACAACAACAACAAAAAAATCAATCAATCAATGTCCACACCCAAGTTCATTTGGCCTTGTCATATCCCTTGTGCATAAACACCCACATCGTGCAATATACTTACGACATAGCATAGCATGTAGCCACTTGCACAATGCTTTACTTAAGTAAGATAACCAGTAATATTCAGCTGTCTTTACACCCCCAATTGTTCCTATCGGTTATGGTCGTCGAATGGTTAGCACAACATCCTGATCACATGACTTGCAATTTGGTTGCAATGCACTAGCGTCCCCTGCGGTGGCACCACCAGTAAACACCCGGAAATGAGCTGAGTTTATCACCCGTCGACAAACCAAATTTATGCCCTCAACTGCTCTCGGTAAATGTCGCGTATGCATCTATCTTAATTATAATTTTCATTTTATTTTTATAAAGGCGAATACAGTAAAACCTCTCTAAATCGACCGACCTTGGAACCGACTCTAAGTGGTCCATTTAGGGAGGTGGGCGGCTTAGGGAGTTAGCATATGGTTACAATGGTACTGTTCGGACCCAAATAAAGCAATCTATATAGGGGAGTGGTCCATCTGTCGATGTGGTCGGTTAGAGAGGTTTTACCATACCCTTTTCTTCTATATATGACACTTGTAGATTTGTCATACTGTCATGGATGTGATGAAAATGGGAAATATTGCGCCTAGGGCAGGATTCGACCCCACCCCACTCCCCCACAGTTCTTGCCACTCCCGGGCTGCAGTCATGACTTGGTTCTGAATGCTGCCCCACTAAGACACAGTTCCACTGGAAGCAGCATACCACAATATCACTCTCAGTCACATTATCCTGGCTGCGCGCCAACCATGCCTTGCCATATCCTAATAAGTCCAGCGCCAGGCAAACACAGCGATAACTACCAATAGTGTAAGTTGTTTTGCGTCGACTCAGCCTGGGATCGAACCCGCAATCTTTTGCTCGGTAGGCGCGTGCCCTACCGAATATGCCACACGGCCCAGTACTTGGCTGGTTGGATGCTAGAGTTTTATGGCCTGGATTGGTACCGCCTTGCGACAGTGTGCACTCATGGTGAATTTATAGTGCTGTCCCACTGGGAGACCACGCCGCCAACACAATGACCCGATATCCCACATGGTCATATTATCCTGACAGTGAGCCAACCAGTCCTGGCCATATCCTAACAATGCTGAGCGCCTGACCAGGAAGTGACAAGTATCAATTTTGACATCATTGGTTTGACTCGACCAGGGTTTCGAACCTGTGGTCTTGAATCCCACGATCCATCAATTCGGGAGACGGACGTCCAACTCATTCGTCCATCCTGTCTCGGCCCGGGTACTTTTTTCTACATACGAGATGGGGTGGCCAAATGAGTAGAGCGTCTGTCTCCTGTTTTGGGAGATCGGGACATCCGAACAACACATGAGTTTATGGGTTTGAATCCTGATCGAGTCAAACCAATGACCTAAAAATATATATTTCTCGCTTCCTAGCCTGGCACTTTGCATTATTAGAATAGGGCAAGGACTTGTTGGCTCAGTGTCAGGATAAAGTGACTGAGTGGGATATCAGGTCATGGTGCCCTTGGCCTGGTTACCCAGTGGGGCAGCACTATAAGGTCACCATGAGTGTGTACTGTCACAAGTCAATACCCATCCTGATATGACCTTAGTTGTTGCTAGGATATAAAACAACAACAAACAAATCGTTCTATGTATATGAAGTAGCGCGTGTTTGTGGAAGTGTTAAATCGAGGTTGACCTGTGTAGTCGGGGAGTACGTGTAAACAAAGGTAAGCACTCATCTGGATGATGCTCTGGATGATGCTTGTCATTACCGTGACTGTGTAGTAGGGGTATTAGGGAGGGCGCTGCCCGCCGCACTTACACAGTGTTTCCATGTATTACCAGAAAACATCACCATTAGCAGTTCCAGCGTGTAAATAGGGGACACTCGGTGCAGCTGTCTCTATGGTGTGTGGGGTGTGTGTGTGGTGTGTGGTGTGTGGTGTGTGTGTGTGTCGGGTGTGTGGGATTGATGGGTCAGCTAGTACATTCAAACAAATACTTAATTATCATGTACCGGGTGCAATGGACGAATCAACAGAGCATATGAGCCTGTCTCAAAAGGTGATAACTCTTCTATTTTTGTTGTTCATTGTAACGATTGACACAAAACAGCACATAAACGGCTACACTGAAAGCACAAGGACATTTGCCTCAAATCAATATGTAATCTATTGGGATTATGAAACACCATGTAAAAAATGTATCAGTTTATCATGAGCAAATGCATAAGCAGATAGTATGTTGATCGTTAAAATGGACCAAGTTTTGTCCTATATTGCCTTGCACCTTTTGAGACAGTCTCATATGTCTCCAATGCGGGGTATCGGGAATTCAATTCCCAGTCGAGTCAAACCAATGACTTACAGAAGTGATACTTCTCGCTTTCTAAGTTGCTGCTCGGCATTAATAGGATAAGACAAGGACCGGGTTACCTCAGGGTCGGGATAATATGACTGAGGGGGATATCGTGTCATGGTGCTGCTGGTTTGATCTTCCAGTGTGGCAGCACTATAATGTCACCATGAGTGTGCACAGTCACAAGACAGTACTCATCCTGATATCATTGTAATTGTTGCCAGGGTGTAAAACTCCATCATATATACTTAGGTCCAAGTTGATCACATGTAAAAGTCGACCTCCTTTTTTTTGCACATAACTCCGGAATTTTCTAAATGTATCCTATTCAATCAATCAATAGTTCCATCCTCTAGTCGAGGGTTGGATGCAATGGTTCTCCACTTGTCCCGATGTTGTGCTGTTCTGATAGACTGTGAATAATTCAAGCCTGTCCACTGTGAAATATTTGTAAACCATGATGTTCTTGGTCAGCCTCTCCCTCTGCTGCCATTCACCTTCCCTTCCAACAATGTACGGTATATTGAACTCTGACGAATGATGTGGCCAAAATAAATAAGTTTCTTTGTCTGTATAGTGGCAAACAAGCTTTTCTTATTTTTAATTTTTCTGAGAACTTCTTTGTTGGTGATCTTCTTTGTCCATGATATTTTCATCATCCTTGGATAAGTCCACATCTCAAATGCTGCTAAACGTTTGTACATTTTCTTAGAGATTGTCCATGTCTCTGCCCCGTACATTAGAGTAGACCACACATAACACTGAAGAATATGCTTCCTTGTTTGTATTAATATCTTACTTGATGTTAACACTCTATACATTTTCGAGAATGTTGTTCGGGCTATTGTTATCCTTCTTTTAATTTCTTCCTCACATCTCCCATCATTTGTAATCTTTTGTCCGAGATATATGAATTTGGATACTTGTTCTATGTTTGTGCCATCTATGGTTATATTGACATTTGGTTTATCTGTCTTTTTTCTTATAACCATAATAAGTATCCTATTATGTCATAGATAATTGGTCAACATTGGTGGGCCAAGGCAGTATCCTGTATGTATTAATAACACTGTTACAGAATTGTCGTGAATTAAATACTGGTATTTACAGATCAACTACACATGTACCGGGTACACAACTACACAACTACACAACTACACAACTACACAACTACACAACTAGACAACTACACAACTAGACAACTACACAACTATACAACTACACAACTATACAACTACACAACTACACACCTACACAAATACACAAATACACAAATACACAAATACACACCTACACAACTACACAACTACACAACTACACAAATACACAAATACACAAATACACAACTACACAACTACACAACTACACAACTACACAACTATACAACTACACAACTACACACCTACACAAATACACAAATACACAAATACACACCTACACAACTACACAACTACGCAACTACACAACTACACAACTACACACATACACACCTACACTACTACACAACTACACACCTACACCCCTAAACAACTACACAACTACGCAACTACGCAACTACACAACTACACAACTACTACAAAACGTACACTACTACACAACTACACACCTACACACCTGCACTGCTACGTAACTACACAACTACACAACTACACAACTACACAATTACACAAATACACAACTACACAACTACACAACTACACAACTACACAACTACACAGCTACACAACTACACAGCTACACATCTACACATCTACACGGCTACACATCTACACAACTACACAACTACACAACTACACAGCTACACATCTACACAACTACACATCTACACAGCGACTACACAGCTAGAAAACTACACAACTAAGCAACTACACAAATACACAAATACACAAATACACAACTACACAACTACACAACTACACAGCTACAAAGCTACACAACTACACAACTACACAACTACACAACTACACAACTACACAACTACACAACTACACAACTACACAACTACACAACTACACAACTACACAACTACACAACTACACAACTACACAACTACACAACTACACAACTACACAACTACACAACTACACAACTACACAACTACACAACTACACAACTACACAACTACACAACTACACAACTACACAACTACACAACTACACAACTACACACCTACACACCTACACACCTACACACCTACACTACTTCCCAACTACACAACTACACAACTATGCAACTACACAATTACACAACTACACAACTACGCAACTACACAACTGCACAACTACTACAAACCTACACTACTACACAACTACCCCCTACGCAACTACACAACTACACAACTACACAACTACACAACTACACAACCACACAACCACACAACTACACAACTACACACCTACACAACTACACAACTACACAACTACACAACTACATACCTACACAACTACACAACTACACAACTACACAACTACACAACTACACAACTACACAACTAAATAACTACATAACTACACAACTACACAACTACACAACTACACAACAACACAACAACACAACTACACAACTACACAACTACACAACTACACAACTACACAACTACACAACTACACAACTACACAACTACACACTTACCCAACTACACAACTACACAACTACACCGCTACACTGCTACACCACTACACAGCTACACATATACACATCTACACAACTACACAGCTGCACAGCTACACATCTACACAGCTACACAGCTACACAACTACACAGCTACACAGCTACACAGCTACACAGCTACACAGCTACACAGCTACACATCTACACAATTACACAACTACACAACTACACACCTACACACCTACACAACTACACAACTACACAACTACACAACTACACAACTACACAACTACACACCTACACAACTACACAACTACACAACTACACAACTACAGCTACACATCTACACATCTACACAACGACACATCTACACAGCTACACAACTAAGCAACTACACAACAACACAACTGCACAACTACACAACTACACAACTACACAACTACACAACTACACAACAACACAACTACACAACTACACAACTACACAACTACACAACTACACAACTACACAACTACACAACTACACAACTACACAACTACACAACTACACAACTGCACAACTGCACAACTACACCACTACACAACTACACAACTACACAGCTACACAACTACACAGCTACACATCTACACAACTACACATCTACACAGCGACACATCTACACAGCTACAAAACTACACAACTAAGCAACTACACAACTACACAACTACACAACTACACAACTACACAACTACACAACTACACAACTACACAACTACACAACTACACAACTACACAACTACACAACTACACAACTACACAACTACACAACTACACAACTACACAACTACACAACTACACAACTACACAACTACACAACTACACAACTACACAACTACACACCTACACTACTACCCAACTACACAACTACACAACTACGCAACTACACAATTACACAACTACACAACTACGCAACTACACAACTGCACAACTACTACAAACCTACACTACTACACAACTACCCCCTACACAACTACACAACTACACAACTACACAACTACACAACTACACAACTACACAACTACATAACTACACAACTACGCAACTACACAACTACACAACTACACAACTACACAACTACACAACTACACAACTACACAACTACACCACTACACAACTACACAACTACACAACTACACAACTACACAACTACACAACTACACAACTACACAACTACACAACTACACACCTACACAACTACATAACTACACAACTACACAACTACACAACTACACAACTACACAACTACACAACTACACAACTACACAACTACACAGCTACACTGCTACACCGCTACACAGCTACACATATACACATCTACACAACTACACAGCTACACAGCTACACAGCTACACAGCTACACAGCTACACAGCTACACAACTACACAGCTACACAGCTACACATCTACACAGCTACACAGCTACACAGCTACACATCTACACAACTACGCAACTACACAACTACACAACTACACAACTACACAACTACACAACTACATAACTACACAACTACACAACTACACAACTACACAACTACAGCTACACAGCTACACAGCTACACAACTACACATCTACACAACGACACATCTACACAGCTACACAACTAAGCAACTACACAACAACACAACTACACAACTACACAATTACACAACTACACAACTACACAACTGCACAACTGCACAACTACACCACTACACAACTACACAACTACACAACTACACAACTACACAACTACACAACTACACAACTACACAACTACACAACTACACAACTATGCTCATCGCTCAGCCTGCTCCCTGGGCCGTGTATATTGGTGAGGGGGGAGGAAGATCACGTGATCACTTGTGTGTTTTGTTTCGGAACATACCCAAAAGCTGGCGAGCCTCAATCTCCAAATGTGTTTGTTGACCATCGCATAACCCCGGAGCGCCACTTGGGAGGCACAGCAGACACTATTGGGTACCGATTCACCCACTTACTGACCAGCTCATTTAAAGTGTATAGTTGCTGCCCCAGCCACTCTCTCTCTCTCTTTCTCTGAGAGAGGGCTGCTGAATTAGCCATTAGAAAAGGTGTCTGAAGTCGGGGTAAATGAAAATACCACATAGATCCTTGATATGAGAAGCAAAACATATCCTTAAAATAATTATTTATATTGGCCTGCTAATTTGTGTTATGGAGAATTCATGAATTCACGTAGATTAATAACCTTTTAAAGTCAAATTGAGACTTTCTGTGGCTATGAAGTTGCCATGAGTGCGCACTCTCACAAATCAGTGGTAGTTTACAACCTGAGTAAAGAAAGTAATGATTTCGTATTCATTCCTACCATTTAAACAGTTTTTGTTTCTTACATTCCTTGACCAAGGAGGAGTGATTTTAATTGCAAACCATTGATCTGCCTCATTCCATTGCGCCTTGCCCTGTATCCTAGTAATGCACAGTGCTAGACTAGGTGGTGACAGGTATAATTGTGTTAAGTCATTGGATTTGACTCAGCCAGAGTTGGAACTGGGGCTCAATTCAAATTAAAATCCCCTGTTTTGTTACAGTCACATGTTTTCAGTAGTAAGGACCCTAATTTCTTTTAATAAAAAAAAAAGAAGATTTATAATGCCTATCATGGATAAGTCTGAATAGGCTTGTTTTCATCATTAGACAGTTTGTCAATAGAAAGCCCGAGCCTACACTTTTACCGACCCAAGGGATTTTTAACCTCCCACACCACATAGATGTGGTATGAGAGCAACTGGCCTTTGATGACGCTGTAAGTTATACACAGTGGTGGAAATCCAAATTGGCAGAGGTGGGGGGTACAGGGAATCAAACCACTGACCTTCAGATTAGGAGTCCGACCTATAAAAAAGTGGCATGCGGCATGTGGCTTGCTGCATGCTGCATGCAGCTTGCGTCCTGTGGCATACAGCATGCGGCATGAGGCATGTGGCATGTGGTATGCGGTATATGGATGCGAATGTGAATGCGAATGTGGCAACAAATGGAAAAGCATGTAAACACACAGGAGTGCTTCCATAGGTCCGAATGCTAATATGAATGTGAATGCGAATGTGAATGCGAATGCGAATGCGAATGCGAATGCGAATGTTAATATGAATGCGAATGTGAATAATGCAAATGCGGATACAAATGCAAATGCAAATGCAGCAGCTGGATTGCTCCATGGAATGATCGGTGATAATGCGAATACAAATACTGCCCCATTTGCCATAAGAAACAAAAGGAACTTTGACTTTTCTTCACAAATTCGAAAAAGAAAATCGCTAAGGGATCTATGCCACATTCGCATTAGCATGCCGCATATCGGATACTGCGTATATGGAATCTCAGCTTTAGTTGTTGTTTTTTGGGGAACTAAATGTTTTTCATATACAGTGAAAACCCCCTAACTGACCACCTCCACAGATCGACCACTCCCCTATACCAATCGCTTTACTTGGGTCCCAACAATACCATTGTAACCATATTCCCTACATCGACCACCTCCCTAAATGGATCTCTTAAAGTCGGTCCCAAGGTCGGTCGATTTAGAGAGGTTCTATTGTATATATATATTTAGTCAGTGCCATAGCACTGGTCTTCCGACCTTAAGCGATACAGGTATATAGGCATTCCCCCACAATTTTTACATTTAGTATATAACTTATTCACCTGGATTCCACTGCTCCTTACCCTATCCCAGTTATGGCGAGTACCAGAGGAGGTAGATGCGAAAATCAACCTATTCAATTATTGTTTTGACTATTGTTTATTTTAACCCCACTGGTAATGACAAGTATGCAATTTTAAGTTATTTGTATAACTCGGCTGGATGTGAACCCCACGGGTGGGAACACGCCGGGATCATTGGGTAAGGGACGCACCTATGTAACATGTATGGAACCCTCTGTGATCTAAGAGGCGCCGCCTGGTGGCAAGGACGGATACCGCACATTGGGTGGCTGAGGGTCTGTAGCATCTCATCACAACTCCAGGGTGTGTGATAGAGGATGCAGGGGTGTGTGTGATTCAACGTGACGCAACTAGAGGACCTCCAGGGTGGAGGTAAGGGGGCGATACTCCCTGTTCCTTCACCCCTCCCTAGACCTAAATCCCTACACTCCTGACACTACATATATGTATTCTGCTAAAATATGTTTAATGTATGTATTCGATGAATGGTTGTATGTTACTATTGTTAGCAGATCATGCCCCTGTGTACTTTCCATATCTCTATGTTAGACAAAGTAAACAATTCGATGTTACTGTTAGTAGTGTTACTGTTAGTGGAGTAGAGCCCTATGTGTATATGCATATGTGTGTATATATATATATATGTATATATGGACTTATATATGTATACATATGTATATATATATATATATATGTATATATGGGTATATATGTATATATATATATATATATATATGTATATGTGCATATATATATATATATATGTATACAGTGGGTCAGGATCACGAAAAGAGGGTAATTGGGGAAAGTTGTCGGCGTCGAGCATGGATGTAGGCGTCGATCGGTATAATTATAATTTAGCATTGCCATAGGTGTTGGAAAGTCCTTGAATTTATCGTGAATGTAAAGGTCGAGAAAATACAACAACCTTATTTGTTTCTAGGATAATTTAACATAAAACAAAGAAATGCACGAGACTTTAAGAATTGCGACGCCGACATCTGTTAAAGTTGTCGGCGTCGATCATTGGATGTCGGCATCGATCGGTATAATTATAGTTTAGCATTGACAGAGGTGTTAGAAAGTCCTTAAATTTATCCTGAATGTAAAGGTCAAGAAAATACAACAACCCTATTTGTTTCTAGGATAATTTAATATGAAACAAAGAAATGCACTACACTTTTAAGAATTGCGATGCCGACATCTTCAATTGTCCACCGATTGGCCCGTTTTCGTGAGGCTGACTCATGTGTATATGTATATATATATATATACATGCATAAATATGTATATATGTACATATATGTATATATATGTATATATATGTATATATATGTATATATATGTGTATATGCGTATATATGTACATATATGCATATATTTAAATATGTGGTTATATATGTGTGTGTGTGTGGGCCCAACCTACTGTGAGTGGGTAAGCGTGTGTGTATACATATGAAGAGTTCAGGCGCAAAACACTGTAAACGCCAATCCAAAATTGTAAGAAGAATACCGATTTTTACCGGAAAATATTGTTAATTCTGACTAATTACACTTTTGCTGTAATGACATGATTATGGAGCAATGACCAAAGAAGTAGGCATGTAAGCGTGAAAAGAAGTGTTGTAATTTTGAATCGCATTTTTATCCCAATGTCTGGGTTGGCGTTTATGGGGTTTTGTGCTCTGAACTCTCCACTTTCTTTGACAACCGACTATGTATGGGGCTCTCCTCTAGTCCCTACATTTTCAACTGCATATTGGATTTTGTTGCTTGCTGTGGCAGGTGCGACGGACTCGCCAGATGTGTGAACTACCTGGACGACTTTGCCGTTCTAGGCTCCTCGTTCGAGGATTGTGCAATTAATCAGCAAAAAATTGCTGCCGTCCTTCGTAGGATGGGGTTCTACTTAAGCTACCCCAAACTCTGCATGCCTGCCCAGTGTGCAAGATTTCTCGGTATCGAAGTTGACAGTGTCCTTCTCCAGCTCCGCCTTCCCCGAGATAAGATCATTAAACTTAAATGTGTACTATCAGGTTTCCTCGGCAAACGAAAGGCCTCACGTAAAGACCTGGAGAGGTTAGGTGGCCGCTTAGCCCATTGCGCTACTGTCGTCCGGGGGGGGGGGGGGGGGGCGCTCCTTCCCTACCAGGGTCTACGACGCGATTCGTCAGCTGCGAAAACCATACTACATGTCCCGCCTTAATGAGGAATTCAGATCAGAGCTCAAGTGGTGGCTTGATTACGTTGATACTTTCAACGGCTATGCAAACATTTTTGGCACCCGCGCAGCTGTCGTTTCGGTCTATAGTGACACCTCTGATTGGGGCTATGGAGCGACCCACTCGGACGACTGGTTGGTCAGCTGTTTTCATTCAAACGAGCGCGACCTGGCCTCTGAGGTCGTCCACCACCATGCTGATGCAACGGGGGTTGGGCCCGAAACCCACATTAACCAGAAGGAGATGTGGGCTGTCATCACCGCTGCCCACCGCTGGGGCCATCTTTGTGTTGTGTTCGTGACTGACAACATTACGGTTCGTGCTGCACTTGCCACCGGCCGCTGCATTAACAAAACCATCATGGGCTGGGTTAAGGAGCTCTTCTGGACTTCAGTTACCTTTAACTTCGATGTGAAGTCTGTTTACATTAGGAGCGGAGACAACACTATCTGTGACGCTCTGAGCAGGTGGCAAGATGTTCTTAGCAAGCACCGCATTGTTTGCGCCGTCTCTGTTGTGCCCAACTATTTAGCAACTAACTCTATCTTGCAGGTCTAACTGGTTAAAGTAAGCCAGATGCCCCTGCTTTCCAAATTCTCTCTGCTCGCAGGGGCTTCAGACCTTTAGATTATGTTACCCTCCAGGCAACCATAAAAATGTTCTCGGAAGAGGCCGGACAAGACGCCTCCTCATTCTCCTGCCACTCGCTCCGCTGGGGTGGGTGTACCTTCCTCCCCCTACAAGGGGCCTCTATTGACGAGATCGAGGTACGCGGCGACTGGTCCTCGGACTGCATCTATAGATACATTGCCCTTGTGGACATCAAGTTTGCCACACCTCTTTCCATATTGATTTAATTTCTTTTATTTTTCTTCTGTCTGGTGTGTCTCTGACTTTGGCATTTGAGGCCCAGCCAGGTGCATTACTGTTCTCTATTATTCTCACTTCCTGTAAATAAATAATGTACCCACCAATACTGTGTTGCCATGCAATTCTTACACCCACGTATATACAACGTATATGCGGATGTAACCGAATTGCACAGTGCTGCCATCCAGGGGCTTCTGGGGGGGCTCACAGGATAGTGCCATGCACAACCACCAGGTGGGGCAGGAGCCTCCCTACACCTGTTGTTGATATTGGCTCAGTCTGTCCCTGGCAGCCAGAGCCTCCACACTTGCTTTCAAAACTTTTTTCTTATTATTTTTAGGTAGGGCATTTGAGGCCCAGCCAGGTGCATTACTGTTCTCTACTATTCTCACTTCCTGTAAATAAATAATGTACCCACCAATACTGTGTTGCCGTGCAATTCTTACATATAGATATCCCTCTGTGTGAGAATAGACGAGATCACGGTTCCGACTGCAGATGTGCTGAAAACGGCGTTGGGAGCAAAGCAAAGGCATATGGCCATTGAGTTTGCAGATACGCATATGGCAAAACTGCCATTTTATTCAAAATTAATAGAAATACATAACAATTTGGCACAAACATGGACGGAAGGATGAAATATAATAATATAATGAATATGTTTAAGACACAACTCTCCATAATTAAGCATTTTGACCTAAGAAACATGCAATTTCAATCACTTTACATGCTGATGTTTACATCACCATTGATTAGCCAGAAGTAATTCTTCTTCTAAATATTAAATTGTCAAATGTATCAACAAAAACTTATTTCAAAGAAATATATAGCCAATATCCAATTAACGCTACTCATTTTCTATTACTACATATGTCATTAAGCATAGGCTATAAATAAAAACATGAATAAAATAAGGAAAACTGACTCTGGCTATGGCTCTAACACTAGTCTGAGTGCCCAGATTTGTCTAAATCTAAATGGTTATATTGATGTAAATCCAATGCGGAATAAAAGAGTAATATCTTTATTTATTTATGTATTTGTTTAGTTTGTGTTCTATGTTTCAAACAAGAGCTGAGATGAGCTGAAACTAGCACATTTCATAACTGCACCCAGTGTATTAGCATGTGCCTTGTGCTTCTCGAGGGTTTGTTTTGCTCTGACACATCCCACAATGCACCGCGCGGCTGGAACGGTGATGTTTGTTTGTTTATTGTTGTTTTACGTCCTAACAACATCTAAGGTCATATCAGGACGGGTACCGACTTGAGACAGTCCGCACTCATGGCGATGTAGTCTATTATATAAGGTTAGACAGATCAAAGAAACATATCACTGCGCTGTGCATATTATAACCAGTAGTATAAGCACGGTATGGTGAGCAGTCAAAGCAGGATTGTGACAAGACTTATTTGTGTTTTAATGACAAACATGGCTGAGCCGTGTCACGCTGGGGGGGACTTGGGTGATCTCATCCAGCAATCGGATACACTGATCTCACCCGGGGACGGGAAGCGGGACTGTGCTCTCGTGTTGTCAGGCAACACTCCGTAAACAACCCGGACACGTGATCAAAAGGAGATTGCCTTCTATAACTTAAGTGAAAACACTTAGAGGGCGACTCCTGGTGGCCGTTTTTGACGGGCTTCATTTTGTGGTATTTTTTGTGTTGCATTGGAATTTTCTTAGGCTGTACCTGAGTGATATGAAGACCAGTTTGACAGACCTGATTGTAGAGATTTGTACTGGTTCAAGTAGGGTCCCCCCCCCCCACTGAATTTATCTATATTATACAGTAAAGCCTCTTTAACCCACCACCTCCACAGATCAACCACTTCCCTATATCGATCGCTTTATTTAGGTCACAAACGGTTGCTCATATAATACCATTGTAAGAATAAAACAAAACTCCCTAAACGAACACCTCCTTAAATGGACCATTTAAAGTCGGTCCCATGGTTGGTCGATTTAGAGAGGCTTTACCATGTACATATTATATATATAATATATATATATATCATATCTTATATATGTGATATATAAAGTATTAGGCGAGTATAAAGATACGTGAAGGAATATTACTTATTATTATTATTGTTATACTCCGTAAGATGCAACACTATACTGGTGGCACCATCTCGGCCCACCTCACCTCCCCCAGATGTTGATCAATGTCAGTCACACTGGAGGATTAATAATACACGATCAGTCGCACCGGATGATTTGGACCGAACAGAAAATTAATAGATTAAAACTACTCAACCCACTACCTTACTGTGTCTCTTCTTATTGTTCTGCAGATAGATTTATATACATATATATATATATATATATATATATATATATATATATATATACATATATTACTAGTACACAAATACCATAAGGAAGAGAGTGAGTTGGGTGTACGTTTAATCACTGGCACAGGGACTAATATCCCTAGCCCTAAAAAATAGAAAATTTCCTCCAGTGTGTGTGGCGCGAGGGGTGCCACCCATATGCACTCCCTGACAGCTGGGGGGGGGGGGTGCAATCCACCAATGCGCCGATGAAGGAAGTAGCAAAGTATATATGTTCCCCTAGCATTTATACTTGTATAATACGCTATGCATCACACATATATATATATATATATATATATATATATGCATATGTATGTATAAGGGTCAGGGAGATACGGTAGATGTGACACTGACAGACTGTTGTATTTTTGTTTATTAACATGACTACCAGTTTCCAGTGCGCGAGTGACAGTATTCGCGGCACTGGTAGCGGTGGGGGTGGTGGCGCCACCTGTCCCACACTTAAGAGGGGTCACCCATAAAGTGGTACACAACATCAGGATGGCCAGTAAGGAATATTCCCTTACGTGCCTTTATACTCGCATAAGTTTTATACATCACGTATACTGATATGCATCCTAGAGGAAGACTTAGTTATATAAAAAGATACCCTTCATTTTTGTATTTTTTGTGCAAATATAATTTAGCACTACATTACAATTTGTTGTATTGCAACATCGGATTAATCTGAAAATGTCAATATGTGACCAAAACATGCGCACAGCAGATTTCCACCACTCATGTTATCACGCTAATGTTAAAATGATAAAACACGATTATCCAACAATTTTGATAGTCCGACAGTGGGAGCTGGGAACAAAGTAGTCTGGTTGGGGGGTTGACTGTATTTCCAAATATATAAACGCACACATCCATCTTTGTAGCACTCTCTGTCCCCTGGGGTGTTTTCTGGGATCAACAGGACGTGACAATGATAGATCCCGGGCCAGTTGGACTAACAAATCAACCCCTGGACAGCGCAATGATTAGTTAAAGTTGCATCGTTTTAAAATGTGTCTGAGCTAAATAGATTACACTTATTATTATAACCTACTTTACTTTAGTTTGAAGTTACTTTTATTTTAAATATATTGAAGTATAAACATCTCAAATTAGTTTCGGCAAGCATGCCGAAACTCTGACACCATAGGCTTCTGCAGTAACAGGTTCTATTAAATTGACTCAGTATTCCCTTCTAAGTTCTATGTAGCAACGAATGCTTAATAAGTGCATTAATATATATGTTAGATATGTAGAGTCAAATCTCTATAGTTATTTTGGTTTTGAAAAGTTGATGCTTCATCGGACTATGCCGCTTTAATCAATCCCAGTATTTCACTGTTGAAGTAAATTCAAGACAACAAAACTGCAATGGCTTGATGATTATGGAATCAATATTGTGCTTTGTCCTTGAAGATGTATATTGCCTATCATGGTTAAGTCTGAATATTCTTGTTTTTCACCATTAGACTATTGGTCGATAGAAAGCCCAAGCCTACACTTTTACCAACCCAAAGGATTTTTAACCTCCCGCACTACATAGAAATGCTACGAGAGCAACTGGCCTTTGATGATGCTGCAAGTTACACACAGTGTAGAAATTCAAATCCAGAGAGGTGATGGCATGGGGAATCGAACCACCGACCTTCAGATTAGGAGTGCGACCTAGAAAAACAAGCAGATACTCTAACCACTCCTCCACAGAGGACGCCGGGGTTTTGTGTGGGGTAGGGTGGTTGCCATGGTGACGTACAGTGGATGCCCACAATTAAGGTACTGGAGGGAAAACACTTCAGAGAAGTGTTTGCAAACCGGCACCAATCAACGAACCAACCAATGCGGGCCGGATCAGGATGTCTGCGTTTCGCCCTGCTGACATACGTTTCATCTGGCGCCACCTCGAACTACACAGACAGACTCTGCGCACGCGCGCTGACCGAGCGCCCGATGACGGATGATGCAGCGCGAGTGAATTACGTGACGTGACGTGACGTGAGGAGCGTGCGTGTGGGGGGAGGGGGAGTTGAAGGGGGGAGGGGGAGGGGGGCGGGGCAGAAGGGGAGAGGGTGTGGGGAGGAGGAAGGGCAGCGGACGGAGGGAGGAAGGGTGGAGGGAGAGGGGCAAGAGGAGAGGGAGGGAGGCGGGGGAGGGGAGGAGTGATGGGAGAAGGCGAGGGAAACATGAAGGAGGAGGGGTGGCTGCAGAGGGGGAAGAGGAGAGGGAGGGAAGAAGTGACAGAGGGACAGGGAGAGGGGGCGGAGAGGGGGAGGGGATGGGGTGGAGGAGAGGTGTGGGGGAGGGGATGTAGAGGTGAAGAGGAAGGGGCAGCGGGAGGGGAGATGTGAGGAGGGAGAGGGAGGGGGGTGGGGGGGACGGGGGGAGGGAGAGGGGGAGGAGGAAGGGCAGCGGGCGGAGGGAGGAAGGGTGGAGGGAGAGGGGCAAGAGGAGAGGGAGGGAGAGGGGGGAGGGGGAGGAGTGATGAGGGAGGGGGAAGGGGGAGGGATACATGAAGGAGGAGGGGTGGCTGGAGAGGGGGAAGAGGAGCGGGAGGGGAGGGGAAGAAAAGACGGAGGGACAGGGAGAGGGGGCGGAGAGGGGGGGGGTGGAGGAGAGGTGTGGGGGGAGGGGATGTACAGGTAGAGAGGAGGGGGAAGAGGAAGGGGCAGTGGGAGGGGGAGATGTGAGGGGAAGAGTGAGGGGGATGGGGAGGGGTATGGGGGAGGATTGGCGGGAGTCGGCCGATGAGGAATAGGGTACTTCCTCGGGGCTGCACCATCCATCATAGTGTGCTTATTTCGCTGAACATGGAGGGGACTTTGAACACATGTATAGCTGGTTCTTATGTCGCCACGTCGAGGGTTCCCAGACGGGGTTGGGTGCGAGACCTGGCTGCAGCTTTTGTATTCTGGCAGGGCTGGATGTTTCTTCAACTACAGTAAAACCTCCCTAACCGACCACCTCCAGAGATCGACCACTCTCCTATATCGATCGCTTTATTTGTGTCCCACACGATACCCCATACAATACCATTGCACCGTTATTCTAACTCTCTAAACTGACAACCTCCCTAAATCGACCACTTAAGTTGGTCCCATGGTCGGTCGATTTAGAGAGGTTTTACTGTTATTGCTCTCTCCATTTACACGTTCAATCTCTCTATTCCTCTAGCCGCATGTATACTAAGCTCTCTCAGTCCCTCAGTGCCTCACTGAATCAGTGTATCAGTCTCGCAGTATCTCACTCTCTCAATCTCTCAATCTCTCAATCTCTCATTCTCACTATCTCGCAATCTCGCAATATCTCAATAATTGAGTCTTTCAATCGCTCAAACTCTTAAAATATTTCAATATCTGTCAGTCTATGTCAATTTCTGTCAAGTGCTGTAAATCTCTGTAAATCTCTATAGATATATGTAAATCTCTGTCAATCCCTGTCAACTTCTGTCAAGGTCTGTCAACTTCTGTCAATCTCTGTCAACCTCTATCAACCTATCTCAACCTCTGTCAACCTCTGTCAACCTCTGTCAACCTCTGTCAACCTCTGTCAACCTCTTTCATCTTCTCTCCATATCTCTCCATCTCTCTCCATCTCTCTCAATTTCTCCAAATCTATGTCAAGGTCTCTGAATCTCTCTCAAGCTCATTTCCTCTTTCTCAAGCTCTTGATCTCTTGATCTGGCGCTCTGTCAATATGTCAATTGATCAATATCCAAATATGGCATGTTGTCAATCTGTCAATCTGTCACTAGTGTCAGTCTCTTCATCTCTCTATCTCGCCATTTCCATCTGACTGTTTCACTATCTCGCTATGTCGCTGTTGTCGCCGATATAGGTGAATTTGCGATATTTCATTAAAAACACTGCAAATGGGGGGGGGGGGCGGTCTGTTTTATAATAGAATAATACCTGATGGTATCCCTTTCCAGGTGTGCATGTGTACTGGGGCCACGATACCGGAACAACAGGATTCGCAAATTTTGGGGAGTAAAACATACACGTCGCCGCGTGTGTGGTGTGTGTTGTGGTTGGTCTGTACGGTGTGGGTGGTGTGTTTTGTGTTTGGTATGTATGGGGTGTGTAGCATATCTGGTGTGGATGTGGTGTGCAGGGTATGTGCATAATACGGGTGTGATGATATGTGGTGTGTATGTGGTGTGTGTGGTATGTAGTGTCTGGTGTGAATGTGATGTCTGGCATGCATGGTGTGTGTGGTGTGTGGTGGGTGTGGTGTGTGCGGTGTGGGTGGTGTGTTTTGTGTTTGGTATGTATGGGGTGTGTAGGGTATCTGGGGTGGATGTGGTGTGCAGGTTATGTGCATAGTATGGGTCTGATGTTATGTGGTGTGTATATAGTGTGTGTGGTATGTACGTAGTGTCTGGTGTGAATGGGATGTGTGGCATGGGTGGTGTGTCTGATGTGCATGGTGTGTATGGTGTGTCGTGTGTGTTGTACTACATCTGGTATGTGTGGTGTGGAGTGTTTGTGTGGTGTATTTGGTACTTGTGTGATGTATTTGAGTGATGCATTTGGATGGTGTGGTGTGTGGTGTGTATGTGTGTGGTGTGTGTGGTGTGTGCTGTATGTGATGTGTGTGGTGTGTGATTACAACCATACTAGCATCATACTGAATGAGCATACCACCACACCACCACCATACCACAGCAATACATCACCACCAACACCACCAACACCACCAACACCACCAACACCACCAACACCTCACAACCCACACCCAAACGACCACGGACCTTTACCAAGTAACATAAACCTCCAAGAATCCCCCGCCTTCCTCCGTACCCCTCTCCACCCCACCCCCACCCCACCCCCACCGCTCCATACCTGTCCGACCTTGACCCTTGATGACGTCGCCTCGGGGGCGACACTGGTTCGCCTGAAATGACGCGCGGCCCAACGACGTGACGTCATAGGGATTGTCCTACAGCGGCGCTCCGATTGGTTCACAGCGGGGCGCCGTCAGCCAATGACAGAGCCCGACACATCGCGACCGCCTCGCTCTGAGTAGGAGGCGTTTAGTTGTGTTGGTGGCACCCCTCGCGGACAACAAGGTAGCTAAACGTGTATTATCCATCGCACCGCTGCTGTCTGATTTGTGTGTGTGTGGCGTGTGAATGTGTGTGTACATGTGGTGTGTGTGTGAGTGTGGGGGAGGGGGAGTGAGGGTGGAGGGTGGCAGGGGGTCAGGGGGAGGAGGGTAAGATGGCCGGCCACACCGAACAAAATGTCCGTCAAAATTAGATGCCCTCCACTGAATGGACCAATTAAATGGGGTGTGTGTGTTGGGGTTGGGTGTGTATGTGTGAGGAATCGGGGAGTGGCAACTGGGAACCGACGTCTTTCACGGTTCGCCGACAACTGTGGCCGCCACAGAGTAAAGGTGGGCGTGGTCGGTGAACACCTGTACACCCACCTGCACGCCCCCTACACACCCCCTACACACCCCCTACACACCCACTTGTCACCCAACAGGCGGGTTGGCAATGGACGGCGGATCGTTCGTCACGCAGTGATCAGTAATGGTTTACTAACACTTAATGCACTCAAAGCGCCATCCAAATCGACTATTTAAAAAAAGAAATCACGATGCTTATTCATAGTTGATGACATTAGCGCATGTCGCCAAAATCAGAATATTTATATTTGATTTGACAATCCTCTAACGTCACATTTCAATACTAACACTAACACAGTAACAATACAATGTAAATATAGGGATTAGATACAGCTCCTCTTGTTAGTATTACTAACTATTGGTGGTAGTTTGCTGGTTGGTAGCGTTGTCCCTTAGTAAGACGTGGTGGGAGGTATCACTTTTCAGGTCCCTTACTAAGCAGGACGTAAATACCGTCCACAAATCACCTGCTATGGGGCGGGAACACCCAGGTCGGTGTGTTACTATGGTAACTGCCTATTATCTGCGCCACCCTGATCCCCACACCAGTCTACACGGAGCGGATTCACTAACAAGTAATTGCTACACAATGCAAATACTTGCCATGTGTAATTGAGTCTAAGACTAAGAATGTGCCGCGTCCGTTAGTGACGAGGAAGCCCGGTGGCGGCGCCACTAGTCACATGGGTGGAGTCAAGGAGGCATGGTACAGAATAATAACATATATATGTATATTTATGTATAGGCCACTGAGAATATAATAGATTATAGAGCACATATATATCAAATATATATATATATATATTTATATATAATATTAATAACAATACTTCTATTCCGCGACTTTGCACTCAAATAATGCTTTATACATCAGACACACACACATATATATATATATTTATATATATATATAAAGTAAAACCTCCTTAACCGACAACCTCCACAGATCGACCACTCCCCTATATCGATCGCTTTCTGTGGGTCCCAACAATACCATTGTAACCATATTCTAACTCCACAAACCGACCACCTCCCTCCATCCATGACCACTTAAAGTCGATCCCAAGGTCGGTCGATTTAGAGAGGTTTTACTGAATATATATTATATATATATATAGATCATTATCAGCTATGAGTAATTATTGTGCAGTTGTGATCATCATGGCAGGGGGGACAGTCACATGACTTTAAGCTAATCAGAATGGCGCGCAAATCAGGTCAGATCTTGACACTTATACACATATTAAATTTGAATAGTCTTATTGCTTTTGAGTTTTTACCCCATCTTTGAGATGATAACTATCTCAAATTGATCTCAAATCAGATTGATTTCATTCGAATCTACTTATCGTTAATCTGAACTAAGTTTTTATGACAAATTACTTGTTTTGAAGAGATATCTGAAGAAAAAACATTCAAAATAATTTCGGCAAGCTTAGTAAAATTCCCGGGCTGGAGCCAAAGTTGTGACACAGTTTGACATCTTTCTGTGATCATGTGGTGCTCTGACACTTTAATGAGGTCACACCATTATCTCAGTCTAGTCATGTGAGGCATGGAATTAGGCTAAGACCCGCGAGAGCTTCAGAGAGGTCACATGATTGACTTGCACTTCTTATAGCCCTGTCACGGTACGATGCAACCCGCAAGCATGCGCCGACATAGGCGATTTTGCACCAATATGTTGGTGTATGTCGATATGCGTTACTCCAATGTTACGCATTCGTTGTGCATACATTGGTATACGTAGATATTTGTCATTATATAGTGTCACTCATTAAGGGGTCGCAAAAGTTTTGTGCATCCACAAAACCTTCGACATTCGACAACGTGTGGCTTTTACGTCTTGCGTACAGTATATCTATGTTAGACATATATCGATGTATGTTAGAAGTACGTTAGAAAAACGTTGTTCACTACATTGACCTATGATGACCTACATCAGTTGGATGGGGAGCCAGCAGAAATATACAGTCCATGTATTGACAACGTATTGACAATGTATGTATAACATAGTCTAACGTATGTCTAATGTATGTTTTGCATTTTTCCACCATGTCTTGACATATGT
Source organism: Branchipolynoe longqiensis (assembly GCA_030323885.1). Lineage (NCBI taxonomy): Eukaryota > Metazoa > Annelida > Polychaeta > Phyllodocida > Polynoidae > Branchipolynoe > Branchipolynoe longqiensis. The sequence continues at coordinate 17,551,660 of CM059194.1, read as the reverse complement.
AATGTATAAGGCATACTTGTGGTGATCAAATTATGTATGTAACCTTCACCGCCATTCTGCGAGCATACCGTGAGTGTATTGCAAGCATTCGTCGCTGGAAGGCACCTTAGCCATACCTAGGCCATATGCTCTACTACATTGCATATACGGTATGTATACGTCCAACTTTGCCCCCCGCGCCGACAAGGTTGACACATCTTCAAATAAACACATTTTAAAATTTAGGTAATGGTGTCAGTTTTGAAAATACAGTGAAACCTTGCTAACCGACCACCTCCACAGATCGACCACTCCCCTATATCGATCACTTTATTTGTGTCGGAACAATACCATTCTAAAAATATTCTAACACCCTAAGCCGACCACATCCCTACATCCACAGCCACTTAAAGTCGGCCCTAATGTCGGTCGATTTAGAGAGGTTTTACTGTATATATATATATATATATATATTTATATATATATATAGATCATTATCAGCTATGATTAATTATTGTGCAGTTGTGATCATCGTGGCAATGGGGGACAGTCACGTGACTTTAAGCTAATCAGAATGGCCCGCAAATCAGGTCAGATCTTGACACTTATACACATATTAAATTTGAAAATTCTAATTGCTTTTGAGTTTTTACCCCATCTTTGAGATGATAACTATCTCAAATTGATCTCAAATCAGATTGATTTCATTCGAGTCTACTTATCGTTAATCTGAACTAAGTTGTTATGACAAATGACTTGTTTTGAAGAGATATCTGGAGAAAAAACATTCAAAATAATTTTGGCACGCTTGCTAAAATTCCTGGGCTGGAGGCAAAGTTGTGACACAATTTGACATCTTTCTGTGATTGTGTTGTGCTCTGACACTTTAATGAGGCCACAACATTAGCTCAGTCTAGTCATGTGAGGTGTGGAATTAGGCTAAGACCCGCAAGAGCTTCAGAGAGGTCACACAATTGACTTGCATTTCTTATAACCCTGTCACAGAACGATGCAACGCGCAAGTGTGTGCCAACATAGGTGATTTTGCACCAATATGTTGGTGTATGTCGATATGTATTACTCCAATGTTATGCATTCATTGTGTGTGTGTTTGGATACATAGATATTCATCATTATAGGCGTCACTCGTTAAGGGGTTGCGAAAGTTTTGTGCATCCACAAAACTTTGACATTCGACAATGTGTGGCTTTTACGTCTTGTCTACATTATGTATATGTTAGACATACATCGATGTATGTTAGAAGTACATTAGAAAAATGTTGTTCACTACATTGACCTATGATGACCTACATCAGTTGGATGGAGAGCCAGCGGAAATATACAGTCCGCGTATTGACAACGTATTGACGAGGTATGGATAACGTAGTCTAACATATGTCTAACGTATGTTTTGAATTTTTCCACCATGTCTTGATGTATGTAACATATAAGGCATACTTCTGGCGATCAATTTACGTATGTAACCTTCACCGGCATTCTGCGAGCGTACCGTGAGTGTATTGCAAGCATTCATTGCTGGAAGGCACATTAGCCATACCTTGGCCATACACTCTACTACGTTGCATATAGGGTATGTATACATCCAACTTTGCCCCCCGCGCCGACAATTTTGACACATCTCGATGTTTGAAAGTCATTTTAGGCATTGACCAAGCACTTGTGCGATGTATCATAATGTGACAGGGCCATTAGTGGTTTCTCAAGCATATGGCTTCCTCTAGTAGGTGGGTGAATGTATGTTCTTGCAAAATCAGAATTACTCCTCTACCTGCAGTACCATTTGTATAACCATGAGCCCCAATATCTAAGTCGGATATGTAAGATAAACACATTTTCAAATTCAGGTAATGGTGTCAGTTTTGAAAATACAGTAAAACCTCGCTAACCGACCACCTCCACAGATCGACCACTCCCCTATATCGATTACTTTATTTGGGTCGCAACAATACCATTCTAACCATATTCTAACTCCCTAAACCGACCACCTCCCTAAATGGAACACTTACACAGTTAAAATCGGTCCCAAGGTCGGTCGATTTAGAGAGGTATTACGGTGTATTGATATCATCGGGCCATTCAACTTTAAATATGTAATGCATCAAATTGTCTCTGCATTCACTAATCATATTGTGACTAGCCATGGACAGAGCATGTGCACATATATACGTTGTCTGCCATGAAGTGGAGTTGGAGCAGCCTGCATGACGTATCACCATGTCCTGCCTCTCTCTCTAGATAGCGACAGATTTACACATGTTGCACATGCCAGTCCTTAAGCCCCAGTCAGACCTTACCGGATTGGAGAAATGGACAGAAACCGGATACTGTCCGGTGAAATACGGCAATGTACGGTTTATATACGGTTGGCATCCGGCGTGTCCATTATCTGTCCGGTGGTGTCCGGCGGTGTCTGGTACAAGTTTTGAACATACACAAAACTTGTACCGGACACAACCGGCCTGAGGTGTACGGTTGGTGTCTGTTTTAAATCCGTTTAGTCCGTTTTGTCCGGTTCATGTCCATTACCCATCCGTTAGGTGTCCGGTTTGTATCCTGAAGAGTCCGTTGACGGTGCTGCGGGAATTCTGTCCGTCGTTTTTTTATCTGTTTTCGGCGCGTCCGTGATCAGTCCGGTAGGTGTCCGGTTGGTGTCCGGTTGGTGTCCGGTTGGTGTCCGGTTGGTGTCCTGTCCGTCCATTTGACATTCGGTTTTCACCCATCGGTTGACCGTTCCTTGTTCGTTGAAAGCGCAATATTTTGACACATTTCGGTCCATTTTGATACCGGACACCAACGGACTAGAAAATTCTTTGTCCGGTTTATGTCCGTTGCTCAATCCGGTAAGGTCTGACTGGGCCTTTACCATAAACAACACTCCACAGTCACTTTACTAACAACGGCAGCTAGCCTCGATTTGGACATAGACAAGATGGGTGCGTCGGTAGGTGCAAGTCACCCCCCCCCCCCCCACCCACAAAGCAGTTGTCTGGATTCGATTCCATATTATTTGTGTGTTTGTTGTTGTCCGAGCAACATCTAAGGACATATAAGGACGAGTACTGACTTGTGACAGTGTGCGCTCATGGCAACTTTATAGTGCTGCCCCACTGTAATACCAAGCTGCCAGCACCATGACCTGATATCCCACTCAGTCACATTATCCTGAAACTGAGCCAACCAGTCCTTGCCCTATCCTAATAATGCCAAGCGCCTGGCTAGGAAGCGACAAGTATAACATTTTAAGTCATCGGTTTGACTCGATCAGGGTTCGAGATGACGACCACATGGGTTTGGATCCCCCGATCTCCCAAAACGGAAGACGGATGCTCAACTCATTCGGCCATCTCAGCTGGTCTAATTATCCATACTAGGTACTGGTGTATGCATTAAATATGTGTTGTTGCATGTGATTGTATATATACTTATGCCCGGTACACACCTAGCGTATACGATCGTTTTCCCGCACCCACCTAGCGTATACGATCTAAAACTGCCCAAAAATCATGAGGTGTGCACTCCCCTAGCACACCTACCGATTGCGATTCACGACTAAAAACTAATTTTTAGGGCTAAAACGGTAGGTGTGCGCTAGCACTACGATTGCGATTCCCGATTCGAAAAATGAATCGGCCCGACTTCAGTTTTAAGCTGATCGGGAGTTTTAGTGCGCGAATCCTATACGCTATGTGTGTACCTGGCATTAGTCATCTAATACTACTAGACGCTGCTGAAGGCTATGATAACAGAATTTAGAGGTATATGCAAATATTAATTTGGTATGTTTACACTTGAAATATATCCAGCGTGTTAGCCATTTATAATAGGAGACATTTATAATAGGAGGATACTTCAAACTAAAGCAAAGTAGACTACAGTAAAACCTCTCTAACTGACCACCTCCACAGATCGACCACTCCCCTATATCGATCGCTTTATTTGTGTCCCAACAATACCATTGTAACCACATTCTAACTCCCTAAACCGACCGCCTGGGGAAATGGACCACTTAATGTCGGTCTCAAGGTCGGTCGATTTAGAGAGCTTTTACTGTATACGGATCAACGTAATATGTTTATCGAAAGAAATAACAGAAGCTTAAGACCATCTAACAATGCAACTTTAAATTTTGTAATCAGCCATTTTCTCAGTTATGCAGATTCAACGAACTTTCATCATGTTTTCACTTCAAATCTATTCAGGGTTGGCTATTTATAATAAAAGCTTAATTCAAATGAAAGTAAAGTGGATAATAACAATCAACCTTATATGTTTATCTAAATAAATAACAGAAGCTTAAAACCATCGACGAATGAAGCTTTAAATTGTGTAACCAGCCATTTTATCAACAAAACAGACTCAATAGCATTTCAACATAACATTTATTTAATAATGCATCCCAACTATGTTCATGGATTTGCCACTATAGGAAATTCTGTACAGTCAATTTAAATCAGCAAAGGCAATGTACATAATACAACAGTGATGCATTTTGGACTTTGGTGGAATTTGTATAAATCTACTTAAGTGGAACTTGCGGAAATTATTTAGGTGGAATGTATTTGAAGTTTAATTTGATTGAATTTAGGTAAATCTAACTAGCTGAAATATGCATGCGCCTACTCAGGTGAAATTTGTATAAACATATTTCAGGGAAATTCATGTGAATTTGTTTAATTTGAATTTGTGACAATCTACTCATGAGGAATATTTAGCTAAATATTCATTGGTGCAATTTAAAGTGAAGCTGCATACGGAACGTTCACGGAAATCTATATTGGTGCAGTTTGCGTAAATCTACATAAATCGGAGGAATTTCAATAAATCGACTTGGATGTAATTTTTGTTAACCTAATTCAGTTGACTTTGTTTGTACATGTATATATGGGTATGCAGGTATTGCAGGTATTGCAGGTATTGCAATACCTCAGGGAGTTTGACGCCCCTTCCCTGCAGAGTTGTAAACCACTGCCTTGTCGTACAGGTTCTTGACACAACCGAAGGCTAAGGGAGCAAACCCTAAACAGAAAACCATGTCACTGTGGCAGCATTAAGGACGGTTGATGTATGGAACTCCCAACATCTCCCGACCAGCCACTGCAGGGACAAATAGTTTTGTCCCTGTCTTGACATGTTCTTGCCGGTGTGAAACCTCTATTTGCTCCCCAAGAGAGTGCCGCTGGTAACTTGCAAAAGCCAGCAGCACTTCAACACTTTTGCAGGCAGCTTTCATGAAATGAGAGCGGCAGTCAAGTAATGAAAGCAGTCTTTGTCGCATCGTGACTGACAGCATGATGATGATGATGATATATAGACAAGCAGAATATGATTAAATTTACTTCTTTGGAATTTGTGTAAATATGATAAAGGAGGATGTGTTAATCTAATTAAGTGAAAATTGTGTAAGGCTGCTAACGGGGGGTGAGTGGAGGGGGGCTATGTGTTGGTGTTGGTGTTGGTGTTGGTGTTGCTGCTGTTGCTGGTGTTGTTACTACTGCTGCTGTTGTTGTTCCTCTTGTTGCTACTGTTGTTGATGTTCTGTTGTTTTTGCTGTTGTTCCCACTGTTGTTGATGGTACTGTTGTTGATCCTACTGTTGTCTCTGTTGCTGGTGATATGCCTACTGATGTTGCTGCTGCTGCTGTTGTTACTACTGTTGTTGTTGTTCCAACAGGCTATTGATATTGTTCCTACTGCTCTTGATGTTGCTGATGTTGTTTCTACTGATGTTGACGTTACTATTGTTGTTCCTATTGTTGTTGCTATTGCTGCTGCTATGCCTACTGATGTTGTTGCTGTTGTTACGACTGTTGTTGGTGGTGTTCCTTCTGCTGATATTGCTGCTGTTGTCCCTACTGTTATTGCTGATGTTCCTACTTCTGATGTTGTCCCTACTGCTGATGTTGTTCCTACTGCTGTTGGTGTTGCTGCTGTTGTCGCTACTGTTATTGCTGTTGTTCCTACTTCTGATGGTGTTCCTACTGCTGATGTTGTTCCTACTGATGTTGGTCTTGCTGCCGTTGTTCCTACTGTTGTTGATATTGTTCATATTGATGTTGTTGTTCCTACTGTTGTTGATGGCTATGTTGGTATTGTTCCTACTGTTGTTGCTGTTGTTCCTACTGCTGCTACTGTTCTTCCTACTTTAGCTATTATACTGTTGTTCCTACTGCTGTTGCTCTTCCTGATATTGCTGCCACTACTGCTGCTTTTACTGCTGATGTTGCTGGTCCTTCTGCTGTTACTCCTGATGTTGCTGTTGCTGTTGATGATACTACTCCTGCTGTTATTGTTGCTGCTACTACTGCTGCTGTTGTTGATGTTGTTGTTGCTGATGTTGCTGCTATTGTTTATACTGCTGTTGTTTATGTTGGTGCTGGTGTTGCTGATGTTGCTGCTACTGCTGCTGTTATTGCTGCTGTTGCTGTTGTTGCTGCTGCTATTTCTGCTGTTGATATTGCTGCTGCTGTTATTGCTGCTGCTACTCCAGCTGTTGAACATCATAATGGGGGTCTGACACTACACGGCGGCTAGACGTTGACCCCCATTTCGGAAGCATGTACTTAGTTACTACACCATGGCAACAGTGATGACAGCTGGATAGTCTACTCACTCATTCGGGATCACTCCCCCCCCCTCCCCTCCTCACGCCCCCTCCCCTCCCTCACTCTCTGTAGACTTCCTGTATCGGTGAGTCCCGACAGTCGCAGGGGTCAGGTCCGCCATTATACAGAGCAGGCTATACATTTCACTCATGCGCAGTGTCCATGCCTGCCCCACCTGCAGGTTCCCACCCAGGTACATTACATTACCTTGTCTTACCTGACCGTGTAATCACAGAGGGTCACCTGTGCGCGCTGCCTGAACAGGTGTGTGTGGGTCTATGTGTGTGTGTGGGTGTGTGTGCGTGTGTGTGGGTTGATGTGTGGGTGTGTGCGTGTGTGGGTGTATAGGTGATTAGCTGTGGGTGTGTGCGTGTGTGGGTGTGAGGGGATGTGGGTCTGTCAGAGTGTGGGCGTGTGTGTAAGTGTGTGGCTGTGTACGTGTGTAAGTGTGTGTGGGTGGGTGTAGGTGTGTGGGTGTGGGTGTGTAAGTGTGATTATGTGAGTGTGTAAGTGTGTGGCTGTGTATGTGTGTAAGTGTGTGTGTGGGTGTACGTGTGTGGGTGTGGGTGTGTAAGTGTGAGTATGTGAGTGTGTAAGTGTGTGGGTGTGGGTGTGGGTGTGGGTGTGGGTGGGTGTGGGTGTATGTGTGTGGGTGTGTACGGGTGTGGGTGTGTAAGTGTGTGAGTAAGTGAGTGTGTAAGTGTGTGGGTGGGTGTATACAGTGTGGCTGTGTGTGTCAGTGTGATTGGGTGTTGTGGGTGGTGTAGGGGTGTTTCATTATGGGTGTGCGGGTGTGGGTGTTGCGGTGTGTGGTGTGATGTCGTGTGTGGGGGGGGGGGTTATGTGTGGGTGAAGGGGGAAGGGAGAAGGGGGAAGGGGGGATGGGTTCACATAAGTTCACGCTAGTTGCCCCGCTCGACGCTATCCCCCAGTTCATTGGTTATTACTAACAGTATTAGTTTCCCACGCGGTGTCACTGACGTCCATCTTCTATTGGGAACTGTGCAGTGATTTGTATTCATTGAGTGATGGCTTAACGCTGTGTCGACAGGAAGGACCATATGAAAGGCGAACTGACCTGTGCATACACAGAACACACATATAACCGATACATGCTACATGTGCATTATATATGCACTATATATGCACCATATATGCACTATAGATGCACTATATATGCACTATATATGCAGTATGCATGCACTATATATGTACTATATATGTGTTATGTATGCACTATATATGCCCTATACATGCACTATATGTACCATGTATGTACTATGTATGCACTATACATGCACTATGCATGCACCATATATGCACTGTGTATGGAATGCGTATGGAATATGCATGCACTATATATGTACTATGCATGCACTATACATGCACTTTATATGCAATATATATGCACTGTATATGCACTGCATATACATTGTATATAAAATATTTATGCACTTTATATGCACTACATATGCACTATATACGCTATATATGCAATATATATGTACTATGTATGCACTATATATTCACTATATATGCACTATATATGCACTGTATATGCACTGCATATACATTGTATATACACTATATATGCACTTTATATGCACTACATATGCACTATATATACACTATATATGCCCTATGTATGTACTATGTATGCACTATATATTCACTATATATGCACTATATATGCTGTTTGCTGTTTGTTGTTTTACACCCTAGCAACATCTGAGGTAATATCAGGATGGGTACCGACTTGTGACAGTGCCCGTACTGTGTCTGGTGGAATGCTGTCATGCATGTTTGTGTGTGGTTGTGCATCATTGTGTCTGGGTGTGTGCATAGTTGCATATTGTTGTGTCGGGTTGTGTTCGGTTGTTTCTGGTTGTGTCTTTCTGCCTAGTTGTGCATAGTTCTGTATAGCTAAGGTTGATGTATTTTGTTGTGCACAGCTGTGTGTTATATGAAGAGTTCAGGTGAGAAACCAAGTAAAGGGCAATCCAAAAATGGAGATAGACATTGAAATCAAAACTACAAAAAGTAAATTCTTTTTATATATTCCTACATTTTTATTATATGTTTAACATATAATAAACACATGATTATATGTTTATTATATAAACATATAATCACATGAAAAGTGGAATTAATGAGACGGGATGGCCGAATGCGTTAGAACTTCCGTCTCCCATGTTGGTAGATCATGGGATCGTGGGTTTGAATCCTGGTCAGTCAAACCAATGACTTAAACATTGAAACTTGGTCACTTCCTAGCCAGGCGCTTGGCATTATTAGGATAGGGCAATGAGCAGTGGAATGAGGTGCGATTGAAATTTCCTCTGCTTAAACAACTAATGTACCAACAACAAAAAAGAGAATTAAAATTATTTTCAAGTACAAAGCTTTTATTTAAACCACATTTTTGGATTGGCGCTTATATGGTTTTGCGCCTGAACTCTTCGAACTATGTGTGTGCATTGTGTGTGCAGTTGTCCCTCAGTAACTGGATTAATGTAGATCTAGCTTTTCTCGGGTCTGCATCGCAGGTGGACATTCCGTCGTTGTGCTGTGGACAATTCGCATTGGAGCACTCAACAGGTGAGTTAACCCACCCCCCTCCGCCCACACACACATAATCCCAACTCTTCCTCCTCCCCCTCTCTCCTCTACCCCCCCCCCCCTACCCTTACCCTCCTGTCGCCCCGAGGCGCGACAGAAAGCTCTCGTAGCGGATGTAGATGTAGCTGAAGCTTGTTTACATGCGGTCTGTCAATGTGTGATTAATTGTCCTACAGCGGCACCCAAACACCTACTTGCTGGCAAATCTCATATAAATGCTAATTGTGCAGGCCGGGCGCTCCCTCAATAATGTCATCCATCTTCTCAGCGACCGGCTCCCATTTGCATATATGGCAGGTCTAAGTCTGCTGAGGCCTTGTAATATATATATATATATTTATATATATATAGGTTGAGTGAAGTCCACACCGGAAGTGAAGTGGATGCTGGGGCTATACAATAGATATATATATATATATATATATATGTATATATATACAGACATAGACCATATATATATAAAAAGGTGGAGTGAAGGCCACAACTGAATTGAAGTGGATGCCAAACTCAATGTTGGGATTTGTCGGTAGGACAGTTTGATGGGATTGAGTAGTTTGTGTGTGTGGTTGTGTGTGAATGTGTGTGAAGGTGGGTAATTGTGTGTGAATGTGGGTGGATGTGTGCATCCATGTTTGGCTATGTCATTCTGTGGTTGTCTGTGAATATGGGTGTGAATGTAGGTATGTGGGTGAGTGGGTGTAAATGTCTGTGAATGTGGATGTGTGTGCATCTATATTTGGGGGTATGATTGTGTATGTTTGTGTGTGACTGAATATGTATGTGCTTGTGGGTATGTGTGTACATGTGTGAAAATGCGTGTGAATGTGTGTGGGTGTGTGTGAATGTGGATGAGTGTATCCCAGATTGGTTGTGTGCTTGTGTGTGGTCCTGTGTGGTTGTGTATGAATATGTATGTGGTTGTGTGTGAATGCGTGTTGATGTGAGAGAATGTGTCTTTGTGTGTGGCTCTGTGGCTATTGTCGTGGTGCTGATGAAAATGGGAAATATTGTGCCTAGAGCGGGACTCGAACCCACATCTCTTTGCATTCCGGGCCAGTGTGAACATCGGAGGATGTTTGTGGTCGTGCGTAAATGTGTTGTACATGTTATGTCTGTCACATATAGAACCCCTTTCAATGTTTATAACCATTGTGTATGCGCTTGCAGCTTGGCTGCAGAATGAAGGCACACTGCCATTGAGTTTGCCGATATGCGCAGTGAAAAACGTCAGTTTTATTCAAAATTAATAGAAATGCAGAACCCTAACCGTATAAATTTAGTATAATCTCTTTGTTTATGGGGCTGTCACACTACGACGCTTCTCGCCGGCGACCCGTCAACGTGTGGTGTTTTGGGGCGATATTTGGTGAAATATGGAGAAGCGCTGGTGGCGCGTTATCGGCGCGTCGGTACACGTCGGTACACTATTTTGGACGTTGACGGTCGGCGGACAACGTCGGCGCGCGTTATTGGTCGCTGATTGTTTTGAACATGTCAAAAACTCCCAGCGACCGGCAACGCGCGGGAGTAAATGGGTAAGAATGCTAGGAGGACGTTAGGCGCGCGTCGCGCTGCGTTGGACGCGCCGGAATAACGTTATGGGAACTCTAGGAAGACGGCGCGCGCGCGGGAGGGTCGTTGCTCACGCGTTGCGCAAACTGGGCCGTTTTTGTTTTACGCCCTAGCAACATTTAAGGTTAAATGAAGACGTCGCGCCAAACTTTTTTTTTTTTTTCCCCAGCGCGTCGACACACGTTGGCCGCGCGCGCATAACGCGCCGTGCTGACGCCGATCTTTTCCCCCAAACCGCCGAAAAGTTTGACGTTTCTCGACGCGCAACATAATACTTTCAACGCTGACGGGTCGCCGAGAGAAGCGTTGTAGTGTGACAGGCCCATAAACATGTTTTCTGAATGTGTTCCAAGCACTTTGTGTCTAGGTCATGTGGTTTTAGAGATATTTAACTTTTTATGTATGAAGATTGCTCACGGCCATTGACAATGCATTGAGTTTGCCGGTATGCGCAGTGCAAAACATCAGTTTTATTCAAAATTAATAGAAATCCAGGACCGTAACCTTATCAATTTAATATAATATTTTTGTTAAACATGTTTTCTATATGTGTTCCAAGCGGTTTGAGTCTAGATGATATGTTTTTTTAGATATTTAACTTTTTCTGTATGAAGATTGCTCATACTGTCATAGCCACTGAGTTTGCAGTTTGACAGTGTGTCATCCTGCAGCCAAAAGGTGCGCTCACTGACCTAGATACCTATGCTGACGTCATATGAAATAGGTCTATATTATTTAATATATTTAATTTTGATTGAGAGAGTAAGCCATTGTACTCCATCTGAATGAGGTGTTTCCATACATAGCTCTCTCAATATATACGTATATTATTATATATATGTATATATTATAAATGTTGTTGTGACGCATCTAATTGCACTGACACAAACAGCGAAACACTGCGTTGCACAGTGTTCAAAGTACAGGAAGTCCCATTGGTAGAAAACTAACGCGCCATCCGGTGTAGACACCTGCCAGCAACTAGCTAAATACTACTTCCCGTTATTTTCGAAACATATTTGTGAAGATGCATCAATCAATCAATAGTTCCGTCCTCGAGTCGAGGGTTGGATGCAATGGTTCTCCACTTGTCCCATTAGTGTGCTGTTCTGATAGACTGTGAATAATTCAAGCCTGTCCACTGTGAAATATTTGTAAACCATGATGTTCCTGGTCTCCCTCTCCCTCTGCTGCCATTCACCTTCCCTTCCAACAATGTATGGTATATTGAACTCTGACGAATGATGTGGCCAAAATAAATAAGTTTCTTTGTCTGTATAGTCGCAAACAAGCTTTTCTTATTTTTAATTTTTCTGAGAACTTCTTTGTTGGTGATCTTCTTTGTCCATGATATTTTCATCATCCTTCGATAAGTCCACATCTCAAATGCTGCTAAACGTTTGTACATTTTCTTAGAGATTGTCCATGTCTCAGCCCCATACATTAGAGTAGACCACACATAACACTGAAGAATATGCTTCCTTGTTTGTATTAATATCTTACTTGATGTTAACACTCTATACATTTTGGAGAATGTTGTTTGGGCTATTGTTATCCTTCTTTTAATTTCTTCCTCACATCTCCCATCATTTGTAATCTTTTGTCTGAGATATATGAATTCGGATACTTGTTCTATGTTTGTGCCATCTATGGTTATATTGATCTTTGGTTTATCTGTCATTTTACTTATAACCATTGTTTTGGTCTTCCTGGCATTCATCTTCATGTTGAATAGTATTCCAGCTTTATTGATTCTATTCACTATATCTTGTAGGTTGTTCTCACTGTCTGCTAGTATTACACTGTCATCAGCATATCTAAGATTGTTGACATTCATGCCACCTATTGTCACTCCCTTGCAATCTTCAATGTGTCTGAAAATCATCTCTGTGTACAGGTTAAATAGACATGGTGACAATACACACCCCTGTCAAACTCCGCGTTTAATCATAACTTCATCTGATAGGCCCTGCTCCATTTTTATAAATGCATGTTGTGTCCAGTATAAGTTCACACTAACTTTACTGTCTTTGCCATTGACACCAATATCTTGTAAACATTTGATTAACATTTCATGATTGATTCGGTCGAAGGCCTTCTCATAGTCAATAAAGCAGGCATAAACATCCTGGTTCATTTCACAATAACGTTCACAAATCATTCTCATATTGAAAATCCCTTCACATGTACCTCTTCCAGATATAAACCCACTTTGTACGTTACTGATTTGTTCTTCAATTTTCTGTCTGTTTCTCAGTAAAATTATTTTCAGGATCATCTTCAACATATGACTCATCAGGCTTAGTGTTCTGTACTCAGTACACAATGTTGGTTTTAGCTTCTTTGGGAGTCGTACAAATATGGATTCATTCATATTTAATGGTATAAATCCAGTCTCATAGATGTCATTTACTAGCTTATGAATGATTTGAATCCCCACTTCATCTAGTCCTTTTATCATTTCTGATGTTATCTGGTCACTTCCAGGAGCCTTACCTGACTTTAGATCATTGATTAGTATGTGTGTGCGTTTAGATACATATTTCATGTTATTCGAGAAGATAGCTCTCCCAATTCCCCTAGTGAGTACATCCCAAACTACATAACCAACGACTTCAGGCGAAGCATACAATGATCTTTGATGCTCAGACTCAGAGAAATGCCCCGCCCACCCTCCCAGCAACTGCCCAAATTTCTTTATTCCACTGCTCCCTTTTGCACATGCTCAGGTTGTTTTAAAGGTCAGTTGCTAATTGGGCCTAAGATGCAATTCCCAATTGCTAGTCGAGAAAAGTGGGTTAAAGTTGCATAGTCCGATGGTTTTGAGTTTCTGTAATTTTTCTGAGATAAATAAATTAGGCTGATCGTTATATTCTACGCTACCTTACTTTGAAGTAACTTTTCTTTCCAACGGCTAACTTTTGAGATATTTGAAGTGGAAACATGAACAATTAATCTTGGCAAGCACGCCAAAAGTCTAACACCATACCTTTCTCCAGTCGTAGTTTCTATTAAATTGCCTCAATATTCCCTTCTATGTGGCAAGAAATATTCAATAAATGCATCAGTATCTAAGTTAGATACGTATAATGAAATCTAGATAATTGCTTTGGTTTTGAAAACTTTATGTTTTCCTCGGAGTATGCAACTTTAAGGCATCAATATCTAAGTTAGATACGTATAATCAAATCTAGATAATTGCTTTGGTTTTGAAAACTTTATATTTTCATCGGAGCATGCAACTTTAAGGTCCTCTTCTGGGTATCCTCTGTCTGAACCAGGATGATAACACACAGCGCCTGATAAATGATCGGCGAATCGTTAGTGATCCTGGCGCGTCCACATTAGACAGATGGATGGTCTACTACAGACACGCGCACATGTGACCTGCTAGCTGACACCCGTATCCGGTTCTTTTCGCGGCTATGGATATGGATCAGGGTAGTTGTGTGGACTGGGTCGAACCTACAACCAGACGGGATGACCGAATGAGTTGAGCGTCCGTCTCCCGATTTGGTATAATGCGGGATTGGAACCAACCGGTTTGCACCCTTGTCGAGTCAAAGCAATGACTTTAACATTTTTAATTGATACTTGTGGTTTCCTAGCCAGGCACTCTGCATTATTAGAATAGGGCAAGGACTGGTTGGCTAATTGTCAGGATAATGTGATGGCGATCATGGTGATGGCGGTCTGCTCTTTTAATGAGGAAACACTATAAAGTGGCCATGAGGGCGAACTGACACAATTCGGTACCCATCCTGATATGACCTTAGATGGTGCCAGGACGTAAAACTCCCACAACCAACCAACTTACCCTTCCGAACCCCCCCTCCCTCCGCCTACCCCCCCCCCCCCCACACACACACACGTAAACATTACCAAACTGTAAACACCGTAATTGTCCTTGGCTCGCGTAATTGGACATGTTAGGGAATATACCTAACAGAAAAGTTTAACATATTAAAGCCATGAAATATCTAATATAGGGAGTAGACAAAACAGATATGTAGAATAACATGTACCTGTACATTGATGGAGTGGTAGTGTTTTCGATTAACAAACTCATGCTCATACTCCCCGGGTGACTGGATGCGGATCTGGGTTCCGTCGATGCACCCAAACACATTGGGGAACCCAAAGTTGGTGAAGATTTTATGCTTGGTGCGTTCAGCACCTTCCTGGCTTGGCAATTTCACCATTTGGGGGAGTTGCAGTAACAGTGCTTCAGTCACACGAGGGATAGTCCGTGAGACGGTCGACTGGTCCACGCCAATCAATTCCCCGCAGACATCCTGGAAAGTGCCCGACGCGTAGAATCGCAGAGCGATCATAACCTGGAAGTAGATATGTGCAAGAAATGAGCAATTATGATACATTATAATTAATTACGTGGTATAATTAATTATGTGGTATAATTAATTACGTGGTATAAGAAAGGAAATTATGTTTAAATGAGAGACCGTGTTTTTCGGACATTTCTGAAAGTCTAAGATCCTAATCAAATTGTACATCAAAGTAAATTGTTTAAAATATGAGAGGTTTTATAGAATAACGTGCTTGCCAACAACTCATTTTTAACACAAAGTACCACTAAGGCCAACTACATGACATTGATTAATAAAATCGACGAGAACGGGGGAGATAAAGAAATCGCCTTTTGCTGTTATTAATGTACGGTATGCTTATATCAACACACAACCCATCCAACCTGCATAAATATAACCACATGAGAAGAATCATGTGACATTTTATCTCCACAATTTCTGAACATGTACATTGTTTATCAATGATCTACCAGCAACTACCACTGATGCCGCTGTAGCAGTAAACAGCCACTTTGTCAGTGTCAACATTGTGATCAACAGTGTTGTCAACAAATGCGTAATAAATAGCTATGATTTGTATGAATGCTTCAATGGTTGAAATAACAGAATTGTCCCTACCTGCAGCAGGGGGGTGGGGGGGGGGGATCCCAGCCGGTTGGGCAGATCGATTTGCTGCGCCACAGAGTCAGTGAGCGCTAAAATGTCATGTCGCCGGAATCGATACTTCTTGAATATCTCGTGGTCATCATATTCGTCGAACGGGTGTGTCCGATCCCGGAAAATCCGGTTTCTGTGTACTAAACGCCTCGCGAAGTATCTGCGATATATGAACAACTCCATCGTGCTGCCACTAACCTAACACTAGCACCGCTTTAAACCTGCTGTGGGCTGGGGTTAAATTCTCCGACTTTAGACGTCCGGTGTTTGCCTATCACTGCTCCATGCATAGAAAATTTTCCCCGCTAAACCAGAAATCCCGCGCTACCCGCGGTTTGGCTCACTATTACCGCCCCATGCATATGGCCCCTGGAGTTGAGTTGATATTGTTGTTGGTGATGGTTGGTATAGCCAGGTTTCCATAGCAACACGCTAGTGTTGTTAGGGTCTCGATTCAATCTAAGCTGTGCGTTGCGTTGGCAACGCGCCCCTCTGTGACAAGACGTTGTATCGCCGTCTGCTTATGCGCACTGGGATATGTCTAACCTGAGGATATACCCATCACCACCTGGAGGAAGGGCACTGGAAAACTCTCCGTCGGAAGGTGGAGATTAAGGGACTGGTACTGGTTAATCTGCAAAGGGCATGTCGATGTGTCTGTGCAGGTCTGCGCGTGTGCATGTGTGCGACTGTGCATATGTGTGCGTGTGCGTAAGTACTACTACTTGTATGTGTGTATCTGTGTGCAACAGAAATATTTGTGCGTGTGTGCGACTGTGAATATGTGTGCGTGTGTGAGTACTTGTAAGTGTGTGTGAGTGTGCTTGTGTGAGCGTGTATGCGTGTGTGTGGCGTGTGCGTTTGTGCTTGTGTGCAAAGGTGTGCATGTATGCGTTTAATGCGGATATTCCGAGTTCCGCTGGTCCCTCATGGTGCTGTCACATTACAACCTTTCTCACCAATGCGCCTCGACGTGTGTCATTTTTTGGTGAAACATCGGGAGACGTCTGGAAACATTATGCACGCGTTAGGCGCGCGTTGGTATTCATTCATGGATGGCGAGGGTCGACGAGGGTCGGCGGTGCATGTCATTGCACATCGATAGGTTTGTGCTTGTACAAAACTTTGGACGTGCGATGATGCACGGGTACCAACATTATGGCGACGTTAGGGGCGCGTCGAGATAGGTTAAACGCGCTGGAAGATCGTTATGCGAACAGTAAGCACACACCGCATGTGTGTGAGGCTCGTTACCACACGTTGCGCCAAACATTTTTTTTGTTTGTTTTACATCCTACCAACATCTAAGGTCATATCAGGACGGCGCGCCAAGCTTTTACCACAACGTCGGCCACATGCTACCAATACGTTGCGCTGACACCGAAAAGTTTGACGTCTCTCGACGATTAAAAGTGATTTTGCGCATTGGTGGCGCACTGGCGAGATACGTAGTAGTGTGACAGGGCTATCAGTAATGCCTGAAGCTGTGACCTAGCATACCATCATCACAGCTACAGCTTATAATGTGGAAAGTAGCGACGGTGTCCCTCCCAGCCATGTCCTTCACAATAGACCTTATGCCTTAAATTCACTCTGCACCTACAATCACATGCCCCCTAAAGGGCCTGACACACTATGCCGTATTGCATCAGTGTATGCCGATGTATGTGATTTTGCGCCAACACATTGGTGTATGATGGTGTATGCTAGTATATGCTGGTGTATGCTGGTGTATGCTGGTGTATGATGGTATATGTTGATGTATGCTGGTGTATGTTGGTGTATGCTGGTGTATGCTGATGTATGCTGGTGTATGCTGGTGTATGCTGGTGTATGCTGATGTATGCTTTTGCACACTGGTGCACACATGTGTACACTAGTGTACACTCAGAAAAAGTTCTGGGTACATTATGGGTATTTTTGGCATAAGTAATATTTGTTAAAGCCTCCTGGTGTACACTGAGATAAGTTATGGGTAAGTTTGGCATGCGTATAATTTTTAGCATGTTCAAAATTCCGCCATATGACAGCATATTTCGGCATAGTGTAGCACGGCCTTGAGGACCAAACATTAATAGCCTTGTCAGTATACATTTTATTGTTATCGTTAATGAAAATTGTAGCGAAAATATCCTAGTAAATATTGTGCATCAGATAAACTACTATTTAGTCTAAGTGTATTCACCATATCCCCGATCTACCACTGCCTAAGTTGTAGCTGTCATCCGAAATGCTGGGTCACAGCTTCAGTCCTTCATGAGGGACAAGCGTAACTCGGAATAACTAAATTGGACATGTGTGCATCTCTGGGTGTATATGTATGCGAGTATTTGGGTGGCATCTACGCGTGTGCCTGCACATGAGTGCCGTGTGAGACATGTGCCAACATGTGTACAGTTTGTAACCGTACAGGCACAGAAGGAGTTGGGTGTACCTACGACATGATACCTCATATTGGTGATAAGGCCAAGGGTTTACGTTCGTAACGCTATTATTATTAAAGGATATATTTGTGTTACTGTTTCAAAAGAAGAAAAGAAAGGAGAAATCAAAAGGAAGAACAAAAGTAAGAAAAGAGAGATAAAGGGAAAAGAAACAAAGGAAAAAGAAATGAAGAAATCATGGAAGTAAGAAAAGATCAAATGATCTGGTAAAGAACGAACAACAAAAAAGACTAAGAAAAAGGTAATGTTTGTTTTATTTAACGACGCCTCTAGAGCACATTGGGTTTTATCATCGGCTATTGGACGTCAAACATACAGTCATTCTGACATATTTCTTTGGAGGAAACCCTGCTGCCACCACATAGACGACTCTTTCTGGTAAGCAGCAAGGTGTCTTTTATATGCACTTTACCACAGACGGGGAAACACATACCACAGCATTTGAGGAACCAATTGTGGACCACTGGTGGGAATGGAAAACAGCCCAAACTGCAAACAGGTCCGCTGAACAGGATGGGTCAGATGACCGACACTTTCACAGGTGGACACTCTACCGCCTGAGATACGTCCCGCTCGTAAGAGAGGCAGAAAGAAAGATGGAGGGAAGGGAAATGAAAATAAGGGAAAAGGCATGGAAAATAGATAGTAGGAAAGAATAAAAGTAAGAACAGACTGAAAGAATAGATTACAGGACGAGTAAAATAAGGAAAGAATTTATGAAAGAAGGAACGAAGAAATGAATGAAAGCAGGACAGGAAGGCAAAGCAAAGATTGAAAAGGGAAGGAATGACTAAGAGTAAGTAAGAAGGTAAATAAGAACACAAACTGTGTATTAGAGAACGACCAAAGGAAAGAAAGGAACAAAGAAAAGAAGGGAAATGAGCAAGAAAGAATGACAGTGCGAAGGGAAAATATATATTAAAGAAGAAACAAAGGAAAGCAAGCATTAAAGAAAGTAAGATCGAAACAAAGAAGGAATGATGGGAATGACAAAGAAGGCATGGAAAAAGAAAGAAAAATAAGAAAGGAACAAAAGAAGAGAGAAGGAAATAAAGAAGGAAATAAGAAAGAAGGAAGGAATGAAAGAAAAAAAGAAAGAAAAAGAAAGAATGAAAGAACGGAACGCGGGTAAAAATAAAAAAATAAATAATGAAAGACAGAAGAGAGAAAGAAAGAAAGAAAGAAAGAAAGAAAAGAACCAAATAAAGGAAGAAAGAAAGAATGAAATACAAAAGAAAGAAAGAAAGAAAGAAAGGAAAGAAAGAAAGAAAGGAAAGAAAGAAAGAAAGACTGACATACAAAGAGAGAGACATGAAGAAAGTGAGGCCTCTCTTTATGCAACTCTATTCATGTGGATGAGAGTGGCTGCTGCTTGTTGTAGAGGCGACCTGAGTGACTGGCGAATTACGGAGTCACCCCGACGCACGCCCCGGGTGCTGCATGTGTCCTCCTGGCGGGAGATGCGCCGGTGTACACGGGGTGCCTAATGAGTCCTCCAGGGGGTCGGTGTCACAGCCATGTTCGCCCATTGTATGTTTGCTGAGGTGTCTCCGCCTCCCGGGCACGTCGGAACTGTGGTCTGCACCCAATAAAGCACAGGAAATGGAAGGTGGCGGCCTAGATCTGGTTTATTTATAAATAAAACCTCGCTTTATTATCCCACTTGCCGCAGACACGATGTTCAATCATCATTCATTTTTTTTGTTTGGGAGGGGGGAGTTTTCCGTCCTAGGAACACCCATGGTAATATCACCGGACGCGTTGGCCGAATCGGTAGAGCGCCGGCCTCCTGTGCGGAAGGTCGGGAGTTCAATTCCCGGTCGAGTCAAATCAATGACTTGCAAAATTGGTATTTGTCCGTTCGGAATCAGGTGTTCGGTATTATTAGGATAAGGCAAGGACTGGTTGGCTTGGTGTCAGGATACTGCGATTGAGTGAGATATTAGGTCGTGGTACTGGTGGCCTGGTCTCACAGTGTGGCAACACTATAAGTCACGATGAGTGTGCACTGTCACAAGTCAGTCCTCGTCCTGATATTCCTTAGATGTTGAAAGGACATACAACTCCAAAACGCAACCAACCATCCATGGTCATATCAGATTCAGTACCGACCTGTGACAGTGCACACTCCTGGTTGGTTGGTTGTTGGGGTTTTACATCCTGGCAACATATATGGTCATATCAGATTGGGTACTGACTTGTGACAGTGCACACTCATGGTTGGGTCGCTGGGTGGTTGCTTGTTGGGGTCTTACGTCCTGGCAACATATATGGTTAAATCAGGACGGGTACCGACTTGTGACAGTGTGCACTCATGGGGGTTGATTGGTTGTTGGGGTTCTATGTCCTGGCAACATATATGGTCATATCAGATTGGGTACTGAATTGTGACCGTGCACGACTATGGCGAGGTTATAGTGCTGCCCCACTGGGAGACCAGGCCGCCGGCACTATGATCCGATGTGCCATTCAGTCACATTATCCTGACACTCAGGTAAGTAGTCCATCTCCTATCCTAGTAATACTGAGTGGCAGGCTAGGTAGCCACAAGAATAACTTGTGTACGTCATTGGTTTGAATCCAGCGGGCTTCAAACTCCTAACCGTCTGCATGGGAATCCCGTGCTCTACCTATTCAGCCATGCATCATGATACAGTACAACCCCATTAAACCAAGCTCGGTTTAACCAAATGATCGGTTAATCCCAACTTTTTTCGGCGGCCCGGCAAAATACTACCATTTATCAGACAACAAAGTTGGTTAAACAAAAGTCGGTTAAACCAAAGTATCGTTTAATCCAAACAAAAGTGTCGGCCACATGCCACTTCTGGTACAGTTAAACCAAACTTTCATGTGGTTTTAAAGGTCATCTGAGACTTTTTTATATGAGAAATTGTAGTATTTTGACGGGTCGCCGAAAAGAGTTTGGATTAACCGATCGTTTGATTTAACCGAGCTTGGTTTAATTGGGTTAAACTGTATATGCATAAAAAACAATAATCATAGTGTCCACATACATTGTATATTACATTCATAATGCCATATGGCCTATGCTGCCGTGTCGGCAGCATAGGCCATATTCACGGCGAGAAATGTTTGTTTTTTGTTCAAACCATTGCTTTTACATGTAAAAGCAGACAATCAATTATGTGCCAATAGACACTTATTAAATTAGAAAGCTCACCATCATATATTTGTGGTCAAGGGAAACAAATTCCCATAGAAAAAGAAAAGTTGTATTAATAATTGATAGAATCTATTTAGTAAACTATATGAGGTGGTACAGTCCAGCTGCCCTCAAAAAGGCTCAAATGTGTTCCTGTTTTACCTGAGTAAAAAGGTCATGCATACTGTCTGCAGTGTAGAACTGTTGGCACAGGGCCAACAAATCAAAGCGAATTAGTAATGAACATAAGAGTTACACATAAATCGTCTGCTTGGTTTAATTGACTTAATACGGGAATCCAGTTCCGATATTGCCTACAACAAGTGACACAATGATAATCATAGCTTTGCATCTAAATACAATTCGAATTGCACTTAGCACAAATTAGAGAGGGATGAAACAAACCTTATCCTAATTCACAACAATGGCGTTTACGTTAGAAGGCACCAATATTGAAACATAAACACTGTAATCACCATCCACACACGCCATTCACACGCGTTCACCCCTATCTGCGCGCCTTTCAATCAGTGTGACCGCACGGCGGTTAGAACCCTCCAATTTCCCGCCCATTTCCCTATGTCGTCTGCTCTGACCAAAAAAAAGAAATGTCGTCTGCCTACACCGGAAACTCGCCAGAATCAAGAATATTTCACTGAGAGGTGAAGATTCCAGTGGAATTATAGGTGGAGATTCACCAGATGTCTAGTTTGGTTGAATGTGTAGACGGTAGAATATGACATTTAGTGAGTGGAGCTGGGAAGAAGTTAAGGACGGTTTTAGTTGACCATACATGATTGTGTTAGCGGCCTTGATGTGGGGATGGGGCTATGGTTGTCAGTTCTGTAGCTGCCGGGCACGGCTAGTACTGATTGGAACCCGCCCCTCTGTACCTGCCCCCTGCCCCCTGCCCGCTGCTCCCCTGCACCCTGCGCCCTGACCACACCTATAGTTTACAGCCTGCAGGGGCTGACCGCCCAGGTGTGGCCAAACAACAAGTGTATGTTTCCTAATGTATGCCCGACCCAGCTTTAAGGTGGGACACCTGGAGTGGGGGTGCAGGAGGGGGAGGGGGTGTGGAAGGGAGGGAGAGCTGACAAGGGGGGAATAGGAAGAGGGGGAGGGGGGAGGGGAGGGAGGGGGGGAGGGGAAGGGAGGAGGGGAGGGAAGGGAGGAAGGGAGCGGAAGGGGGAGGAAGAGGAGGAGAGGGGGGAGGGGAGGCGAAGGGGTTAGGGGAGGGGAAGGGTATGAGGTAGGGGAGGGGGGGGGGGCAGGAGGGGAAGGGGGGGTAGGGGCGGGGAAGGGCATGATGAGGGGAACGGGGACGGGATGGGGAAGGGGGAGAGGGGAGGGGGAGGAGGGGAGGGGTGAGAGAAGCGGAGGGGGAGGGGGAGGGAAAGGGGGATAGGAGGGGAGGAGGAGAGGGAGAGCGGTGGACGGGGGAATTGGGAGGTGGAGGGGAGAGGAAGATTGGTTGTTTGGAGATTTATGTCCTGGCAACATGTAAGACCATCCTAGGAGGAAGTGGGGAGGGAGAGAGGAATGGGAGGGGATGGGTTAGATGAGGGGAGGGGGAAAGGGGCGAAGGGAAGGTTGGTGGGGAGATGGGTATTTGCGTCTTTGGTAGGGGTGGGGTAATACTGTTAGCAGTGGTTGACGGTGTGGGGTCTGGGTGTGGGGTACAGTGTGCAGTAGGTGTGTATGCCTGGGGGGAGGTTGAGGGAGATGTGTGTGTGTGGAGGGTAGGGGGTGGAGGGTGTATGTGTGGAGAGAGAATAGGGTGTGTATGTATGTATGTGTGGAAGGGTAGAGTGTAGAGGTGTGGGTGGTGGGGGTAGGAGTGGAGGGTGTGTGTGTGGAGAGAGAATAGGGTATGTATGTATGTATGTATGTGTGGAAGGGTAGAAGGTGAGTGTAGATGTGTGGGTGGTGGGGGTAGGAGTGGAGGGTCTGTGTGTGGAGAGAGGATCGGGCGTGTATATGTATGTGTGGAAAGGATATGGGTGAATGTGGAGGTGTGGGCGGTCGGGGTAGGGGTGGAGTGTGCGGTGTGGAGTGTGTGGAGAGATTGAGGTGTGTGTGTGGAATGGCTGTGTTCATCTGTGTGTGGTGTGGGTGTGGGTGGGGGGATTGGGCGCAGATTGCCTGTGTGTGTGTGGCGATGTAGCGTGTGTGGATGGGTGTGTGTGTGGGGGTGGGGGCGGGTGGAGGAGGTGGGGGTGGGGGCGCTGACTGACAGTGAAGACTGCCTGCGGGAGGGGGAGGGGCAGGGGGTGGGAACAGTTTCCCCCTGTGCTCCTGGCCATCTCACTGCGTGACGCCCCGCGTTAAATGGATTCCTTCATTGGTGGGCTGCCTGACAGGCAGCATTACAGCCTTCTATTTTCATATTATCGCTCAGTTGCATGCACTATGTAGATACCTTTTAAACACTCGCCTATATATATATATATATATATATATATATATGTATATATATATATATATATATATACATATGTGTATGTGATGTATGAGACTTATGCGAGTATAAAGTCTCTGCATGTATATAATATTATTAATTATATATGATGTACAGCATATTATGCGAGTAGAAAAATACAAAAGGGAATATTAACTTTGTTGGTTTGTTTGTGTGTGATGAATTTATTTACCCTGCTCATAACGGATAATTTTGTTGACACTTGTTTCCACCGCTGGGCAGCACTGGTCCAATTTGATTGAAATATTTTAAATTTAGCTTAGTTTTAGCTTCTCTTCTTTCTTGTTTATTACTGTAATGCCCGGTACATTCCTAGCGTATACGATCGTTTTCCCGCACCCACCTAGCGTATACGACCTAAAACTGCCCCAAAATCGTGAGGTGTGCACTCCCCTAGCACACCTACCGATTGCGATTCCCGATTTTTAGGGCTAAAATGGTAGGTGTGCGCTAGGATTACGATTGCGATTCCCGATTCGAAAAATGAATCGGCCCGATTTCAGTTTTAAGCGGATCAGGAGTTTTAGTGTGCGAATCCTATACGCTATGTGTGTACCTGGCATTATACTCTGAAAGATGCAACACTGTAACGGTGGCACCATCTCGGCCCAGCTCTCCTTAACCGGATGTTGACAAGTGTCAGTCGCACCGGAAGATTTTTCTATATATATATACATATGAGTCATTCTCTGAAACTGGGTTCCACATATTTGGTATCCATGTTGCGATGGCCATAATTACTTCCCTCTTTTCTTCAATTGCATGTCAAATAATTATTGTTCACTCTTGCTAGTAAGTTCATTAACAATACTATATGTATTTAATCTATTCCACAAAATACATATAACATATGGGTATAAGTTACATGATTGTGTGCGAACATGAAAATGTACAATTCTACATATTTACACCTTTATATGAAAATTAACACAAAGGTTTTTTTTCTTCATAATTGGTTCAAGTTTTGTTGTAAGACATAATTTTGTTTACTTAACTCAAGAAAACCTTGTTTGAATGTGCTTTGTATATTAAAAATGATGTTCTGGATGTGCGTTTAATTTACATAGGACATATTTTCCTATATATGCATAAAGTATGTATATATATGCATAGATTAGATTAGATTGATATATTAGATGGACAGTATATATGGAAGTAGCATATATAAATGATATATTAAGTCTCTAAATGAATATGGGAGGCAATGGCTAATGGGAACTACATCGCATGAACACGGGCTGGCTTTGGCTATATTTACCTAATATGTTGCCTTCTAAAAACATGATTATCAAACTGGCTGGTATATACAGACATACAGACACAGATTTATATATATATATATATATATATATATATAAATGTAGTGGTCTGCACTGACCTCTCAGGCAAGGAGCCGCATAGGCAGGTAGGCGTGGGTAGTGGTGTTGATATCAGGGGGCCTAGGTGGTGTAATGGTTAGCAAACTGGTGTGGAATGCAAAGAGATGTCGGTTCGAGTCCTGCTCTAGGCACAATATTTCCCATGTTCATCACACCCACGATACTAGTTTCCATGACCATGATCCTGTACAAGCTCTGCTCTGTATGGTTGTTGAACCTACCCTGAGTATGTATGTGTTAGTGCATTGCCTGTATGTATGTAATTGTAAGCATTAACAGACTTACAATTCCAGGGGGACGAGTGTAGTGGTCTGCACTGACTTTTCAGTCAAGGAGCCACAGAGACAGGTAGGCATGGGTAGTGTGTTGATATTAGGGAGCCTAGGTGGTGTAATGGTTAGCACACTGGGCCGGAATGCAAAGAGATGTGGGTTTGAGTCCCACTCTAGGTGCAATATTTCCCATTTTCATCACCCCCGTGACATATATATATATATATATATATGGATAGTGATAAACCCTTTATCGCGTGTAATAAGCTCTGTAGTGCCCCCCCCCCCCCCTTGGGTTGGGTGGGGGGGGGGGTCTGCCCCACCCCCTTCCTTGGGGTGGGGTTCCCCACTCGCGTGCTAGCATTTATATATATATATATATGTATATATGTGTATATGTATATGTGTGTATACATAGAGGGACATGTGTTAAATAGGATGTACAACACAACTGTGGAATTATTCATAGTTGCATAATGTATTACACACCCTACATCCACACACCCATAACTCATGCATTCCACACATAATACAACATAGATTTGCAAATCTAGCATCCAACCCCCACAACAGCCACACTGTTGTCTCGTAAATCCCAGTTGCTCTTTGAGGAGTGCAGACAATTGGAAAGAGGCAACACAGGTGCGACTGACATTCTGTCTTCATCTCTGATCTATTCTACCCGTCCCCACCCTCGCTTCTTCCTCCTCTGCCCGTCCGCTCTCTTTGCGCCCAGTCCTCATCCCCTCCTCTCCCCCTCTCCCATTATCCCCCATCACCCCCTCCTCTCCCCCTCTCCCATTATCCCCCATGACCCCCTTCTCCCCCCTCACCTCCTACCCCTCCCCCTCTCCTATCCCTCCTCCCCTCCTTCCCTCCTCCTCTCAGCTCCCCTCCCCTTCGCCCCCGCCTCCACGCCCCGCTCCCACCCCCTCCCAGTCCCCCCCCACCCCTTGCCCCTCTCTATCCCCCCTCCCGGGACCTTCCACTTCCCCCTGCTCTGCATTCACTATTTCTCCCCCTTCCTTCTCTTCCTTTTAACCCCTCCCCAATCCATCACCCTCGCATTCTCTCTATGTTCGTTCCGTCCCTTGCCCCCGTCTCCTCCCACACCCTCTCCTTACTCCCTCCTTGCTCCACGCTCCCGCTCCCTTTCCGTCCCTCCATTTCTCCCTCCTTCCCCTAACCCTTCTGTCCGCCCCTCTCCCATACTCTCCCCCCTTCCCTTCCGCATTTCCTCCTATCCCGACCCTCCACTCCGCTCCCGTCCCTATGCACCTTCCCCCTAACCTCTCTTTCCCTCTCCACCCCTCCCCCTCTCCTTTTTCTCCCTTCCCCGTGATTCTTCCCCCTCCTTCCCTCCGCCTCTCAACCTATCCGCACCCCTCCTCTCCCTCCACTCCCCACAACTCCCCCTACCCCGTCACCTCCTATTCCCCCCCCCCCTTTCCCCATCCTCTGCCCCCCCCCCCCTTGCCCACGCCACTGCGGTGTAGCCACCTGCCCGTCACCACCATCACTTGTCGCCCTGGGCCAGGGTAATTCCACGTCCACAGCTGCGAATGTGTCGCTCTTTGTTTCCAGACTGGGCACACACTGCGACTTCGGATAGCCTACAATTACCACAACATTTTATAATCTATAGTAGATAGCACCACCAACAAAATGCCCCCAACCCACACCCACACATCCACCCACACACATACACCCACACCAACAGACATACCCACACATGCGCACACACCCACACCCACATCTCTACCCACACACCCACATGCACACCCACACATCCACCCACACCCACACACCCACACATCCATAGACCTACACCCACCCACATCCAACCACACCCACTCGCACCCACCCACACACCAACCCACACACCCATACACCCACACACACGCACACACCAACCCACACCCCATCACACTCAAAAACACCCAAACCCACACCCACACACCCACGCCCACATGCGCACCCACACCCAGGCAGGCGCACACACCCCCACCCCCCACCCACACTCACACACTCACACATCCACACACCCTGCGCTTGTTCTAACGAGCTGGAACCAGTCGGACATCACGTGCTGACACACTATTCAATACTTTGTTGTCATAGCAACAACTATAATTCACAGAAGACGAGATTTAATTGTCTACTAACCACGTTTTCTGCTAATCCAATGTCCACATTGGAGAGAGAACACACGCGCAGATACGCATATATATATATATATATATATATATATTATATAACAATTTCTTGGTGTTAAGTGAGTAGGACAGTGAGCAGGCGAGCGGTGGCGCCACCGTCGGAGTTGAAGCCTGAGCAGTAGATGAGTAGTCCGAGGCTCAACCACCCGATTACTGATGGGTGGGTGTTAGGATAGTATAGTATTCCAGGTTATTATACTCGTATAATTCTTATACAGCATATATACATATTACAACATACACATGATTATATTTACCAAGAATAATGATTTGTCAGATGAGACGCCAAGCTTAAAAAATCGGACATCTCTTTGGCGGTTGGATCTACAGGAAGTGACGTCACCAATGGCTGCCAGCAATGCACGCTAGGAATAAGTGGATACTACTCAAACCACGTACCCCCGCTCCCACCAACGCCTCCGCCTTTTACTCCCGTACCTCTCCTTTCTTTCTTTTCTTTCTTTCTTCCTTTCTTTCTTTCTTTATTTCTTTCCTTCCTTCAGATGGGGGCACTGCAATTTGCAAATGAATAGTTACTGTTCTGCTGGTTGTTGTTGTCTTTCTTGACGTTTTACCTCCTAGCAACAGCTGCCAATGTGTGTATGTGACAAATAGCGCATTATACAAGTATACATTGTAGGGGAACATGTACTTTATTATTATTATTTCTCCATAGGCGCTGTCGCGGAGTGCCCTCCCCCATTGGTGGGGTGGTTTACACAAACACACAACCACCTAAATCTCTTGCTTATAGTTCTTGTGTACCGATTATATATATTATGTGCATTATATGTATTATATGTATTATATGTATTGTATGTATTATAGGTGTTATATGTATTATATATAGTATATGTAGTATGTGTATTATGTGTATTATGTGTATTATATATATTATATGTATTATGTGTATTATGTGTATTATGTGTATTATGTGTATTATATATATTATATGTATTATATGTATTATGTGTATTATGTGTATTATGTGTATTTGTGTATTATGTGTAGTGTGTGTAGGGTGTGTAGTGTGTGTATTATGTGTATTATGTGTAGTATATTTATTATATGTATTATATGTATGATATGTATCATATGTAGTATATGTATTATATGCATTATATGTATTATATGTATTATATGTATACCTGCATTACCTGTATACCTCTGGTATGCAGGTATTGCAGGTATAGCAATACCTCAGGGAGTTTGACGCCCCTGCCTTGCAGAGTTGTAAACCACTGCCTTGTGGTACAGGTTCTTGACAGAACCGAAGGCTAAGGGAGCAAACCCTAAACAGAAAACCATGTCACAGTGGCAGCATCAAGGGTGGTTGATGTATGGAACTCCCAAAATCTCCCGACCAGTCAGTGCAGGGACAAATAGTTTTGCGCCTGTCTTGACATGTATTTGCTCCCTGAGAGAGTGCCGCTGGTAACTTGCAAAAGCCAGCAGCACTTCAACTCTTTTGCAGGCAGCTTTCATGAAATGTACAGAGAGCTAAATGGAGAGTGGCAGTCAAGTAATGAAAGCAGTCTTTGTCGCATCGCGACCGACAGCATGATGATGATGATGATGATGATGATGATATGTATTATATGTATTATGTGTATTATGTGTATTATGTGTATCATGTGTATCATGTGTATCATGTGTATCATGTGTATTATGTGAATTATGTGTATTATGTGTATTATATGTAGTATATGTAGTATATGTATTATATGTATTTTATGTATTATATGTAGTATATGTATTATATGTAGTATGTGTATTATATGTATTATATGTATTATATGTAGTATATGTATTATATGTAGTATATGTAATATATGTATTATATGTATTATATGTAGTATATGTAGTATATGTAGTATATGTATTATATGTATTATATGTATTATATGTAGTATATGTATTATATGTATTAATGTATTATATGTATGCACATACACACATTTCTGTATTATATGTGCATATGTGTATATGTGAATATGTGTACATGCACATATGCTTATATGTGTGTATGCGTATATGTGTGTATGCATATATACGTATATGCTTGTATGCGTGTATACATGTATATATGTGTATGCGTGTATGTGTGTATGCATACACGCATATATGCGAATATGTGAATATGTGTATATGCATATATGCGTATATATATATATATACATCTGTATATATATATATATATATATATATATATATATATATATATATGGGTGTCCTCATGTATCTCACCCTCCCTTTGTAAATATGCTGTCGGACAGACATACATTCTTCAGCATAGTCACAAATACACAGTATATTATTATCCCTTCTCTACAGCTGAATTACAGATACGGATGCCGAATACATATACATTACCATGCGTATAATTTACGGACCCATCACTAACTATGTACACACTGCATGACGTATGACATTAGTTAAATTGGAAGCAGAGTGGTGGTAGAGTATAAGTGTGGGAATGTGGGTGTGCGGGTGGTAGTCGGAGTGGCACCTGGCAATTCTTCTATTTGGAAAGTTAAATGAGATGCAGTTCTGAAATGTGACTTTACTGGCGTTTCGTTGTGGGTGGCTAGAGAGACATATGCAGATGTTATGGCCCTGTCACACTATGACGCTTCTCGCCGGCACACCATCAGCGAGCAAAATATCTTCTACGCGTCGAGACACGTTTCACCTTTTCGGCGGTTTGGGGAAAAAGATCGGCGTCAGTGCAGCGCGTTATTCGCGTGCGGCCAACGTAAGTCGATGAGTGAGGAAAAAAAAAAAAAGGTTTGGTGCGACGTGCTCATATGACCTTAGATGTTGGTAGGACATAAAGCAACAAAGCAACTATTTGGCACAACATGTGGAGATGACCCTCACGCATGCGCGGCGACTGCCTAGCATTCGCATAATGTTATTCCAGCGCTGTCGACGTCCTTCTGACGTCGCCATAATATTGGAACCCACGTGTTGACGCGCATTGTGGGTCGTCACGGTTTTTTGACATGCTTAAAACATTGAGCGACCATCTACGCGCGCCACCGTTTCTCACCGACTGTCGACGTCCATCAAGGTGTACCGACATGTACCGATGCGCGCCTAATGCGTGCCTAACGCTTCCCGACGTCTCGGCAAAAAGTGACACACATCGACGTGCGTTGGAGAGAAACGTTGTAGTGTGGCAGGGCCATTACATCAGGTTTAGAAATACTGTCACATGCAGGAGTAATGTATTTGACAAATGTGGGTTTTCTGCGTGGCGGCAATTACTCACTCCATAAGACCTAGATGGGACGTCTGGGGCCTGGTTAACCAGAAATTCACCGATCCCTCCCACACACCCAGAGCAGGCATCCAGGTCGCGGTATTTGTATTGATTTATTTTGTTATTTTCAAGGAAGTTTCATCTATTTAAGTAATTAACTTATGCATGTACATAAGAAGAGTTCACGGGCCAATCTCCCGTAAGCACCAATCCAAAAATGTACTTTTTGGGTGTTTTTTTTGTTGGTAAAGTATTTATTCATCTGAATATGACATTTGTCAGCGCTGAAGCACTGGTCTTCCGCCATCTTACTATTGGAATTGACATTCTAAACAATCTAAGTTTGGTCAGTGCTGTATTAGTCCCAGCACTGATCCTGTAGAAATAAGGGAGTGGCTCCTGCTGTATAATGTACAGCACCAGTCACTGCGGTTCATTCAAAAATGGGGAGCAGCACCAAGTAGAAGATGTATACCCAGGGCAACTCAAACAATTGTTGTGGGTTACATGTTTTCTCTTATAAAACAAGCAAAGTTTATAGTTAACAAGACATTTTGTCTGTCTTATATAATGTTCAATGTGTTTAAACAGATTGATAGTTGTGTAGGATGTTCGGTGTGTTGATGGTTTGTTCATGATGGTTAAGGGTGGTGGCAGGGGAGCCAATAAATGATTTTTCCCTGAAAATAAGTTAAATAATTCTGACTAATTCCACTTTAAAAAAAATGATTACATGATTATGGAGCAAGGAATAAAAAAGTAGGAATGTAAAAATAATTAACTTTTTGAAGGTTTGATTCCAATGTTTGTCTAAATTTTTGGATTGGCGTTTACAGGGTTTTGCGCCTGAACTCTTCATACATGTATGCGTGTGCATAAGTGTATGTGTGTATGGCGCATATGTATAATATATATATTAATTATTATGACCACACATGTTTTTCGTCCTGGTGACATCAAGAGTCATATTAACATCAAGAGTCATATTTACATCAAGAGTCATATTGATATGAATCTTGATTTTACCAGGACGGAGAACATGCGTGGATTTTTATTAGGATGTGTACCGACGTCCGATAACACACCCGACGTACCAACTTCATCATGATGCTTCCTTTACAGAATCCCACCTACCAGATACCACACTGCTTATTCTCGTTGCACACAGCACCACATCAAGCATCAAGCCAAGAGTATTTGACGAGTTGTTGAATCCGCCCGCTAGGCGGGTGGTTAGATTGGGGCGAGGGCGCTACACTTAGACAATTACAACATGGACCCCGGCTTTCATTACCAGAACTACTAGCCCAACTTCATAATGACGCTTCCACAGAATCCCACCTACCACACATTGCACTGCTTATTCTCATTGCACAAGACACAACATCAAGCCCAGAACATTTGACGAGTTGTTGAATCTTCCCACTAGGTGGCGCTTAGATCATAGCGAGGGCATTACACTTACAAGATGGGTGGTGGCTTTCATTACCAGAACTACAACACCAACTTCATAATTAAGCTTCCACATAATCCCACCTACCAGACATTGCATTGCTTATTCTCATTGCACATGACACAACATCAATCCCAGAGCATTTGCCGAGTTGTTAAATCCGCCCACTAGGTGGCGATTAGGTCATTCCACTTACAGTCTGGACGGCGGCTTCGATTACCAGAACTACGACACCAACTTCATAATGACACTTCCACAGATCCCACCTTCCAGACATTGCACTGCTTATTCTCGTTGCACACGACACAACATCAAGGATCAAGCCCAGAGTATTTGACGAGTTGTTGAATCCGCCCGCTCGGTGTGTGTGTGTGGGGGGTGGGGGGGGGGGGGTGGGTCGGGGGGTGGGGGGGGGGTGGGGGTGGGGTAGACTCGAGCGATGGCACGGTCGGCGCTTACACTTACACAGTTGTACAGCGCGGCGGACGGCGCGGCTTGTCGATTTAGCCGGAGCATTACTACAATGGGGGGAGGGTCAGGTGGTGTCCAATAGTTGATTCGCCAGGTGGCGGGGCAGTGGGGCCCCCCTCTGCGCATCCTCCCACAGCCAATCGGTCCCACCCGGCCGCCAATCCCCGGGACAGCGGGAGGGCGTCGACTGACAGCCCGTCAAGGCGTCTCGCATTTCGCCGTGTGTGTAACAGAGCCCAGCGCCACCCGTGTTGAGCCGGGAGTTACACCTATAGGCCTGCACTAATTACTCAACAGGCATTGCGCCGCCAAAATTACCTTCAGGTCTGTCAGTCAATGCTAGGCTTGTTAGTCTTTGATTTTCTTATTTTTGTTGTTTATATTCGTGCAATTCTT
This sequence comes from Branchipolynoe longqiensis, assembly GCA_030323885.1. Taxonomy (NCBI): domain Eukaryota; kingdom Metazoa; phylum Annelida; class Polychaeta; order Phyllodocida; family Polynoidae; genus Branchipolynoe; species Branchipolynoe longqiensis. Next base: position 17,518,339 of record CM059194.1, on the reverse strand, counting down.
GGTATCCTTGTCCTTCTTGGTATTCTTTATATCCTTGAGATTGTATTTTATTTCATTTGTTTAATGTATTATTTTACCTTTCATTAAACAAATTTGTATTATTATTTAAGTATTTTTTAAATTACATTTTCAAATATTATTTAATCTTTTTAATATTAATTGGGTTTCTTAATTGTTCTTGATATTCTTGTCATGTTTTAAAAAAAAATTATGTAATTATATTCATTATTCTCAATATTCACACACTTGTGACTTTTCTCACTGTTCTCCGTATTCACCTTATCTCATTAATCATGTTAATCTCATTATTCTCATTATTCATATTCTTCTTATTCTTCTCATTTTCATTACTCTAAATATGTTGCTGGCTTTCTTATTCACATTCTTCTTTTCCTTTTCTTACTATTATTCTTATTCTTCTTATTCTAATTGTCATTCCCATTCCCAATCCCATTCTCCTACTTCTCATTATTCTTGTCCTCCTTCTACTCCCTCTCCTTCTACTTCTCCTCCTTCTCATCCCTCTCTTTCTCCTTCTGCTCTTCCTTCTTCTCCTTCTCACCCTCCTTCTCCTCCCTCTCCTTCTCTTTCTCCTCCTTCTCAGACTCCATCTCCTTCTCCTCACCCCTCTCCTTCTCCTTCTCCTCCTCTCTATCCCTCTCCTCCTCCTCCTACTCCACCTCCTTCTCCTTCTCCTACCCTCTCCCCTTCTCCTCATGCCTCTTCTCCTTCTCCCCCTCCCTCTCCTTCTCCCCCTTCTCCTTCTTCTCCTCCTCATTATTATTATCCTCCCTCTCCTTCTGCTTCTCCTCTTCCTCATACTCCATCTCCTTCTCCTACTCCTCCTCCTTCTCCGTCTCCCCCCTCTCCTTCTCCTTGTCCTCCTTCTCCTCCCTCCCCTTTTCCTCCTGCTCCTTCTCCTACTCCTACTCATCCCTGTACTTCTCCTTCTCCTCCTCCCCCCTCTTCTCCTCCTCCTCCTCCTTACTCTCCTTCTCCTCCCTCTCCTTCTGCTTCTGCTCCTCCCTCTCCTTCTCCTTCTCCTCCCCTTCTTCTTCTCCTCCTCCTCCATCTCCTTCTGCTTCTCCTGCTCCTTCTCATTCACCTCTTCCTTCTCATTCTCCTCCTATTCTTATTCTTATTCGTAACCGTGTCGTTATTCTTACATAGATTTGTCGCTACATATCCAACTTGGATTCAGATACACCTTTTAAGGACATGTTACAGGGAGGGAAATAGTAAGTGAATTTAACAGAACATATTCCCACTGAAGCCTATAGGGTAAGAATTTCTACATGCACGCCAACATTACTTTGTCACATTTTCACTTCAAATATCTTCAAATATAAGTATTCCCAATCAAAGTTGCCTCAATCGGAACTAAAGTAGATCATAACCATCAACCTAATATATTTTAATATCTCAAGTAATGTTAGAAACTCAAAACCATCGGGCCATGCAAGTTGAATAACAAACTTTAAGAAAAAGAGTAAGTAGCCTATTAGGATGTCAGCGTCCGACCCAAACGGGATGGCGGAATGAGTTAGAGCATCCGTCTCCCGTGTTGGTAGACCATGGGGTCATGGGTTCGAACCCTGGTTGAGTCAAACCAATGACTTACACATTTATACTTGTCGCTTCCTAACCACGCGCTCAGCATTATTAAGATAGGGCAAGGACTGGTTGGTTCAGTGTCAGGATAATGTGACTGAGTGGGATATCAGGTCATGGTGCTGTGGCCCTGGTCTCCCAGTGGGGCAGCACTATAAAGTTGCCATGAGTGCACACTGTCACAAGTCGGTACCCGTCCTGATGTGACCTTAGATGTTGCTAGGATGTAAAACAACAAACAAACAAACAATCCGCCCCCCCCTTCTGCCACCACATGTGCACACGCGCCTACACACAGACCACACACACACAAGTCCACTCCACTCACAAGCATCAGCTCTAGTTAACCTAGTGGAGGTGTTTTTTGTTGTTGTTGTTGATGTTGATGTACTTTCGTCTTGGCAGTTCTTTTTGTCGCATGTTTTGTTTGTTGTTGATTTCCGTCCTAGCACCATCTAAGGTCATATCATGATGGGTACCGACGAATGCCAGCACGCACTCGTGGCGACTTTATACCATGACCGATATCCCACTCAGTCACATTATCTTGACACTGAACCAACCAGTCCTTGCCCTTCCCTAATAATGCCGAGCACCAGGCTAGGAAGCAGCAAGTATAAATGTTAAAGTCATTGGTTCGACTCGGCCGGGAACCGAACTCCCGACCTTCCGGACGCGAGGCCCGCGCTCTACCGATTAGGCCATCGCGCCCGGTCTTTTTTTGTTAGACAGTCACCGACACTTACAACCTGGGACAAACTGGCGTCTGGCCGCGTTCCATTTAAGTGGCTTCATTAGTTACCGCGCGTGTGTGTGGGGGTGCGGTAGGGGCGGTGAGGCAGACCGGAAGTGTGGTCCAAACCAGTTAAATCTGCGCGCGCAAGTGGGATAGACGCTGACGCTACCTGCGCGTGTAGAGCCGTCTTTCTCGCTGATGCCATTAACAAGGAACTCGGGCAATGAAGCTCAATCAGCGCTGATTGGCTTTTAAAGGCTCGCTCAGTGCGGGTGTAATTGTTGTCTGTTCGATTGGAGGTGAGGGATTCGGTGTGTGGGGTGGGGGTGGGGGGTAGGGGGCAGGGGGGACGGGGGCTGCGTCAATCAGATTTAGGTCCACATTTGATCAAAGTTTCCCGTGACGGAATCTGATTGGCTTTCCCGATTGTTAAGGGCCAGCTCCTAAAGTTGTCGCAATATTCGCCATTTAGGACTGACTACTCACTATATTTAGCCAGTTTATACCCCCATCACACCAAACTAGTCCTCACTACGTTCTTGAAAATGTTGGTGAACAGACTCAAACTGTGTGCGAACGGAATGGACGTGGTAGCAACTTGTTATGGTCTTTTTAGGAATAGAATGGACGGGCTAGAACGGAGGGGTGCTCCTGAACTTTGAGCATGCCCAACATTTTCTTGCAGCCATGTTCTACCCCGACCACAAAAGGTTTACCTTTTTGTACCGTGAAATAAATGATAGCAGACGTCAGTTAGAGAAATGGAATAATAGAGATTTGAGCGTGTGGGATCGGCAGGGAAAGCACTGTCCGTATTAGGTGCCGGCAAACGCCAAAGAAAGGGGCCGCTATATGAGAGAGAGGGGAGGGGGAGGGAGTAGGGAAAGTAAACAGAGAGGACAGAGAGGAGAGAGAGAGAGAAGGGAATGAGAGGAGAGAGAGGAGAGAGAGAATGGGGTTCGAGGAGAGTGAGAAGAGAGAAGAGACAGGGTAGAGAGGAGAGAGAGGAGAGAGAGGAGAGAGGGGAGAGAGGGGAGATGAGAGAGGAGAGAGGAGAGGAAGCGAGAGGGAGCGAGAGGGAGGAAAGAGGAAAGGGAGGAGAGAAAGGAGGAGAGAGCGGCAAGAGAATAGGAAGAGAGCGCGGTGAGAGAGGGATGAGAGAGAGGAGATAGAGGAGAGAGGAGAGATAGGAGAGAGCGGACAAAGAGAACAAGAGAAGAGAGAAGAGAGAAAGGGGGGCTATATGTGTGTGGGGGACACCACAACTCCGGGGTATAAATCTCACCGTAGACACGGCCCTTTTTGTACCTCGTTTGTCGTGGTGGGCTGCCCGTTTTGTGACAAGCCGAATTAACAAGATACCAAGACCTCCTACAACTAACCCGCCCATCACCCCTCCCCTCCACCCACCCCCACCCACCCCGACCCACGCCCCCATCCCGGGCGCGGAATGAGGGGACCTCCCAGATTGAAGATTCTGAGGATTCTCGCCCGGTGAGAACCCGGCAGGGGGCTCCACTTCGCTCTCCATACCTCTACCCCTCCCCCTCCTTCCCCGCACCCCCCCCTCACACACACGCCCTACCCACCAACCCACCAACCCAACCAATAACCCTGTATTCGCGCCCGCCTCGATCTGAATGGAATATGTAGTAGGTGCTTATGTGAATACAGTGTGTGTGTCTGATTGCATTCTTGCTTTTTAAAGCACAACGTTGATCTGATTGATGTCCATTAGATTTCTTATTAAGACCCAATTTTACTGACAGAATCGCTAAACACGGTGGATGAAGACTAAGATTAATGCCCGGTACACACCTCCCGTATACGATCTAAAACTGCCCGTTTCACGCATAAGTTTGAGTTTTAGTCGTTAGATGTGCGACCCCCTAGGACACCAGAGCCTTGTGATTCGTGACTTAAAACTCAGTTTTAGGGGCTAAAACTGAAATCGCAAGGGATTCGAAAAACGAATCGGGCAGTTTTAGTTGCGAAAGGGGATGGGTCGGGGTCATGATGCGCAGTCAGTTTTAGTGCGTGAATCGTAAATGGGAGGTGTGTGCCAGGCATAAGAACGCAGGCTTCGAGTGCAGAAGGTCACGAGTTGTAATAACGGTCGACTGAAACCAATGACTTACAAAATTGATAGTTGTCGCTATCTAGCATGCCTAATTGGCATTACTAGGATAAGGCAAGGATTTATTACGTCAGGATAACGTGAGTGAGTGGTAATTCGGATCATGGTGCTGGCAGCATGGTCTTCCAGTGGGGCAGAACAATAAAATTGCGACTGTCACAAGTCGGTACCTGTCTTGGTGTGAAATTAGATGTTGGCAGGATGTAAAACTTCAAAAAACACACTGACATAGAAGTGATTTTTTGATTGAAGATTTATACTGCATATCATGGATAAGTCTGAATAGACTTGTTTTCACCATTAGACAGTTTGTCAATAGAAAGCCCGAGCCTACACTTTTACCGACCCAAGGGATTTTTAACCTCCCACACCACATAGAGATGGTATGAGAGCAACCGGTCTTTGATGACGCTGTAAGATATACACAGCGGTGGAAATCCTAAGTGGCAGAGGTGGGGGGGCCCAGGGAATTGAACCACCAACCTTCAGATTAGGAGGCTGACCTAGAAAAAAGTCAGACACTCTAACCACTGCGCCACAGAGAACACCACAAGTACTGCTTGATATTACTTGGGGGACATTAATATTGTAGTAGCAAAAGCTCAGTATGAAGATGATATATATATGTGATGCATAGCGTATTATGCGAGTGTAAAGATACGTAAGGGAATATTACTTATTCCTATTATTGTTATCCTCCATAAGATACAACAATTTACCGGTGGCGCCATCTCGCCCACCTCACTTCCCCCGGATGTTGACCAGTGTCAGTCACACCGGAGGATTTTGTCTTATCGGTGGAATATGGAGATAATAATCTGTACAACATGGCATTGTTTATATTTGGATAATAAAATATGCATCATATAACGTACTCGTCTAACTTTGTTTATGTGAAGTAGACACCCATACTTTCTGGGTTAGCATTTTTGTATTCATCTTAATACTTTCTGTCCACGCTTTAAAGTTAATTTGAAGGTTTTTGAGGATGTCTCTAAGCCTACCCTATCCAAGTGTGTGACTTGGAGGTTTGACGCCATATCTGCAGATATGACCATATTCATGGCGAGCTCTATTCAAGTGCACCCTTTATTGATGTGATGTCATCAAACTACTAATAGTACTACTCTCCTCCATACCAAGGAACCCCCTATTATTAATTCCTTCCATAACAATTAGACAACAGAAGAAAGGAGACAAGTCAGATTTGTGTGGATCGAGCCTATAACTCTGGCTAGCCCTTAAGACCTACCTCTAATTTTACTGAACTACATCGATGGCGAAATGGGCCGTTAGTAGGTGGGTGAGGCGCTGCATGGAGGAAAGGAGGGGAAACAGGGGAGCTGCTTGGTAGCCGGCCTCCCGCTCTCCAGGCCGCACCCCAACCTCCTGTAACCCATGGAACAAAAGAGTATATCAAAGGAGGTTTACAGGAGCATCATCAGAATAAGAACAATAAGGACAGGAGCATTACACAGAAAATAATATTTGCATAATTACTTTATACGTCACATTCTCTTATTCTCTAGAGAGTCAGACGAGTTCCGAGGACCATGTGGTGTTCTCTATGGCAGAGTGGTTAGAGTGTGTGCCTTTCTTCTAGGTCGGACTCCTAATCTGAAGGTTGGTGCTTCGATTCCCTGTGCCTCCACCTCTGCCAATTTGGATTTCCACCGCTGTGTATAACTTACAGCATCATCAAAGGCCAGTTGCTGTCATACCATGTATATGTGGTGTGGGAGGTTAAAAATCAGTTGGATTGGTAAAAGTGTAGGCTTGGGCTTTCTATCGACAAACTGTCTAATGGTGAACATGAGTCTATTCAGACTTATCCATGATAGGCCATATAAATCTTCAAGAAAAAAAAAAGGACCCACCTCAATCACGTGATAAGTCTACTGTGATATTCTCCCCGAAATAAATTTAGCTAAAGCTTCATAGTCCGATGAAACAATCATATTTTCAAAAGTAAAACAATTATCTATTTTTTCTATTATTTAACTTAGATACTGGTGCATTTATCAAGCATTTGTCACCACAACAAAGGGAATACTTAGCCAATTGAATAGAATGTGTTACTGGAGGAGCCCATAGTGTTGCTTGCTTGCCAAACTTAACTTTGTATGGTTGCACTACACATATCTCAAAAGTTACTGATTTCAACCAAAGGTTACCTCAAGCTGAAATAGGATAGATTATAATCATCAACCTATTATATTTATATCCGACTGAGTGGGATATCAGGTCATGGTGCTGGCGGCCTGGTCTCCCAGGCAACACTATAAAGTGGGGCAACACTATAAAGTCACCATGAATGCGTACTGTCATTACTTAGTACCCATCCTGATATGACCTTAGATGTTGCTAGGACGTAAAACGACAACAAACAAACAAACAAATGTCATTCGGAGGAATAAAACCATTTGAACAAAAATACCAAGAGTGTCAAGGCACCACTACTAAGGCAGAACCAGACGGGATGGCCGAATGAGTTAGAGCGTCCGTCTCCTGTGCTGGTAGATCGTGGGGTCATGGGTTCGAGTCCCGGTCGAGTCAAACCAATGACTTTAAAATTGATACTTGTCGCTTCCTAGCTAGGCGCTCGGCATTATTAGGATAGGGCAAGGACTGGTGTGCTCAGTGTCAGGATAATGTGACTGAGTGGGATACCAGGTCATGGTGCTGGTGGCCTGGTTTCCCAGTGGGACAGCACTATAAAGTCGCCATGAGTGCGCACTGTCACAAGTCGGTACCCGTCCTGATATGACCTTAGATGTTGCTAGGACGTAAAACAACAACAAACAACAAACAACTAAGGCAGACCAGAAGCCAGATCAAAGCCCATGAAAGGAGCACACTGGAAATGGCTGCCAAGGCATGGAATGCACAAACGGTGAAAGAAAGACAAATCCCTAACCTAAAAACATACAAAAAATATCTGTGCAAAATAAAAACTGGGAACCCCAGCTGAACTACATCACTAGGGGGCAGGTGATATGTCACGGCCCACCAACTGGACAGCCCAGGGTGGGAAAACCGGACATTTAAAAGCCAGATAACATATCCAACAACAATATAAATCAAATCGAATCCAAACAAACATAACTCAACCACCTATTACGTACAGGCCTATGGACATGTAAATAAAATAGGCTAGTATAGAATTAAGCAGAAAAAGTGGAAAGCTCTTCCCAAGAAAACCCCAAAACACTAACATAGAACCTTAAGAAAACAACTGACATAGTAATAAGAATAGAACAAAAACACAATGCCAAGAAAATCCAAAAAAACTAACATAGGCAACTAACCATACCAACAAAACTATCTATCTGCTACTGAAATGCAGGCAATCAGATGACCTATCAGCAGCTACTGTCTGGTAAGATAACACCAACACTACAGCTGGCCAGCATTAAAAACGACCCTGGGTACCCGGGCTTACATGTTATGGACAGTATAAATACAGCCTCAATAATAAAAAAAGGATTTAAAAAAAGAGTAGTCGGGTGATGACATATTGACATGGATAAACTCATTGCATAACTATGCTTAACCATTTATAATTATATGCCCCCCCCCGCTCCCAATCCAGACCTTAAGATTGCTCAGATCGTCCAGTTAGATATCATTATTACCCGTCAATGTGCCTAGACTCAAATTGTATGGCGATAGTACCTTCTCTCTGGGAGGTCTCACTTCATTAGGTTGCCAGAGGATGCGAGACAAGCAAGAAATATTGAGCAATCTTGGCCAGTTAATGGTCATTTCTGGTCAATTAATCCTTTATCCTTCGACTCTTTTGACGCAAATTGTAAGTGTGTCATATCGAGATTTCTGTTGTATTGCACCTTAGAATGACTCATGTTAGGGAGGTCACTCTATTAAATTCACGTTGTTATTATTATTATTATTATTTAAAAACATGAAAATATTCCTGTACTCCCTATTCTCTGTAGCTTTGACGCCACTTCTCATGTGGCCATATTTAAATATTTGCGTATATTTACACATACAACCCTGGCATATTTGATTCTTGTCAAAAATATCAATTGCGTATTGGTTTAACAATGTGTTTTGCATAAACTACTACAACATATTTATTGCATAAACTACTGTTGATGCATGATTTCAGTTCAAATATCTCCAAATATAGACATTTTACAGTAAAACCTCTCTTAATCGACCAACCTTGGGACCTACTTTAAGTTGTCCATTTTAGGGTGGTGGGTGGTCTAGAGAGTTAGAATATGGTTCCAATGGTATTGTTGGGACCCAAATAAAGCGATCGATATAGGGAAGTGGTCGATCTGTGGAGGCTAGGGAGTTTCTACTGTATTTACAATTATTTTCAAATTACTTTAGTGAAGATTATTTATTGCAGTCTATTTAATATATTAATTTAAATATACGACAGAAACTGAAAACCTTTGGATTATGAAATGCTAACGGAAGAACGATGAATTGTGAGATCCTTAAAGCAGTAAATAAACATGAAAGAAGTAAGATAAGGCTTACCAATCCATTTCTCTTCAGAAAAAGAGTTGTTTATTTATTGGACAGGATTCATGTTCCTCTTATTTATGCTGACTTTGTGATTTAACCTATGACTGAAAATAAATCTTTCTGGAGGAATTAAAAATGAAAGCTAATTAGCATATTCTAAATGTTAAAAGCAGATAAACATAGACACTGTTGATTTACCTCATGGATATACCTTCCCACAGTCGTGACCAGACGGGATGGCCAAATGAGTTACAGCGCCTGTCTCCCGTGTTGGTAGATCATGGGGTGGTGGGTTGGAACACTGGTCGAATCAAACTGAACACTTAAAAATTGATACTTGTCGCTTCCTAGCCTGGCGCTCGGCATTATTAGGATAGGACAAGGACTGGTTGGCTCAGTGTCAGGGTATAATGTGACTGAGTGGGATATCAGGTCATGGTGCTGGTGGCCTGGTCTTCCAGTGTGGCAGCACTGTAAAGTTGCCATGAGTGTGCACTGTCACAAGTCGGTACCCATCCTGATATAACCTTAGATGTTGCTAGGACGTAAAACAACAACAAACAAACAAAAAACACTCAGTCAGTTTTCGGTGTTATATTTTGTGAGGTGGAGATCCAGTTTGTGCAGATGATGATGGTGTGTGTTTGGGGGGGGGGGGGGGTGAGCGGCTGAGAAGGTGTGTGTGTGGGGGGGGGGGGTAGAGGGGTAGCCCCATAACTCATATGTAATAATCCCAACCACCCACCACCCGTAGACAACCTGTAAGGACGCCACCCCGCACTGGATGGAATGATTAACTTCATTTCAAGTGTCAAAAGAAAACATGGCGCGCATACACATTACACATATACATATGATATAGACGCACAGAAATAGCAGACTTTGGTGGAAAAATGTCAACACAAATATGATCCACGTCTCGAGGTATCAACTTGCACCGCCTATACAAACAGACACGCTGCTTGTCACCCCCACCCCCACCCCTACCCCCCCCCCCTCCCGGCTGGGAGGGGGTCGGAGGAGTGACACCCACTAAATTAAACACCCATTTCTAACACAATTCCATAGCGAATAATATTGACTGACCACAATGCTATTTTGCTCCTTGGATATGGAATAATTTTCAGTGAAAAACTAATTGTTTTTTAGTGAATTTGATCGAGAGCAGACGACGTTTTTGTTTAGTTGAAGCAGACGATAAAATGAAGGCGTCAAGGCGCGGGGCGGGGGTGACGGAGGTTACATAATATATATATGTTCATTTCACGACTGGGGTGACGTGCAGGGGAGCTGTCACAGACCCCAATCCATTTCCCCCTACGGTTATTCATCATTCTGATTAGTGTACGGAAACAGGATATTTTCGCGGGTGGTGCAATTTTCGCGGAAGGGACCCACCAATGTGTTGTTCCTTATATGACGTCACACATACGTTATTTTAACATTAAAAATACAGTATCCCAAAGGGGCCGAGATTGGGCCGACAATATTGTATACTTGTGCAGTTCTAATCCACTCAAATCTACTCGGTAAATTCTTAATTTCGCGTCGCCGCGAATTTATCCCTTATTCCCAGTGTCATGCCCTGCCGGCTCCGGGTCGCCATGTCAACGCAGACATTTGTCATGTTTATCATGGCCTGCCGTGGAACATGTCATACATACGTCACCTCTGACCTCTACGTCATACGTCCTTGTACGTCAGGACGGCTTCCCAGCTCGTTTCTCCCCCCCCCCCTCTCTCCAACTCACCCCCACCCCCCCGCCACCCGAGAGGTCAAAGGTGAGAACTGTCACCGGGGTTGGTGTCGTGGCAAAAATTGCCCTCCGCAGATCGATTATGTCAAAATATTGTTGTGCAATAAACACTGCTGCCCGACGTGCAGACATAGCCACCAGCGCATTCGGGTCTAGACGTAGGTGAGTCTGCGTCACCGGAAATGGGGTGTGTGATATGTATGCGCAACAGGAAATGGGGTGTCTGCCATTTATGCGCAACCAGAAATGGGTTCTCCATAAGCATATTCAGCGCTATACGGAGCGACCCAACTAGCCACTGTGCGACCCAACCAGCCAGAGTTGAACTCGTTTCAGCCCATTTAAACTTGTTTCCGGTATAAAGGCTAGGGGACCAGGTTGGAAACTGAGCGATAATATGGAGCGACCCAACCAGCCACGGTTGAACTCGTCTCAGCTCGTTTAAACTTGTTTCCAGTACAAAGGCTAGGGGACCAGGTTGGAAACTGAGCAATAATAGCTGAAACATAAGCATATTCAGTGCGACCCAACCAGCCACGGTTGCGACCCAACCAGCCATGGTTGAACTCATTCAATCATAAAATACTTTGCTGTAGTTATATTGGGTGGAAAATAAATGGATTAAAGTGTTTGAAGCATATTTGAAATTTATCTACATCAATTTCTGTTTAAATTACACAATATCAGTAATTACACAATGGGAAACTATTCCTGCAAGGATATGCTCAATATGACCCAGTGGTCATGCGTTTTTGTGTCTTTCGTCACTGTGGACCCTTCTCGAAATGGAGTGTGTGGCATGTATCCACCACTGGAAATGGGGTGTGTGATATGCACAACTGGAAATGGGGTGTGTGGCATGTATCCACCACTGGAAATGGGGTGTGTGATATGCACAACTGGAAATGGGGTGTGTGGCATGTATCCACCACCGGAAATGGGGTGTGTGATATGCACAACTGGAAATGGGGTGTGTGGCATGTATCCACCACCAGAAATGGGGTGTGTGATATGCACACCTGGAAATGGGGTGTGTGGCATGTATCCACCACCAGAAATGGGGTGTGTGATATGCACACCTGGAAATGGGGTGTTTGGCATGTATCCACCACCAGAAATGGGGTGTGTGATATGCACACCTGGAAATGGGGTGTTTGGCATGTATCCACCACCGGAAATGGGGTGTGTGATATGCCCAACTGGAAATGGGGTGTGTGGCATGTATCCACCACCGGAAATGGGGTGTGTGATATGCACAACTGGAAATGGGGTGTGTGGCATGTATCCACCACCAGAAATGGGGTGTGTGATATGCACACCTGGAAATGGGGTGTTTAGCATGTATCCACCACCAGAAATTGGGTGTGTTATATGCACACCTGGAAACGGGATGTGTGGTATGCACCACTGGATGTGTGGTGTGTGACATGTATATGCCACTGGAAATGAGGTGTATGACATGTGCATGGAAATGAGGGGGGGGGGGGGCTTGTGACATGTACCACGACCGGAAATGGGGAATGTGACATGCGCAATGGAAATGGGGTGCGCGTAATGAGGAAATGGGGACAACAAGATTGGTGTATATCATGATATCTTGCTGTTTATCATGATTCCGAAAGGGAATGATACATATAAGCAAGTCCAAGTAGAAAGAGGTTCCTGATACCAATCCCTTGGCCCAGCAATGGGCAATGACAGCAGGTGTGCACACAATTATACAAGTTCTTATGGGGCTGTCACACTACGACGCTTCTCTCGGCGACCCGTCAGCGTTGAAAGTACTATCTTGCGCGTCGAGAAACGTTAAAGATTTAGGGGAAATATGGTGAAATTGGACATTGGCGGAGCTTTTCAGTAGCGTGTTGGTAGCGCGCGGGCAACGCTTGTCAACGCGTGGGAAAAACAAAAACAAATGCGATGTCTCGTTTTGCCGCGCGACTGGATGGCGCGCGCGGCGTGTCATCAGCGGTACGACAGCGTTCGGTCAGTGCTCCGTGAGCGACAAGCGTTCTTGTAACGTGTCATGGGCGCGTTTTGACGCGCCACTAACGTCCTCCTAGCGTTCTTACCCATTTACTCCCGCGCGTTGCCGGTCGCTGGTGGTTTTTGACATGTTCAAAACACTCAGCGACCAATAACGCACGCCGACGTTGTCCGCCGACCGTCAACGTCCAAGATAGTGTACCGACGTGTACCGACGCGCCATAACGCGCCACCAGCGCTTCTCGATATTTCACCAAATATCGCCCAAAAACACCACACGTTGACGGGTCGCCGGCGAGAAGCGTCGTAGTGTGACAGCCCCATGAAGAGTTTATTAGGTCATCAGTTGAAGTTGTTGCTAGCATACAGTAAAACCTCCCTAACCGTCCACCTCCACAGATCGACCACTCCCCTATAGCGATCGCTTTATTTGGGTCCCAACAATACCATTGTAACCATATTCTAACTCACTAAACTGACCACTTCGCTAAATCAACCAGTTAAAGTCAGTCCCAATGTCGGTCAATTAGAGGTTTTACTGTATATTGCTCATGTCTACATCTACTTTGGGAGAGAATACCGGACGCGGTGGACGAATCGCTAGAGCGCAGGTTTTCCCTGCGGTAGGTCAGGTCTTCGAATCCCAGCTTACTCAAAGCAATGACTTATAAAATTGATAGTTGTCGAAACCTAGCCTGGCAGGTTATATATCATTCAAAGCTGCATAGTCCGATGGAAACATCAACTTTTAAAAACCCACACAATTATCTAGATTTGATTCTACAGATCTAACTTATATACTGCCTACACAACCACAGCCATAGACTTTACACTATAGTTTCAGAAATATGGCATGCTTGCCAAATTAAATTGCCATGTTTGCACCTAAACTATCTCAAAAGTTAGCCATATATGTATAGAAGTTACTTCAAACTAGAAGAATGTCGAGTATTACGATTAAACTTTCATATTTATCTCAGAAAATTACAACAACAAAAAATAAGAAAAAAACATCGGATTATGCAAGGTAAGATGAATGACGGATCATTATGACCAGGGTACTTCCTGTGTCCGCAGGGAGAGGCATGGTGCATTAGTATAACACCAGGGGCCTCTGATGGTTAAGTAAGTAGGGTTAGTTTGTAGGAATGTGTAGGATAGGTGTTTCAGGTATCGCAAAAAAAGGGGACAATTTTATGCATATGGTGGTGAATAGGCAGTAGTCAAATAAACGTACAGGAATATTAGCTTTCTTTGTTGATTTTGATGGTTAAGTCATGGTGTCACGGTTGTTGTCTGGTGGTATTGTGGAGGGTGTGTGTGTAATGAAATGCCTTCTATTTAATTAGTTATTATTTATGTAGCTATTCTGCCTTTGTTAAATATTTCGTTTGTAGAGACAGAAAGATCATCAACGTGGGCTAGCACAACTAAAATGACCCAACCCTATTTCATGCTAAAATAAAAGTAAAGAAAATCAAAAGGAAAATCTCGGAAATGATTTATTAGACATTTTTATTGCTAACAGTGGCTTCATACTCACAGGCGATCTTGTCTACACATCAAAGTAGTGACATTATCTCCAGCAAGATATTTTCGTCTGATGTCCTAACAAACTTCAACTTTGTCCCAATATTTCTTTGTTGTGACATGAGACCGAAGTATGTGGTACACTTCATAAGCAAGACATACAAACAATATACACATCAAGTGATAGGAAAGAATTTTAAGTGGAAACAAATATTTTTTTCAATTAGTTATTCATCACTTTTGTTTACTAGAGCAGACGACAATAGGAATACATCACAAAATGGAACTCCATGAAAGTCAATTCATTAAGGGCTCATTTTCGCAAACATTTCCACATAAAGATCTCTGCTAATCACATTCACATGTTACCATATATATATATATATATATATATCCTATATCTATAATATACAGTATGCAGGTATTGCAATACATCAGGGAGTTTGACGCCCCTGCCCTGTAGAGTTGTAAACCACTGCCTTGTGGTACAGGTTCTTGACAGAACCAAAGGCTAAGGGAGCAAAGCCTAAACAGAAAACCATGTCACTGTGGCAGCATTAAGGGCGGTTGATGTATGGAACTCCCAACATCTCCCAACCAGCCACTGCAGGGACAGATAGTTTTGCGCCTGTCTGGACATGTTCTTGCCAGTGTGAAACCTCTATTTGCTCCCTGAGAGCGTGCCACTGGTAACTTGCAAACACCAGCAGCACTTCAACACTTTTGCAGGCAGCTTTCATGAAATGGATGCTAGCAAGAGAACCCTGAAGCTGAGAGACATTAAGACAGACTCATGGACATCACTCTCACAGGAGAGAGCTAAATGGAGAGCGGCAGTCAAGTAATGAAATCAGTCTTTGTCACATCGCGACCGACAGCATGATGATGATGATGATGAATATACAGTTAGTTAGTTGTTGGAGTTTTACATCCTGGCATCATCCAAGGTCATATCAGGATAAGTAGCAACTTGTGACAGTGCACACCCATGTCAACTTCATAGTGCTGCCCACTCGGAGACCATGCCACCAGTAGTAACATGGCTTGATATCCCACTCAGTGGCACCGAGCCAACCAGTCCTCGCCCTCTCCTAATAATGCAGAGTGCCTGGCTTGGAAGCGACAAGTATCAATTTTGTAAGTCATTGGATTGATTCGACCGGGAATTGAACTCCCTGCCTTATGCACAGGAGACCTGCGCTCTCCCGATGCGGCCACCGAGTTCGATCTCTACAATATATATAAATAACATAGTCTGCCTTTGACCATGTATATTCCTTTTGTCTCTCTCACACATGTCGAGGGGGTTGGTGCGACGTATGCAAGTTTCCCAAATATCATCGACACAAGACACATGAGACAATATGTAACACAATGGCCTTTCAATCAACCCACCCTTGGAGGTCGACGTCAGGATAGAGGAGGGCAGGCATTATCAACAGATAACCGATGATTTTCGACGGCCGAAACATAAATAATCCCCAAATTAGCATCAATGCCTCAAATGACAACCAAGAATTATTGTTCCTTTTGATTTAACTAAATAATAAACATTCTTTTTACTATATGTGTTGCGTGTGAGGAGGGCAGGTGTTGATGCTTATGTTTGACATAATTAATTATTCGGAAATAAATAACGAATATGATCCTTCCATGATTATGTATAAATGACTTAAAAATGTATACTTGTCACTTCCTAGCCAGGCGCTCTGCATTATTAGGGTAGGGCAAGGACTGATTGGCTCAGTGTCAGGATAATGTGACCGAGTGGGATATCAGATCATGGTGCTGGTGGCCTTTTCTCCCAGTGGGGCAGCACTATTAAGTTGCCATGAGTGTGCGCTATCACAAATCAATACCCATCCTGATAGGACCTTAGATGTTGCCAGGATGTAAAGCTCCAACAACCATCCAGCCAATCATTACAGATGGCCATGTACAGGGTCTGCAGGCTAACACTCCGGTATATTCCGTTGCTAGGGCCACCTACGGCAGGATACCACACTATTCTTTGATATCACGCGCCGCTAAAAGTAACTTTTATATATATTTTTAAGTCGATGATTTGCTAGTGAAGCGAAACGCCACAAGACTTTGCAGACAGGGTTCAGGGGTGGCTGGAGATATGTCCCTGATGGAGATTGTTTACATCCATTTTAATGTAGCATTCGTCCGCTACGTGTCGCCACCATGTAGGCCATGATGGATGGTAAACACTATATGCCTCGAACCAACTGAGGTTTGAAAAAAATAAGAAAAAAAAGGACTTTTTTACAGGTGGCTCACGTTAAATATAGTAAAGTGTAGTGTTGCCCGGGTCGTCCGTGAATGGCACACGTGGGAGCGCGACGTAGCTCAGGCATTAGAGTGTCGACCTGTGAATGTGTCGGTCATCCTATTGATCCTGCTCAGTGGACCCATTTGCAGTTTGGGCTATTTTCCGTTCCAACCAATGGTCCACAACTGATCCATCAAATGCTGCAGTATGTGTTGTCCTGTTGCTGGAAAGGTGCATATAAAAGACCTCTTGCTGCTTATCAGAAAGAGTAGCCTATTTGGTGGTGGCAACGGGTTTCCTACAAAGAAATCAGTCAGAATGACCATATGTTTGATGTCCAATAGTACATCATACAAAAAGCAATGTGCTCCAGAGGTGGGTGTTAAATATAACAAGCTTTCCTTTTGAATGTCACATGTGAGCACTGTTTGCTGAACAACACAAGGGTTTACAGTGGACATTCTTCATAATTTTAGAATCTGCAGCAACATGAGTTTACATGAAGGCTATTCTATATATGCATATCATGGGGGTGATGAGAATAGGCAAGTTTGCGCATAGAGCAGGATTCGAACCCACATCTATTGCATTCCGGGCCAGTGTGTTAACCATTACACCACCTAGGTTACATAATCTCACCCCCTAGCTACGCCCATCTGTCTATGTGGATCATGGCCTGAGAGGTCAGTGCAGACTACTGCACTATTGTTGGGGTGATGATAATGGGAAATGTTGCGCCTAGAGTAGGACTCGAACCCCCACCTCTTGCATATCGGGCTAGTATTCTAACCAGTAGACCCCTAGGCCCCTTGATGTTATCATCGTATGCACCCCTACCTGCCGATGTGGATCATTGCCTGAGAGGTCACTGCAGATTACTACACTCGTCCCCCTGGAATTGTAAGTCTTTTAAATGGTTTCTGTCCGTACGTCATTTAGTTCTTGCAATTACATGTATACAGGCAAAGTACTGATATATGCATACACAGGGTATTGTCGTGTGGGGTGATGAAAATGGGAAATATTGCACCTAGAGAAGGACTCGAACCCACACATCTTTGCATTTCGGTCCAGTGTGCTAACCATTACACCACCTAGGCTCCCTGATATCACCAGACTACCCACGCCTACCTGTCTATGCGGCTCCTTGATTGAGAGGTCAGTGCAGACCACTACAGTATGCCCAACAACCACACCGCGCATGGCTTATAATTGTATATGCGATCCAGGTTATAGCAACCAGTATCATGGGCTTGGTGAAAATGGGAAATATTGCATCCAGAGCAGGATTCAAATCCACACATCCTGCATGCTAGCAATTACACCATCTAGGCTCCCTGATGGAATCACCCTATCCACTCCCCCTGTCTGTGTGACCCCTTACCTGAGAGGTCAGTGCAGACAATTACTAACCCGGTGTAAAGATTTCAAATTCCTCCCTGATTCAAGTTCCCCCCGGGGAACTTGAAAACGTTTTCAAATTCATCCCAGGGAAATTTGAAAACGTTTTCAAGTTCCCTCTCTCGTTTTAACTTTCCCTCCCCCAATCTTTGGGGAATTTTCTTTATTTTTGTAATTTTTTATTTTATCTTATTTTTCATGACAAATATAATAATACACAGAGAATAGCATAATGGAAATTATTACTAGTACAACAAAACATATTTCACCCCAAATGACACAACAAGTCTCCAAGATGGCTAAGAAAAAAATATTATAGGTCTGAATTGAAAAAAGTGTTTAAAAGCTTTTTAAACAATTTGAAAATAGGGGGAGGAATCTGAAAACTGTTTTTAATTTCCCCCCCGGGGAATCTGAAAAAGTTTTTAATTTCCCTCCAGGGAAATTAAAAACGTTTTCAGATTCCCCAGGGGAACTTGAAAAGGGGGGAAATTGAAATCGTTACACCGGCCCTACTATGTCCATCCCGCTCGCTCATGCTCCAGCCCATTTCCATCCGAAAGTCTGCCTAGTCCCATGAAAATATCAAACATTTCTATGATTTTCCTTAGAATTGACACAAGACTATTCAGATGTAAGTCCCATGTTTCCGTTCCATTTATCAGTTCACACAGTACAAAACAATAACAATTACTAATTAAATGGAACAGACGGTACTGCATCAATTAACATCATACTGACGACACACTAACATCCACTGTTCTCATTTACTTAACTCTGTCTCTCTCTCTGTCACCATGATATGTTATCCTTCAGTATATACTAACTTACATTCATTGGAAAATCAGTATAGCTATTTACTAGATACCAGCCTATTACATGTATGCAGGTATTGCAGGTATAGCAGGTATGCAGATATTGCAGGTATAGCAATATCTCAGGGAGTATAGCAATATCTCAGGGAGTTTGATGCCCCTGCCCTGCAGAGTTGTAAAGCATTGCCTTGTGGTACAGGTTCTTGACAGAACCGAAGGCTAGGGGAGAAAACCCTAAACAGAAAACCATGTCACTGTGGCAGCATCAAGGGCGGTTGATGTATGGAACTCCCAACATCTCCCGACCAGCCACTGCAGGGACAAATAGTTTTGCGCCTGTCTTGACATGTTCTTGCCAGTGTGAAACTTCTATTTGCTCCCCAAGAGAGTGCCGCTGGTAACATGCAAAAGCCAGCAGCACTTCAACACTTTTGCAGGCAGCTTTCATGAAATGTACAACCGCACAAAGGAGAGCGGCAATCAAGTATGGAAAGCAGTCTTTGTTGCATCGTGACCGACAGCATGATGATGATGACATGTGTGAAATCCACTGACTTGCATATTTACTATATATTGTTTTCTTTGTTTAAATTTTTAATTAAAAAAAAAAAATTGTTAGAAAAAAGGGAAGACAGAAAATGCCCAAAGAAAATTCTAGAACCATGAAATACCATATAATGCAATACCATATAATGCATAATCACCGAATGCATAATATGCTATCAAACTAGAAGTATATGCAGTTACTAGTACAGCTGACAGTTCATTTATAATATGTATACATGATCGAATTAACATGTACCTAATAATAATTAATATGGAGCTGAGTCTCGATATTGTTATTTTCTATATTCTCCAATCGTTGCCTGGTGCCTGCGAGCCCGGGACTGCTCGATAGTGGTGCCAAACGGTGGGTTCGGCCACCGGGCCGCCATATGCATTCAGTATTGGCCCTGATTTCGATTTTTTGTAACTGGTAAGCATATATTGCTAGCCAAGACAGGAAATAAAGATTGTCCATCCCATCGCAAGTACTCTTTCCTCCTCTGTTTGTATATAGGCAAATTTATATGTATATATGTGGCAAATCACAGTATATATATATTATAAATCACATTATTATATGCATACAGACTAAGTCACGATATGAATGCATAGGTTAAAAATTACACTATGTGCATGCATATTAAAAGCATATTATGTGCCTCTGAGTTATATCGCATTATAGGTATACAGTATAACCCCATTAAACCAAACTTGAAGGGACCCTAACAATTTGTTTGGTTTAACCGATCATTGGTTTCACCGAGCTTTGGCTTGCCTTTGACAAAAACGCAGGTGCATTATAAATGTAATATACACTATATGTGGACACTTTGATTATTGTTTTTATGTATATACAGTAGGACCCCATTAAACTAAGCTCGGTTAAACCAAACGATCGGTTCATCCTTACTTTTTGTTGGCGGCCTGCCAAAATACTACCATTTATCATATAAAACTGTTGGTGGGGTCTCAGATGACCTTATAACCACATGAATGTTTGGTTTAACCATACCAGATGTGTCCTGGCGTCCGACACTTTTGTTTGGGTTAACCGATAATTTTCATTAACCGACTTTGGCTTAACCAAATTTTATATGATAAATGGTAGTATTTTGACGGCCCACTGAAACAAGTTTTGATTAACCGATTGTTTGGTTTAACCGAGGTTGGTTTAACGGGGTTATACTGTATAGATTCAATATGTGCATATATAGTATACCTCACATTATGTGCATATCGATTCTGTCACATTATCTGTACATAGTTCAGAAATTACATTTGATGCATGTATATTAAAAACACCTTATGTGCCTATAGACTATGCAACGTTATAAGTATATAGGTTCCAAATCAGATTATGTTCATATATATTATAAATCACATGATGTGCCTATAGATTGGTGTCAAAATGTGTGTATGTAGCTTAAAAATTACATTATGTGCATATAATAGATGATGAAACACATTTTGTGCGTACATGACATGAAGCGAGATCTGTACATACAAACTATAAATCAGAGTATGAACGCATAGATTATAACTCAAACTATGTGCCTATATATTATATATGGGCTTTCTCTCATGATGGATACAGCCCCCCCCCCCCCTCCCCCAGCCCAGTTCACACACACACATACACACTTCTAGGCGTGGGAGCAGAGATGATGGATGTCAGATTACATCCTGCTAATCCTTATCTGGTGAACCATGCTAATCCCCCATCCACCTCACATCACACACCCCACACCAGACATTACCCACACACTCCACACTCCACAGCCCACACCCCACGCAGCACACTCCACACGTCACACCCCACACCCCACACTCCACAATGCACACACCCCACACCAGACATCACCCGCACACTCCACTCCCCACACCCCACGCACCATGCACCACACTCCACACTCCACACCACACAATGCACACTCCACACCCCACACCCCACACTGCACACCCCACACTGCACACTCCATACCCCACACTCCACACCGCACACACCCCACACCATACATCACCCGCACACTGCACACCCCACACCCCATGCACCACACCCCAAACCACATACCACACTCTACACTCCACACCCCACACCCCACACCCCATGCACCACACTCCCCACCCGACACTCCACACCCCACACACCACACTCTCCACACCCCACACTCCACACCCCACACCCCATGTAACACACCCCACACCCAACGCACCACATTCCACATCCACACTCCACACCCCTCGCTCCACACCCCACATGCCCCACACACCCCACACCCCACCCCACACACCCCCACCAGACACCACCCACACACCCCCACACCCAACCCCCACCCACCACACCCACACCCCACACTCCACACCCCAACCCACACCCACCCCACCCGACACCCCCATCACCCCCACACACCCACACCCCACACCCCCACCCCACACCCACCCACACCACACACCACACCCCACACAGACACTCCACACACCACACTCACACCCACTCCACCCTCCACACTCCACACACCACACACCACATTCTACACCACACACCACACACTACACATACCACACTCCACACCCCACATCCCACACTGCATGCACCACACAGCACACTGCATGCACCACACTCCACACTCCACACTCCACACTCCAACACCACAGTCCACACTCCACACTCCACACTCCACACTCCACCCTCCACACTCCACACTCCACACCCCACCCACCGCAGTCCACACCCACACCCCCCACCCTACACAACCCACACCCCACACCCACACACCACACCCCACACCCCACACACCCCACACACCATCCCACACACCCTACTCCACACACCACCCTCCACACACTTCACATCCCACACACCACATTCCAATCCTACACCCCACACATCACACACCACATTTCACACCCCACACGCCCCACCCCACACCCCACACCCCACACACCCACCCACACACCCACACCCACACAACCCACACACCCACACACCCACACCCACACCCACACACACACCCACACCCCCACACCCCCACACCCCCACACACCCACCCACACACACACACCACACACCCACACACCACACGCCCACACACCCACACACCCACACACCACACTCCACACGCTACACATCGACCACCACATACACAACCAGTCTCTCCCAGTGTCTCTAAGATAGTGGCCTAGACTAGCAAGAACTAACATACGCCTAAAGATGAATTGTCGCGTAGTGTACACGCGGCATTGCTTAAATCTGCATAGTCCGACGAAGCATCACATTTGAGACCGAAACTGAACTATCAATTATCTAAAAAGTTAGCAATTTAAAATAGAAGTAATTTCAAATGACCATACAGTAGTTGATGACAATCAATTTAATACATTTATCTCATAAAAAAATGACAGAAACTCAAAACCATCAGAATATGCAAATTTACGCAAAGCCGCGTGTACACTGCAGGACAATTCATCTTTAGATGCATGTTGTTGGTGATCGCGAACTCGGCTGCTTACTCTACCCGTTTATCAGATGAAGCGTGGGTTCCTGGTAGCGAATCCTGGTAATAATAAGGTAATATTTAAAGATCATGCTGTCCTATAAAATCCCACTGTCGTTCTCTCGCGCGCGCTCTCACTCGCTCGTTCTTGCTCAGGCTCACTCTCACTTGCTCTCTATATGCTACCATAGCATCCACCAACGAACCAACCAGAAATATCCTACATAGATATCAACGATTGTGCCAGCAATCGACTTGAAAGTTGTATTGTTTTTAACTGGTTCGACTTGGTTCTTTTCCGTTCGTATATGAGCGTGGATAGAGTGTATTTCAAAGGGAAGCACCCAAAGTAGGCCACTACACACAATATACATGTAGTACGAATGAGGAAATCCCTGCCAAGATCCAGCAAGCAATTGGACCACACAAAGATCTTCTGACAATCGTAAAGAAACACAAGCTGCAGTGGTATGGCCATATTTTCCGTTCATCAGTTCTGGCCAAAAACCCTCTTGCAAGGCACACTGAAAGGCGGAAGAAGACAAGGTGGACAAAGTAAGAAGTGGGAAGAAAAATCAGGAAATCGACAGGCCCGGAGCTTGGCAAGTCCCCGACTGCAGTGGAGAGCAGGGAAAACTTGAGAAAACTGGCTGAAAAAGTCATCTGTGGCATCTGTCATACAGGACTCTCACAGTTAAGGTATTAATCATGATGATGAGATGATACCAGATCTACCATGATCGAGTTACTAGATCCGCCACAGTGTTCTCCCTCACGCGGAAGGTGACGAGAGTGACACCTAGCGATGCATTCAGTCTCCATGCCACCTCCTCCTCCTCCACACCACCCTCCCGACTCACACTTCTACCAACCCACTTCCCTGTTGCCCTTCCTGTTACCCTCCCACACCCCTCCCCCTACCCCCTGCCCCACTCACTTTCCCAATCCTACCCCACCCCCACCCCACCCGTGTGGCAACCCCTCCCCACCCCTACCCCACCCCTTCACCACCCCTACCACACCCCCTTCCCACCCTGGCCTACCCGCTTCCCACCCCTACCCCACCTCTATCTCACCTGCCCCACCCCCCCCCTCCCCTCTACCCCCGCTGCCCCACCCACTGCCCACCCCTACACCCCCCCCTCCCTACCCCTCCCCCACCCCCCCCTGGCCCACCCCCTCCAAACCCCGTACCACACCCCCTACCCACCCTGGCCCACCCCTCCCCCCCCTACCCCAGCCTCCCTCACCTGTCCCACCCCCTCCCCACCCCTACCCCACCCCCTCCCCACCCCTACCACACCCCCTCCCCACCCTACCACACCCCCTCCCCACCCCCACCCCCCTCCCCCCCCCACCACCCCCCCTCCCCACCCCTCCCATCCTTCCTGCACTCATCACCATCCCCTTCGCAGCCCACCCCCCCACACCCACCATCCACACCACACCATCATTTCTCCACACACACCGTCACCCCCACCCCTCACCCCTCATCCCTCACCCACCACCCACCACCCACCACCCACCACACCCACCACCCACCACCCACCACCCACCACCCACCACCCACCACCACCCCCTGAGATGGAACATGCCGTTATTTTCCCATGGAGGAGAGTACTCTGCTTAACCCCCTCCCCAACCGCCCATGCCCCCATACTCACACCCACACTCACCCTCCACCACACACCCACTCCTAACAACCATGGCGCATGCGCTAATCCCAATCGACCGTCACAGCTCCCGGTGGCATTAAATGGCTGCTCTTTTGGGGTGTTTTGGGGGTGGTTATTTTTATGTTGCCGTGTAGCTCAGCTATCACTTGGTACTTACAAAATAGCTGGAATCAATTTGAATCAAATGCATTGATGTACAGTGACGTCGTCTTCCTGACTAACAAGGGTTATAGTTCAGTTTCAGCCCACCCCTCAGCACCCACCTCAAATTTCACACAATTTCTTAGACCACGTCAATCTCTAAAGTGGTTGCGTGTGGTATTTCAGAGAAATGGCAGAATTGAGATTGATTTCAAAATGACAGAAAAATCAAGGTATCCTATTGCCGGGTAGCATTATCTACAATATCTCCTCACATACCCTGTGTGATATGCTAAGGAAATCTGCTTGAAATTATCTATGAGTAACATAATTGGTTATTTTAATCCCTAAAGGCCCTGTGACACCTCACCAGATTGGGAAAAATGGACAGAAACCGAACAAAGTCTGTTTTGTGTCCGTACAAGTTTTGAACATGCACAAAACTAGGAATGGATACCGCCGGACTGACATCTACGGTTCTTGTCTGGTTTGAGGTTGCTTCGCCCATTGGCTATCCATTCATGTCTACTTCATGTCTGTTTCATGTCCGTTTCATGTCCATTTCATGTCTGTTTCATGTCAGTTTCAGGTCCGTTTCATGTGCGTTTGTCCAGCAGCCAGTGACTCGATAGCCCAACATTTTGACACATTTGAATACATTTTGATACTTATCACCACCAGACTAGACAATTCTTTCCGTTGCTCAATCCGGCGAGTTGTGACCGTCTCTTTATTAAAACAAATATAACAACATATGATACCACACAGCACATCCCTCCCCTCCCTACCGCCAAAAATACAAATCCAATATGCATCATTGAAAAAAAATCAAAAATCACCCGGGGAAGTAAGTAGGTCAAACACACACAGACACGTAGGTATACACAACAGATCCGATAATACAACACACAACAAGCTTACACACAAATCAAAGGCACATATAACCCATACAACACACACAAGGCTTACACACAAATTAAAGCCACATATAACCCATACAACACACAAGGCTTACACACAAATTAAAGGCACATATAACCCATACAACACACAAAAAGCTTACACACAAATTAAAGCCACATATAACCCATACAACACACACAAGGCTTACACACAAATTAAAGGCACATATAACCCATACAACACACAAAAAGCTTACACACAAATTAAAGCCACATATAACCCATACAACACACAAAGCTTACACACAAATTAAAGCCACATATAACCCATACAACACACAAAGCTTACACACAAATTAAAGGCACATATAACCCATACAACACACACAAAGCTTACACACAAATTAAAGGCACATATAACCCATACAACACACACAAAGTTTACACACAAATTAAAAGCACATATAACCCATACAACACACAAAGCTTACACACAAAATAAAGACACATATAACCCATACAACACACAAAAGCTTACACACAAATTAATGGCACATATAACCCATACAACACACAACAAGCTTACACACAAATTAAAGCACATATAACCCATACGACACACACAAGTCTTACACACAAATTAAAGGCACATGTAAGCCATACAACGCACACACACACAACTTAAAGGCACATATAACCACCACAATAAAATGCACACACAAAGCTACACCAAAGACTATGAACAAAGAAGTGACACATATCAACTGATCTTGCATTCACTGATTGTAGCTGACCAAACGGGATGGCCGAATGAGATAGAGCGTCCGTCTCCCGTGTTGGTAGATCTTGGGATCGTGGGTTCGAACCCTGGTCGAGTCAAACCAATGACTTAAAAATTGATACTTGTCGCTTCATAGCCTGGCACTCGCCATTATTAGGATAGGGCAAGGGCTGGTTGGACTGACATCCATGTACCTAACTATGTCAGGATAATGTGACTGAGTAGGATATCAGGTTATGGTGCTGGAGGTCTGGTCTTCCAATGCGGCAGCACTATAATAAAGTCGCCATGAGTGCGCCCTGTGACAAGTCGGTACCCGTCATGATATTATCTTAGATGTTGCTAGGACGTAAAAGAACAACAAATAAAAACTGATTGTAGCAAATGATTCATATAATTTGAGTATTACAATAGACGATTTTCACTACAAATCGACCCTTTGGTGGCAGTGGCCAAACTAATGTGGTGTTCTCTGTGTTGGAGTGGTTAGAGTGTCTGACTTTTTGTATATGTTGCACTCCTAATCGTAAGGTCGGTGGTTTGATTATCCATGACATGACCTCGGCCAATTTGGATTTCCACCACTCTGTATAACTTACAGCAGCACCAAAGGCCAGTTGCTCTTGTATCATTTCTATGTGGTGTGGGAGGTTAAAAATCCTTTGCGTGATGTCAAAGTGTAGGCTCAGGCTTTCTATTGACCAACAGTCTAATGGTGAAAAGAAGACTATTCATCCGTATCCATGATAAGCAGTATAAGTTATACCGATAAATCTTCAAGAAGAAAAAAGCAATGGGCATAGGATCACTTTGCAGCATGCGTTGTAAACAAAATGTCTGATACCCCTGTCACACTACAACGTAACAAGCTAACGTGAGCCTAACGTGGTGATTATTCGTCATCACGTTGATGTACATTGGATTACGTTATGATGACGTCATAATGACGTTAGACTGAGGTCAAGCTACATCATATTACGTTGTGTTACGTCGAGTTACGTCGAGGTTTTGGACATGTTCAAAAATGTTGACGTAGCTCGAACGTAAGGGTTTACGTTCGCCGTACGTTCTGTTCACATTCAGTGAACGTCAATGACGTTAAACGGACGTTAGGCAAACGCTGCTCATTACGTTCATCTATGTTCCACTACGTTGACCCACATTAAACCGGGTGGAAATGCCCACACGGTGTAATGGGAACATCAGGAGAACGTCAGGAGAACGTCAGTAGAACGTCAGGAGAATGTACAGTCAACGTACGTTCAACGTCTCATGACGTATGTAACGTCACGTAACATTCTTCTGGCGATGGAATAACGTTCATAATGTTCCGTGAGCATAATGACGTTGTCCTCTCTCGTTGAATGACGGTATCACTACGCTTTACCGATGTTAAGCTCTCGTCCACTACGCTGCATCCACGTTCAACTTGTGCCCAAATTTGCATACTACAGCGAGAAGTTCAACGTTCTTCACGTTCTCCCTACGTTGACATCGTTACGTCGTAGTGTGACAGGGCCATTATGGGGAATTTCCACCACCGACCTTCCCTCTGGTGGCAGTGGAAAGAACTAATGTTGTGCCTGGCAGTTTACCGTGCAGCATGGTCTGTGGAAAAGGTCTTAATATAGGGTATTATACCGACCGTCTTCCCTCTGGTGGCTGTCGTAAGAACTAATGTGTGGGTGACAGCTTACAGTGCAGCTTGCTCTGTGGAAACGGTCTATAGTACGATATCCTGCTGTTTTCATGTGCGCCCTTTTCATGGTAATTTGTGTAAAGTTACATAATTTGATGGTTTTAGGTTTGTGTTATATTTCTTAGATAACCATACCAAGAAATCTTGCAAAGATTCTAAACCAATATGCATCATTGAATAAAAAGCGAAAATCATAAATAGGTCAAAAATCGCATTGACATTACATAATGACGATGACTTGTCGATGCAGTCGCTTGAGGTCGGCGAATTGTTTGCAGAGAGGTCCCCGCCGACGGGCGGATTGCGGCACTGCGATGGTTATTTGATAGGCGGGCTGATAAGCGGACAATGTCCGAGAAGTGGGCGTGGCTAAGGGGACCCATCAATCACGGCTTGATTGACGGGTGGATCCCCACCCCTGCTGGGAGGTGAGTGATGAGGAGAGGTGTATTAAGTTGGATCTCACGTGGCGGGCCGGATGCTGTAAGGAGGTTCCCGGACATGCGCAGTGTAATGTCCCTTAGAACGCTGACAGGCGAGTTAATTAGTGCATGTGTGCCATCACCACAAATAGAATATATATATACCAAACGGTGCTTAGGTTTGAAGGTAGTTCTGATCACTACTCCCCTGTTAATCGGTGCTGCTAACGTGCATCAGCGTATTCCACTGACGGTTCGCCAAGTATGGGTTCTTAATAATAGCTTTTTTTGTTTGCCTATCGCACACATTTCATATTAATTTTGATGTTTTTTTTTTACTAACTTTGGTCACTTCAACCAGAGTGACATCCATTTTGAGTCAGGTAACCGCAAGTGTTGCTAACTCTGGCATTAGATAGCGCCACCGATATGGTATACTGAATAATGGTACAGATCGATTCCACCAGATGGTGGCACTACATTGCAATCGGAGAGTGAATAAGTCCGGAATATAGCAGAAAATGTAGATATATACACAGTCTCTGAATATAGTCACAGAACGTGAATATATATATATATATATATATATATATATATATATAATGGCAGTTCAACACAATATTGGTCCATGGATTGATGCAGCTCCTAGCTTTAACCCATTCACAACATGGGTTAAAGCTAGTACTAGTAGTAGTATAGTACATACAACATTAGGTTATATATATGAGAGATATCGAATTATATACACATGGACAATTATTGAAGGCACAGTACCTAACTATGGCATAACAACATATGGATAAGATATGGTAGACTTGGTAAGGTACCAGCCATGAATAGCACAGCCTTAATGTACCTAACTATGGCATTGCAACATATCATTCAAAACGATATGGTAGACTTGTTAAGGTGTCATCCATAAATACAACATCCTTAATGTACCTAAGTATGGCATAGCAATATATCGCTTAAAAAGATATTGTAGACTTGGTAAGGTACCAGCCATGAATACAACATCCTTAATGTACCTAACTATGGCATAGCAGCATATGGCTAAAAATGATATTGTAGACTTGGTAAGGTACCAGCCAAGAATACAACATCCTTAATGTACCTAACTATGGCATAGCAACATATCGTTCAAAAAGATATTGTAGAATTGGTAAGGTACCAGCCATAAATACAACAGCCTTAATGTATCTAACTATGGCATAGCAACATATCATTCAAGAAGATATGGTAGACTTGCTAAGGTATCAACTATAAATACAACAGCCTTATTGTACCTAACTATGGCATAGCAACATATCATTCAAAAAGATATGGTAGACTTGCTAAGGTATCAACTATAAATACAACAGCCTTAATGTACCTAACTATGGCATAGCAATATATCATTCAAAAAGATATGGTAGACTTGGTAACGTACCAGCCATAAATACAACAGCCTTAATGTACCTAACTATGGCTAGCGCAGTGTCAGGGCAATGATAACGTGACTGAGTCGGGTATCATGGTATAGTACGAGTGCAGTTGGGGCACCACAATAAAGACCTATTGAATGCACGCTGTCAGAATCGCAGTTCACAGAGAATTGGGCTGAATCAGTAAAGTCCAGCCTTGGGAGTTTGTTGAAACCCAGCTGAGTCAAACCAATGACTTACAACATTGACACAGGGCCTTAGCTTGCCTGGCACTCGCCATTACTAACATAGGGCAAGAATTGGTTTGCTTAGTATCAGGATAATGTGACTGAGTGGGGGAATCAGGTCTTCTAATGAGGCAGCACTATAAAGTTGTCATGAATGCGCACTATCACAAAATCAGTACTCGTCCTGATATGACATTTAATATTGTCAGGAAGTAAGACCCCCAACAAGCAAACAAAAGCGTCTCAGATGCTGGTTCAACGTCACATGGTGCTAGGACATAAAACCCCAATGGCTCACTTAGTTAGATCTTGTCCTTACAAGTGTAGGCTGCGTTATAGTAATAGTTCTCTGTGAATCACTCATCCGTTGCCCATTGTTTCCTAAACAAACATGCCACTGCTTGTCCCCATCTGTCCCCCCCCTGTCCCTTTCTCATTACCTGTCTAGATCTTCCCCACCCCTCCATATCAGCCTATCCTGTCCCTCTGTCTTCCGCCTGTCAAATTCCAATGGACACAAATCCATATCTCATTTTCCTCCTATCTTTTTCCTCCTCTTGAAACTTTCAAATCGCAAATTCAAACGCCATTCTGAGTTTGCGTCAAATCGTGATCCGATCAGAGAGTCTCAGGTAAGCTGTTAAATATTGAAATTATCCTACTCCTCCGATTAAAATAAAGAGTTAGTTAGATTGCTCTTTCCGAGAACTCTTAAAGTTGCATAGTCCGATGGTTTTGGGTTTCTGTCATGTTTCTTAGATAAATATATTAGGTTGGTCATTATAATCTACCTTACTTCAGTTTGAAGTAAATTTTATTATAAATGGCTAACTTTTGAGATATTTGAAATGCAAACATTTCAAATTAGTTTTGACTAGCTTGCCAAAACTCTGCCACTATACCCATCTGCGGTAACAAGCTCTAATAAAGTGACGCAGTATTCCCTTTTATGCAGAAGCAAATGTTTAATAAGTGCGTCAGTGTCTAAGTTAGATATGTAGAATCAAATCTAGATAATTGTTTTGGTTTTGAAATGTTTATCCTTCATCAGACTATGCCCCTTTAAATTAACACATGGATATCAGTAGGTTTTCATAATACCCCACCTACCCTCCTAAAGAGAGTATACAATATTTAATTATATTGAATTACTTATATAGTGTTCGCTTCAGCAGTCCATGGTACTACTATTTTCTTTTAATTTTATTGAAGGTGCATAGTCCGATGGTTTTGAGTTTCTGCCATTTTCTGAGATAAATATATTACAATTTACATTCGTCGTTATAATCTATTTTTACTTTCGGTTGAAGTAACTTTGATTTTAAATGACAGATATATTTGGATGTATTTAAAGCGCGAACATGAAAAATGAATTGTGGTGTGTATATCAACACCCTGATCCTATAGGCTTCAGCACTAACATGTTCTATTAACGGAGATGAGGTGGCTGCATCGGTAAAGCGCAGGTTTCCCGCGCGGAAGGTTGGGAGTTCGAATCCTGGCCGAGTTTAAAACCGATACTTTTCGCTACCAAACCTGATGCTCGACGCTACTAGGATAGGCCAAGGACTGCCTAGGTCAGTATCAGGATAATGTGACTGAGTGAGATATCGGGTCATTTTGCCGGCGGCCTGTTCTCCCAGTGGGGCACCACTATAAAGTCACCATGAGTGTGAACTGTCACACGTCGGTACCCGGCCTGCTATGACTTTTTTCTTTTTCTTGAAGATTTATACTGCCTATCATGGATAAGTCTGAATAGACTTGTTTTCACCATTAGACAGTTTGTCAATAGAAAGCCCGGGCCTACACTTTTACCGACCCAAGGGACTTTTAACCTCCCATGCCACATAGACATGGTATGAGAGCAACTAGCCTTTCATGACACTGTAAGTTATACACAGCAGTGGAAATCCAAATTGGCAGAGGTGGGGGCACAGGGAATCGAACCACCAACCTTCAGATTAGGAGTCTGACCTAGAAAAAGTCAGACACTCTAACTACTCCGCCACAGAGAACACCGACTGATGTTGCTAGGATGTAAAATTCCAACAAAAAAAAGATTAAAATGATTCACTAGTCCCATCAATGCAGAACCAAATGCTTGTTAAGCGCACTAGTAATAGTATATAAGTCGAGCAATTGCACACCTTCAAATCTAGCTAGACAAGTGTATTTCTTTTGACAATATTATTCATTACACAGAAACACAATGCAGATATGGAAATACTGTATCTGGCTGGTCCAACTGACGCTCCGTTTTTTATTTTCTTAAAGCAAAATTTGGCGGCAGCAAGTGCCTCACACTGTCACAGCAGCAAAATGGGCCGCTTATTAAACCCCATTCAGGCCTATATACTAGCCATACCTGCATGCAGACAGCAATGCACAGCCATGCTGCTCAAGCTACCTCAGACACAATAAACCAATCAATGCTTTAACTCCCTGGAAATGTCCATGCCCCAGTTTCCTTATTATATTATTTGACACTCCGTGATACATAATACAGACACAATTATTTGGTTCACAACGTTAACTCTGGCTGGCCAACATTTCTAGCCTACCGTTTATTTCTTATGGTCAAAATATCCAACGGGAGTGATAGCGATAGTGGTGCTCGTGCCAGCTCGGCGGCTACTCGTGGTGGGTTTGGCACCCTGCGTGCAAACCAAAGTTGCCCAGGTCGCTGCCATCTGCAGTTTGGGCAATAGTAGCATTCGGTGGATGAGACGCTACTGGCACTACATTAATAATATTAATATAATTTATTCATATTTCACGGTATTTATATAAAATGCTATTTTATATCGCACATAATTCTTTTATTGGACTGGGCAACTGTAAGGCTGGCCTACTTCCGTTGGTACCTGGAGATACGCACATAAACACACATCCAGACGAGATGGCTGAATGAGTTGAGCGTCCGTCTCCAGTTTTGTAGATCGTGGGATTCGAACCCATCGGTTCGATCCCTGGTCGAGTCAAACCAATGACTTAGACATTGATACTTCTCGCTTCTTAGCCAGGCGATCGGCATTGGTAGGATCCGGGAAAGATTGGTGGTCTCAGTGTCACGATAATGAGACTGAGGGGGATATCAGGTCATGGTGCTGCCGGCTTGTCTCCCCGTGGGGTAGCACTATAAAGTTGCCATCAGTGTGCACTGTCACACGGCGGTACCAGTCCTGATATGACCGTGGAGGTTGCCAGGACTTAAAACTCTAACAACCATACAACCACATACACACATACATGCATGCACACATACACACATACACCCACACCCACATACACACATACGTACATACACACATACACACATACATACACACATGCATACACACATACACCCACACACACATACACATATGCACACATACACCCACATACACCCACATACACACATATACATACACATCATCATCATCATCATGCTGTCGGTCGCGATGCGACAAAGACTGCTTTCATTACTTGACTGCCGCTCTCCATTTAGCTCTCTGCTGTGAGAGTTGTGTCCATGAGTCGGTCTTAATGTCTCTCAGCTTCAGGTTTCTCTTGATGGTATCTTTGAACCGGAGACGGGGGCGCCCTCTCTTTCTGTAGCCAGAAGACAGTTGAGAATAAAGGATCTGCTTTGGTAGCCTGTCTGATGACATCCTCATGAGGTGTCCAGTCCACCGGAGATTCTTTTTGATCAGAAGATCTTCCATAGAGGGCAGCCCCATCCGTTCGAGTATTTCCTTATTCGTCACTTTGTCCTTCCAGGTTAGCCTCATGATTGAACGCAGATGTCGCATCATGAAGGCATGCAGCTTTTTCACCTGCTGTCTGTACGCTGTCCAGGCCTCGGCTCCGTATAGTAGGGTGGATAGCACGATTGCGCGGTAGATCTTACCTTTGACCCGAATGGACACATGGTGGTTGTTCCAGAGACATTTCATGAAAGCTGCCTGCAAAAGTGTTGAAGTGCTGCTGGCTTTTGCAAGTTACCAGCGGCACTCTCTCGGGGAGCAAATAGAGGTTTCACACACACATACACATACATGCACACATACCCACATACCCACATACACACCTATATACACACATACACACATACACACATACACACATACATACATACATACATACACATACACCCCCATATACACACATACACATCTACACATACAATGCACCTACACATATGCACACATGCACACATACACATATACACACACCCACAAATACATACACATACACATATACACACATATACACACATGCATGTACACATGCACACAAACACACATACACCCACATCCATATACACACCCACCTACACACATACACACATACACACATGCACACATGCATACATACATACACTCACAAACATGCACACCTATACACATGCACACACCCACAATACCTTGACCTACCGCGACAAAGCCTCCCAACTACTACATATATACATAATTACATGGTCATTATTAACACGTTAGTCACCTGACCTCTCCCAGTCCAGCTGACACGGTCACACTCTGGCTGCCCATAAATTCAGGTTCAATTGGGCCGCTGACAGAAGAAAAAAAATATGAACAAAACTTACCGTAAAACTTGCTATTTCTCAACTCCATCCTAAATGCGTGAATAGTGTTTTTAAGCATTTAGCAATGTCTCCTAAAATAGGAACAAATTAAGCTTCACTATTGTAGTGGGGCTGATGAAAATGGGAAATATTGCGCCTAGAGCGGGACTCGAACCCACATCTCTTTGCATTCCGGACCAGTGTGCTACCCATTACACCACCTAGGCTCCCTGATATTAACACACCACCCATGCCTACCTGTATATGTGATCAGTTGCCTGAGAGGTCAGTGCAGACTACTACACTCGTCCCCCTGGAATTGTAAGTCTTTTAAATGGTCATTTAATGCTTATAATTACATACATACAGGCAATGCACTTACACATACATACATACACAGGGTAGGTTCAACAACCATACAGCACATAACTGGTACAGGACATGGTCATGGCAAGCAGTGTAGTGGGGGTGATGAAAATGGGAAATATTGCGCCTAGAACAGGACTCAAACCCACATCACTTCGCATTCCGGGGCAGTTTGATAACCATTACACCACCTAGGATCCCTGATATCAACACACTACCCATCCCTACCTGTCTATGTGGTCACTTGCCTGAGAGGTCAGTGCAGACTACTACACTATTATGTAATTTTGTCATCACTTGTCCTGTGGCCATATGAATATTTGTAATGTATAACGAATTATGTGAGTATAAAGAGACGTAAGGGAATTATTATCAGTATTGTTATACTCCATAAGATCCAACACTGTACCGGTGGCGCCACCTGCGGCTTCCTCACCTCCACCGTATGTAGACCAGTGTCAGTCGCACAGGAGGATTTTTTTCTTTTCTGAAATGCTTTCGTACATCGATACATATGGGGACATGTTTGATGCTAGGTACACATTGCAATGGCCAATTTCTGGATTGATAAGCTATTTTCTTTTCTTGAAGATTTATACTGTCTATCATGGATAAGTGTGAATATACTTATTTTCACCGTTAGACAGTTTGTCGATAGAAAGTCTGAGCCTACACTTTTAGCGACCCAAGGGATTTTTAACCTCCTAGACCACATAGACATGGTATGAGAGCGACTGGCGTTTGATGACACTGTAATCTATACACAGTGGTGGAATCCAAATTGGCAAGGGGGGGGGGGGGCATGGGGAAGCGAACCACTGACCTTCACATTAGGAGGGAAAAGTCAGACACTCTAACCACTCTGGCCCAGAAAACAGCTTTGATCCGCTGGATTGATTGATTTATTAAGGCTTTATTAGCCGATGAAAGCTTCACATTTTCTAGATTTGACTGTAGACATGTACCCTCTACACTGATGCATGTATCAAGCATTTGTTTCTGCATAGAAGGGAATATTGAGTCAACTTAATAGAAGTTGTTACTGCAGGAAGCCTTTGGTGTCACAGTTTTCCTATGCTTGCCAAAAGTAATTTCACAAGTCTGCACTTCAAATATCTCCAAAGTTAGCCATTTACAAATAAAATTACTTCAAACTAAAGTCAAATAGATTGGTAATGATGAATCTAATATTCAGCTTGATTTGATTTGCATTTCTAACTTTGATATGGTTAGATATTTGCGGTTTGTTGTTCCTGTGTTATATAATTGCATATTTCTTTACTCGAAACAAGCATAAATAATGCCTTAAGGGCGCATTCCTTACACGCAGTATGCGGTATGCAAATGCGATTGCGAATGTGACAAAAAATTGAAACGCCTTGAAGCCTATGGGCTATATTCCTTACACGCGGTATGCGGCATGCAGCATGTGAATACTGAATCGGTCCATGTAGCGATCGGTGCGGCATGTGAATGCCCATAGACAACAGTGTTACAGAAACCTGACACTATGTGTGTGGGTGTGGGTGAAAGGACCCAAACCGTTTGCATACCGCATGCCGCATGCAGCATGCCGCATACCGCGTGTAAGGAAGCCTAGCTTTACACAACTTTTATTTTGCAGTTTAGCACACCAAATCAGACCAGTAATTACAAAATAGATTAACGTCATCAAATTGAGATAAACTTAATGTTTCAAACTGTGCATTTGTTAGAGTAGTCTCCTTATTGGTCTATTTTTGTATCAGCTTGTACATTGTCTTCTTTAATTCATACTGTGCATTATGTCATCCCTATGCCCATCATCCTCCATGGCTCATCATCTTCGCATAGTAAATCGAGAGGTCTGCGCGCCGAAGACCTTAAAGGTGCATAGTCCGGTGGTTTTGAGCTTCTGAGATAAATACAGTAAAAGCTCTCTAACCGACCACCTCCACAGATCGTCCACTCCGCTATATCGATCGCTTTATTTGGGTCCCAAATGATCGCCCATGCAATACCGTTGTAAGAAAAATTGTTAAAGATCCCTAAACCGACCACCTCCCTAAATGGAGCACTTAAATTCGGTCCAATGGTCGTTCGATTTTGAGAGGTTTTACTGTATATATTAGATTGATGATTATCAATCTATTGTATTTTAGTTTGAAATAACTTTCGTTTTTAAATGGCTCATTTTGGAGATATTTGAAGTGCCCACATATGAAATTAGTTTTGGCAAGCACGCCAAAACTCTGACACCATAGGCTTCTTGCTGTAACAACTTCTATTACGTTGACTTAATGTTCCCTTCTATGCAGAAACAAATGATTGATAAGTGCACCAGTGTATACTTTGCATATCTAGAGTCAAATCTAGATAATTGTTTCGGCTTTGAAAATATAATCTTTTCATCAGACCATCCAGCTTTAAATTTACTCAATATTCCGTTCTATGCAGAAATAAATGATTAATAAGTGCACCAGTGTCAACGTTAACTTGTGTAGAATCAAATCCAGATAATAGACTACATCACAGTTCCGACTGTCCATGCGCTGAAAACGGCGTTGGGAGCAAAAAAGGCGTATGGCTTTTGAGTTTGCCGATACACGTAGGGCAAAACTGCCATTTTATTCAAAATAAAAAGAAATAGATAACAATTTGGCACAAATATGGATTGAAGGATGCAATATAATAATATAATGATTATGTTTAAGATACAACTCTCCATAATTAAGCATTTTGAGCTAAGAAACATACAATTTCAGTCACTTTACAGGCTGATGTTTACATCACCATTGATTAGCCAAAAGTAATTATTGTTCTAAATATTAAAATGTCAAATGTGTCAACAAAATCTTGTTTCAAAGAAATATATAACCAATATCTGATTAACCCTACTCATTTTCTATATCTACATATGTCTTTAACCATAGGATATAAATAGAAACATGAATAAAATAAGTAAAACTGACTCTGGCTATGTCTCTAACACTAGTCTGAGTGCCTAGGTTTGTCTAAATCTAAATGCACATGGCTTAAGATGTGCTGATTATATTGATGTAAATGCAATGCTGGATAAAAGATTAATATCTTAATTTATTATATATTTATTTTTAGTTTCAAACAAGAGCTGAGATGAGCTGAAACTAGCACATTTCATAGCTGCACCCAGTGTATTGGCATGTGCCATGTGCTTCTTGTGGGTTTGTTTTACTCTAGTGCATCCCACAATGCACCGCGTCGCTGGAACCGTGATGTAGTCTATTGTTTTGGTTTTGAAATGTTGATGCTTCATCAGACTATGCAGCTTTAACTTTGCCTAGAAATAAGGTGATATGGTCTTTTCTCGTTCTTATTGACCATTCCCACAAGGAACCTAATAATATTTCTTCTTATGTTAGTTGATTAAGCAGGGGGAATTTCAATCGCCGACGAGGGGTCTTCCTCATTCCACTGCTCCTTGTCCTATCCTAATGATGTTGAGTGCCAGGCTATGTAGCAACAAGTATAAATTAATATAAGTCTTTCGTTTGACTCGAACATGGTTCGAACCCGTGGGTTCAAATCCCACAACTCTACCAACACTGGCGGTGGACGCTCAACTCATTCGGCCATCCCAGATGTTATCTCTAAAAAAAGAAATGTTGTTTACCTATGACAGAAACCCGAACCCATGGTGTCATGCTCCTTTAACGTTAAGTTTAAGTACATTTCTGCTGGGACTACATTGCAGGGTTTTACGACTTGTCAGCCAACTCGTGCCTACTTAATCGCTGATTTATCACGGTCATGACGTCACGTGGTCACCAGTAGCTTGTCTACCTATGATGAGGCTGCCGTGGGGGGAGGCTTTTTTTTGTTTTCTTGTATGTTTTCTTCTGGGGTTTTTTTGTGGGTTTTTTTTTGGTTTTATTTGTTTTTCTTTATTTTCGTTTTGTCTTTTCTTGTATTTTTGTTTCTTTTATTTCTCACGCAATGCAAATTATAGGCACATATAAACCACTGGGCTGGTCACGTTTGCTCTGTTTCTCCTGGTCCCCGAGCCAACACAGTGAGCAGGAAACAGCTGTTTAGCGTGAGTACGGATACATGTTCTGATAGATTAACACCATTTTAATTGAAAGATGTGTTGGGTTTTTTTTTTTCTTTATAAAAAAAATTATTATTATTATGTACATGTGTAACAGGCGGAGTTGGCGGGCGGAATGCAGAATCCATCGGTATCTAAGGTAGTATCAAATCTAGGTAATTGTTTTGGTTTGGAAAATGTGATGTTTTCACCGGACTGTGCAACTTTAATAACACTTCTGATACCCACCATTTTGAATATCTACAAGATATCTGCAAAACGCATGATCCGACAACTGTCGTAATACTAATACTAATACTTCAGAACCGTTCTCAATCACACTGAGCCTCAGGAGTACCTTGACCTCGTCCTCCGGTAGGCTAATCCCTCTCTAACATGCCCATCTCGTGTTATCCTAACACCCACCAGGCCGTTTAACAGTTATCTCTCGTTAATCCCCGTCATGCAGGTCCCGCCCCGCCCTAATCCCTGCCTCCTGACAGCTCAGGTGGGAGGATCAGCACACCGTATCTCTCCAGCACCTCACATGTATGTGTGTCAGCGTGAAACAGACAACAGGAAATCAACATGATTTGACAACAGGAAATCAACTTGATTTGAAAACAGGAAATCAACATGATTTGACAACAGGAAATCAACTTGATTTGAAAACAGGAAATCAACATGATTTGACAACAGGAAATCAATCTGATTTTGACAACGATAAATCAATATGATTTGACGACAGGAACTCAACAGGATTTGACAACAGGAACTCAACATGAGTTGACAAGAGGATATCAACATGATTGGACAACAGGAAATCAACATGATTTTGAGAACAATAAATCAATATGATTTGACAACAGGAAATCAACATGATTTGACAACAGGAAATCAACATGATTTGATAACAGGAACTCAACATGAGTTGACAAGAGGATATCAACATGATTTGACAACAGGAAATCAACATGATTTTGAGAACAAGAAATAAATATGATTTGACGACAGGAAATCAACATGATTTGACAACAGGAAATCGACATGATTTGATAACAGGAAATCAACATGATTTGACAACAGGAAATCAATCTGAATTGGAGAACAGGAAATCAATTTGATTTGATGACAGGAACTCAACATGATTTGACAACAGGAACTCAACATGAGTTGACAAGAGGATATCAACATGATTTGACAACAGGAAATCAACATGATTTTGAGAACAATAAATCAATCTGATTTTGAGAACAATAAATCAATTTGATTTGACGACAGGAACTCAACATGATTTGACAACAGGAACTCAACATGAGTTGAAAAGAGGAAATCAACATGATTTGACAACAGGAAATCAACATGATTTTGAGAACAATAAATCAATATGATTTGATGACAGGAAATCAACATGATTTGACAACAGGAAATCAACATGATTTGATAACTGGAAATCAACATGATTTCACAACAGGAAATCAACATGATTTGATAACAGGAACTCAACATGATTTGACAACACAAAATCAATATGATTTGACAACAATAAATCAATATGATTTGACAACAGGAAATCAACATGATTTGATAACAAGAAATCAACATGATTTGACAACAGGAAATCAACATGATTTGGCAACAGGAACTCAACATATTTTTACAACAGGAATTCAACATGATTTGACAACAGGAAATCAACATGATTTGGTAACAGGAAATCAACATAATTTGACGATAGGGAAACAACATGATGCTTTGGTTCTCGTGTCAATTTGACACCAACAACATAACATTACTAATAATGATGATGATAGTGATGATGGTGATGAGGATGATGATAACAATAATAATAATACAAATAATCCAGGTGTGGGATAATACTGCTGTTTAATTGTCACTCGAGACGAACCATGCATATCTTTCCACACACTTTATTCAAATGGTCACTCCGATGGTTATGAACAAGATATCGGGATATGCCAAATTCGGGAAAATATGTGGCATAGGCCGGTGAAGATTTTGAGTTTCTACCATATTGTCTAGATAAATATCGGTTAATCAAATGTATTAGGACGATAAAATATATTAAAGCTGCATACTCCAATGAAGCATCAACTTTTCAAAACCAAAATAATTATATAGATTTGACTCTACATAGCTAACTTAGATATTGATGCACATATTAAGCATTTATTGCCACATAGAAGGGAACACGGAGACAATCTGATAGAATCTGTTACTGTTGAAGCCTATGGTGTCAGAGTTTTGGCGTGCTTGCCAAAACTAAGTTTACATGATTGAATTTCAAATATCTCAAAACTTATCCATTTAAAATAAAAGTTACTTCAACCTGAAATAAGGTAGATTAAAACGAGCAATTTAATATATTTATCTCAGAAAAATTACCAAAACACAAAACCATCGGACTATGCAACTTTAAGATGATTACCATAATCTTCTGTATTGTGTCAATTTCCAGAAAGCTTGACACTTATTTAGATGGTATTCTACATATCCTACCTAGATATCGGTGGAATTATTAAATGCATATTGCTGCAGAGAAGGGCTGAAGTCACTTTAATAGATCATGATGTTGACATGTGTCAGCATGTTGACATGCATGCCGACATTAATTTTCCATGTTCAGAATTGACATTTCTCAAAGGTTAGCCACGTATTATTATGCAAGGCTATGGTGTCAGAATTTGCTATATCCATTCTAAAATTAGCTTGGCATGCTTTTAAACTTCTTATTTTTCACTAAATGTATTTTATTCAGCGAATAATGTCTTTTGTCATCGCCAGAGCACTGGTCTTCCGGCCGTTAATTACAATTTGTTGGTACATAAATGACAATATCAGTTGCAATAATAACCACATGAAAATCCTGTTCGATAATAGAGGTGTAATATAAATTGACTATTAGTTGTAATAGTAACTGCATACAATTCCAGTTCAACATATGTATTATGCACTTGGTGAGCATGCATCACATGGTATTGCATTTTAATGTCAAATATCTCCACCAACGTTAGCATCCTGATATGATCTTAAATGTTGCCAGGATCTAAAATCTCCAACAACCAATCAAGCAACCAAAGTTGGCCATTAAGAATCAAATTTAATTCACCCGAAAATTAGGTAAGTTATAGCTATCAGCATATTATATATATCTATAAACAATTTAAATAAAAAGTCAATAGAAACCCTCAAAACCATCGAATTGTGCAATTTGACTAAGTGCACCCCCGTCCTGATAGTGATATGACCTTAGATGTTCCCAGGACGCAAAACTCCAACAAGCAAATAATAAGTTCACCAATATCATAAGTTGGATATCAAAGTCATTTAGGTTTGAAAAATGATGATTTTCATTGGACTCTACATCTTTAATATAACCACTGAGTATATGATTCGACGTTGTGCATCAACCAACAAGCATCGTCTGATAGGCGGGTACCTAATCCTCTCCATCCGCTACAACGCTAAGACCTCACGCCGGCAGCCAGCTATCAGCCACAGGCCAACTATATCCTCACCACTAGCTGTCAGTGTTGTTGTAAGAACAGTACTGGCGGAGTGTCCTCCTGATAAACGCCGATAAGGATTCCCGTTGACACGAAGATTAGACAACACAGTTCCACAGTTAACCACTGCTGGGGCAGACCTTGTCACTGAAAGCACTAGATGCACCGAGTTAAGGCCTGTGATCGATGAATGGTGCTCAAAGCATTGATGAGTACAGTTGTATATGATTGTGCAGTGGCAGAACTGCATTACCCTATGTCAAACTATACCATATGTAAGTCTTTGAATGATTAATATTGATATTTCAGCTGACTTGAGCTAGCTGCTGATGACAATATCAGACTACATATACATATATTGTAAATAACTGTATTGTCAAGCATGGACCGGTAAGCTCAGTGTCAAGATGATGTGATGGAATGGGATGTCAGGTCATGGTGCCACCGACCTGATTTCCCAGTGGGGCAGCACTATAAAGTCGCCATGGGTGCACAATGTCACA
This sequence comes from Branchipolynoe longqiensis, assembly GCA_030323885.1. NCBI lineage: Eukaryota > Metazoa > Annelida > Polychaeta > Phyllodocida > Polynoidae > Branchipolynoe > Branchipolynoe longqiensis. The sequence continues at coordinate 17,475,259 of CM059194.1, read as the reverse complement.
AGTCGGTACCCATCCTGATATGACCGTAGATGTTGCCAGGACATAAAATGACTCAGTGGAATATCGGGTCATGCGATGGTGACCACCAGCCTAGTTTTGCAGTGGGGCACCACTACTAAAGTTGCTATAGGTGTGCAAGGTGACCTTGATATGACCTTAAAGTTGCATAGTCCGATAATTTTACGTTTCTGCCATTTTCTGAGATAAATATATTAGGCTGGTCGTTATATTCTCCGTTACTTTAGTTTGAAATAACGTTGATCTTAAATTGCTAACTTTGGAGCTATTTAAAATTCAAACATGCAAAATAAATGTTGGCAAGCACAGCAACACTCTCACACTATATATGTTTCTGCAGTACCATATTCTATTTAATGGCCTCAGTATTCCCTTTTATGTGGCAACAAATGTTTAATAAGTGCACCAGTACGTAAGTTCGATGTGTAGACTCAAATTTAGATAATTGTTTTGGTTTTAAAAATTTGATGTTTTCTTCAGATCATGCAGCTTTAAATCTTGCTATGACATACAACCACAATAAACAAAGATCAAATCATACAAGGAAGTAACGAACACTATTTATGAGCAACACAAAGATCTCCGGACGGAAAGTGGTGAAAATGTTTCAGAAACCTTTCTACATAGCCCTGTCACACTACAACGTATCTTGCCGGCGTGCCGCCAATGCGCAAAATCACTTTTAATCATCGAGACACATCAAACCTTTTGGCGTCAGCGCAACGTATTGGTAGCGTGTTTTGGCGAGACGTGCTGATATGACCTTAGATGTAGCTAGGATGTAAAACAACAACAGACAAAAAAAGCAACAGTTTGGCACAACGTGTGGGAATGAGCCTCAGATGCGCGTGGCGTCAGTGAAAAAAAGTATACGTACCTCCAACACGCTTCCAATGTGTCTCGACATCCTCCTTACGTCCCCATAATGTTGGCACCCACAGGTTGGCACACGTCGAAAGTTTTGTGGAAGCACCAAACGTTTGACATGCCACGACATGCGCCGCCGATCGTCGCCGACCATCACCATCCATCAATGTGTACCAACGTGTGCCTAACGCGCGTGTAATGCTTCCAGACGTCTCCCGACGTTTCACCAAAAAATTACACATGTCAACACGCGTTGGCGAGAAACATGTTAATGTGACAGCACCATTACAGCCTATTTATTGGAATAATCTATAAAGGTGGGATGCGCACGGTCGCGTAATCGGTAGAGTGCGGGTCTCACGTGTGGGATATTGGGAGTTCAGTGCCCGGTCGAGTCAAACCAATGACTTATAAAATTGATACTTGTCACTTCCTAGTCTGGCACTCTGCGTGAATAGGATAAGGCAAGGACTGGTTAGCTCAGTGTCAGGATGATCTCAACGGAGTGGGATGTCAGGTCATGGTGCCAGCGACCTGATTTCCCAGTGGGGCAGCACTATAAAGTCACCATGAGTGCACACTGTCACAAGTCGGTACCCATCCTGATATGACTATAGATGTTGCCGGGACATAAAACTCCAACAAACAACCAACCAATCTATAGAGGTGGCGGGGGATTATCAAATGAGGATAATAATAATAATAAAATATCTAGTACCACAATCTAGTACCAGGTATTTGTAAAGCCAAACAGACATCTGAGTAAATATAATTTCTGCCAAATGCCCCCCGTTTTGGTAGTTCATGGGTTCGAACCGTGGTCGGGTCAGAGCAATGACGTAAAAGTGTATGGTTGTTGTTTCCTAATCATAGCCATGCGCTCGACTTTATAACGATAGGGCAAGGACTGGTTGGCTGTGTCAAGATAATGTGACTGAGTGGGATATCAGGTAAGGGTGCTGGCAGCCTGATCTCCCAGTGGGACTGCACTGTAAAACTTCACCAACTGACAAAACAGATCTTCCAAAACCAAAGATCTGTCCTGATATGATCCTAGATGTTGCTAGGACGTACAACTCCAACAACCAACAAACCAAACAAATCTTCCAACCCCAAAACCCCGTCCTGATATGATCTTAGATGTTGCTAGAACGTGAACCTCCAAGAACCAACAAACCAAACAAATCTTGCAAACCCAGAACCCCATCCTCATATGATCTTAGATCTTACCAGGACATTAAACTCCAACAACCAACAAACAAAGCAAATCTTCCAAACCCAGAACCCCATCCTCATATGATCTTAGATGTTGCCACGACGTAAAACTCCAACAACCAACGAAATGCTGTCAGGTTGGTGACAGCACGTGTGCTTGTATGACAGTGACAGTCTTGACACCTGTTATCACAGGTCGACTTCCGAAAGGTGTGAACAGATGCCACATTCACAGGTTCAGCAATGTCACATTGATAAGACAGTCCTTTATCTCATGGTTATGATCAACATCTACTGTGTTAAATAGACGATCATGCTCTTATCTCTGGACCGTGTTGTATTAACAATTTGTTTCAATAATAATAATTTCAGTAAAGCTGTATGGTCCGATGAAAACATCAAATTTTCAAAACCAAAGCAATTATCTAGATGTCATTCTATATATCTGAGTTAGTATCATCATGAGCATGCTGTCAGTCGCAATGCGACAAAGACTGCTTTCATTACTTAACCGCCGCTTTGTGCAGTTGTACATTTCATAAAAGCTGCTTGCAAAGTGTTAATGTGCTTCTGGCTTTTGCAAGTTACGAACGGCACTCTCTCAGGGAGCAAATAGAGGACTCACACCGGCAAGAACATGTCAAGACAGGCGCAAACTATTTGTCCCTGCAGTGGCTGGTCGGGAGATGTTGGGAGTTCCATTCATCACCGCCCTTAATGCTGCCACAATAACATGGTTTTCTGTTAGGGTTTGCTCCCTTAGCCTTTGATTCTATCACAAACCCGAACTTGTACCACAAGGCAGTGGTTTACAACTTTGCAAGGCAGGGGCGTCAAACTCCCTGAGGTATTTTAGCACCTAAGGTATCCGAGGTACTGCATTACCCGCATACCACTGAGTTAGTAACTTGTGCACTTATTAACCATTTGTCACCACATGGAAGGGAAGACTGAGGCAATGTAATATAGTCTGTTACTGCAGAAGCCTATGGTGTCAGAGCTTTTGCGTGCCTGCCAACATTAATTTTGCATGGTTGCACTTCAAATATCTCAAGTCATTTAAAATATAATTTATTTCAAGCTAAAGCAAGGTACATTATAATGATCAACCTAATATATTCATCTCAGAAAATGACCGAAAGTCAAAACCATCGGAACATGCATCTTTAAATAAGAATAAGGTTATGGCTGCATAGTCCGAGGTAAGCAGCATATTTATGAAACCAAAACAGTCATTTTGATTTAATCCTACATATCCAATTTGATATGGGTGTACTTATTTAACTTGCATTGTTCGATAAAGGCATCACAGTTTCTATAGGAAATCAGTTATCTACATTTAAATCTACATTTCCAATTTAGATATTAGTGCAGTTATTTTGGAAGTTTAATTGCATAGAAGCCAATTTAATATAGCTCGTTTCTGCTGAAGTCTATGGGACGAAAGTTTTGTCAAGCACACATAATTAAATTATCATGTTTATACGTCCGATATCTCCGAAGTTAGACAGTTGAAAAGCATGGTCAGTTCAAACTAAAGTACAGTAGATTGGAACAATCAACTCACTCTATTCATCTCAGAAAATGACCGGAATTCAAAAACGATGGGACTATGCAACTTTAAAATTCTTTGCTCCATAAAAGCGAATGCTAAATCAATATAATCCTAATATAACTTCTAACTGGTGAAGCCTATAACATCATACTGTTGTCCTGCATGCCAACATGAACTTACCATTTTCTAATCATTTTTGATAATAATAGCTGTGTCCTATTGATTGATTGGTTTAAAAGCTCAATCGTCAGTGTAAAACAACAGAGTGACACACTGTCGACCCACAACACTAGTCTTGTTGCCTATCACCAGGTGTCGTACTAATCACGGAAATCGTGTATTATAATAAAAGTGTATTCAAACTATGGTGGTATGCTAGGTATTGCAATACCTCAGGGAGTTTGACGCCCCTGCCCTGCAGAGTTGTAAACCACTGCCTTATGGTAGAGGTTCTTGACAGAACTGAAGGCTAAGGGAGCAAACCATAAAGAGAAAACCATGTCACTGTGGCAGCATCAAGGACGGTTGATGTATGGAACTCCCAACATCTCCCGACCAGCCACTGCAGGGACAAATAGTTTTGTGCCTGTCTGGACACGTTCTTGCCAGTGTGAGACCTCTCTTTGAGAGAGTGTCGCTGCTAACTTGCAAAAGCCAGCAGCACTTCAACACTTTTGCAGGCAGATTTCATGAAATGGGAGAGCGACAGTCAAGCAATGAAAGCAGTCTTTGTCACATCACGACGGACAGCATGATGATGATGGATGATGATTCAAACTATACAAATAATTAAATGAAAATAAGGTCGATTAAACAAAATCAATCTAATACAATTATCTCAACTTTTGAGATATTTAAAATTCAAATGTAGAAAATTAATTTTGACAGGCATGACAAAACTCTGACACCATAGTCTTCTGCAGCAACAGATTGTATTAAATTGACTCAGTATGCCCTTCTATGTGGCAACACGTGCTTAATGTGTCCATCAGTATCTAAGGTAGATATGTAGAATGAAATGTAGATAATTCCATGTATTTTGGTTTTGAAAATGTGATGCTTTCTTCGGACTATGCAGCTTTAAATAAATGACCATTTCCTGTAACCATCGTGATATTACCTTAGATGTTGTCAGGACGTAAAACTCCAACAACCAAACATATTTTACATGAGATAAACGTCCTACATGCACATGTTGCAGTCTGCACCGTACGCCTCCCACGAACCCTTAGATATTGCCAGGACAGAAAACTCCAACAACCAACCATCTAGTAGTACATAAACATATTTTACATGAGATAAACGTTCTACATGCACATGTTGCAATGTGAACCATACGTCTCCCACCAACCCTTAGATGTTGCCAGGACGGAAAAGTCCAACAACCAACCATCTAGTAGTACATATTTGCATGAGACTCCCCCCCCCCCCCCGCCCCGCGAATAGTCGATGTCTACTTTTTGTGGTGGGGGTGGTGGGGGTGGTGGGGAGATCGGTAAACAAACAAACAAACAACATTTTCATGAGATCGACTTCCTACATGCACCAGTTGGAGTGCATCCCACTCGCCTCCCCAGCCCTCAGATATTGCTAGGACGGAAAACTCCAGCAACCAACCATCTAGTATATATTTTACATGAGGCCCCCAATAGCCGATGCCTACTTTTTGTGCTGGAGGGGCGTTAACCAAACAAACAAACAAACAAACAAAACCAAAAGATTTATATAAGATAGACTTCCTACATGCACATGTTGCAGTGTGCACCATACCTCCCCCCCCCCCCCCAACAACCCTTAGATGTTGCCAGGAGGGAAAAGTCCAACAAGCAACCATCTACTACATATTTTACATGAGATAAACTTCCTACATGCAGATGTTACAGTGTGTACCATACCCCCACCCCCAACCCCCAATCCCCAACCCCCAACCCCCAACCCCCAACCCCCAACCCCCAACCCCCAACCCCCAACCCCCAACCCCCAACCCCCAACCCCCAACCCCCAACCCCCAACCCCCAACCCCCAACCCCCAACCCCCTAACCCCCAACCCTAGCGTACCTCGGGGCAAGCTTAATGGCCGGGAGGTCAACACAGTGACTAACCCGGAAGTGAGGCGTTTCAGTGCTCTATATAGACTCAACAAGCCGAGCAAGCGTCCTCCCTCACCTGGCGGTCTGCCTACCTGTGTGTGGCCTGCCTGTAGCGGTATTAAATCCGCACCGTATAAGTTGTCTCCATCTGTCATGTCTGACACACTTAGTCCACCATTTCCAGACAACTCGATTGGCCTAGAAATAGAATAGATAATATATATATATATATACATAGAATACAAATATATGTATTTACATATATAGTTATGTGCATATATAAACATATATATATATACATATCTATATATCTATATATATATCTATATATTTATATCTATATTTATATATATATATATTATCTATATCTACATATTGAAGTAGTTAGGGCCAGACGCAGCTGGCATAGAGTGCACAGGGCCGCTCACAGGGGGCGCCACTGGGCCTATGTCATACTAACAGGGTCAGGTAGATCGGATACAGCCCTAACTATTACATAGGGAACTGAAGATCGGTAGTGTCATTGTTTATATTCCCATAATGGATTATAGAGCACATATACGGTAAAACCTCTCTAAATCGACCGACCTTGAGACCGACATTAAGAGGTGCATTTAGGGAGGTGGTCGGTTTAGGGAGTTAGAATATTGTTACAATGGTATTGTTGGGACCCAAATAAAGCGATGGATATAGGGGAGTGGTCGATCTGTGGAGATGGTCGGTTATGGAGGTTTTATTGTATACATATATATATATATATATATATAGGTGTAATATATATATATATATATATATATATATATATATATACATGTGTACATGAATAATTCAGGCGCAAACCACGTAAATGCCAATCCAAAAATGTAGTTTAAATAAAAGTTTTACCTGAAAATAATTTTTAATTCTGACTTATTCATACGATAACATGGTTATCGAGCAATGAACACAGGAGTAGGAATATAATATAATTAATTTGTGAAGTCTCAATTCCAATCTTTATCTCCATTTTTGGATTGCCGTTTAAGTGGGTTTGCACCTGAACTCTTCATATATATATATATATATATATTATATATATATATTTATGTATATATATGTGTGTATATATGGGTCGTTCTCAGAAGTTGTGTGTACCAATAGTGTGACATCAGTACCAGGAAAATCAAAATGCTGCCAAAGTCCTATAAGCAAGTTTCCTCAATGTGTATGTCCTTTTGCATCTGAATAATTGAAAATAAACATATTCTGGCATTTTTAAGTAGGTCAAATGATGCTCACACCCAATAAATAGCAGTATAGCATGGAAACCAATCTGACTCCAAAATCAAATATTTTCCACACAAAACTTGACATTTTTAGGACATTTCACATGCCACTTGCTTTATAAACAGTAGTAATAATAATTTGAAACCTCATTGCTATGGTTTTGTCTTATTTGTGAATATTAAAGAGAAAAGCAAGAAAATATTAGCAGAGTAACATATTAGCAGAGTAACAAAGTAGAAACAACAATTTTACACAAATGTTCGGCTCAAATTTCAATGTTATGGGGCAATTTCAGGATTTATCTTTTACTATACCATAACTGGGTCCATGCATAGAGTGTCAAATGGTGAAAATAGTTCCTGTACTGTATCTGTACTCAGTGTTTGATACAGAGTTTCATAGTACTTGTAAGTGGAAACGAAATGTTACGATGTTAATGACTCCAGAAAATGTTAACTATTTCATAATTTAAATTTTTTGTTTAGAAATAAATGTCTTCAACTTAATGAAGACATTGTATATGACCATTTGAAGTGAAATGAGCTGTTGTTCAGAGGTTTTCATTAAGTTTGTGACACTTTATTTTCAATGCTGTTGACAATGTCACAAATTAGTGATGTAATTTTCTATGTATTTAGCTACATCCATCCCAATAAGATACATAATACACAATATTAACATTTACTTTTGATCTAAACTATATCCCACATTATTTGGGTAACTGATGAAATCTAAATATTGACACTCCAATAAAGGGTTTCTTTGAAATATGCATTTCTAGTAGACTACCTCAAGTGGTACACAGTTTCTGAGAACGACCCATATATATATATATTTATATATACATATATATATATATATATATATATATATATATATAAAGGCAGTAGCTTATTAGCGGGAAAAAAACACATTAATAAAAATGACAATGCTGACAATAATGTTACAAATAAATAATAAAGAATGCGCTGTAAAAATAAATAAAAGTCGTCCTTCCGTATTGTGGGAATCAAGTCACCGTTGCTAAATTAGTAAAGCTCGAATTGTGCTCATGATTTATACGACCTGTCCGACTAGGTTTTAAGTTACTCTGCACACATGTCGCCGGTTGGTCCATCAATGACAATATCCGCATACAAACTAAAAATAACAAATAAAGAAGACAACAGAGACGTGAGTTATTCATGCAGTGTCTCCCGCCCCTGTGTCCTTAAACTTAAAGTCCGCTCAACTGACATTATAGTTGCATCCGCCGATGGTTTTGAGTCTCTGTCTATAATTATATATTATGATCCTGTCTCAAAAGGTGCTAACTGTTCGTTTGTTTGTCCATTGTAACGATTGACACAAAACAGCACAGAGATGGTTACACTGAAAACACAAGGACATTTCCTTCGAATCAATATGTATTCTATTGGGATTATCTAACACCATGTAAAAAACAAATCAGTTTATCCTGAGCAAATGCATAAGTAGATAGTATGTTGATTGTTACACTGGAGAAAGTTTTGACCCATATTGCTTAGCACCTTTTGAGACAGTCTCATATATATATATATATATATATATATATATATATATATATATATATACATACACATGTATATATATGTGTCGTAGGGGTGATGAAGATGGGAAATATTGCGTCTAGAGTGGGACTCGAACCCACATCTCTTTACATCCTGGGCCAGTGTGCCAGTTTTGAGTTTCTGTCATTTTCTGAGATAAAGATATTAGGCTGATCGTTATAATCTACGCTACTTTCATTTGAAGTAACTTTTATTTTAAATAGCTAACTTTTGAGATATTCGAAGGGCAAACAAGCAAATTAGTTTTGGCAAACTTGCCAAAATTCTGCCACCATAGGTTTCTGCATTAATACTAATAGGTTCTCTTAAATTGCCTCAGTATTCCGTTCTATGTGGTGACAAATGTTTAACAAGTGCACCAGTATTTAAGTTAGATATGTAGAATCAAATTGAGGTACTTGTTTTGGTTTTTTTAATTTGATGCTTCCTCGGACTATTCAGCTTAAAATAAAGTGATGGAATTTCACCAATCTAAAAATGACATATTGTCGTGGGGGTGATGAAAATCGGAAATATTGCGCCTAGAGCGGGAATCGAAGCCACATCTCTATGCATTCCGGGCCATTGTGCTAACCATTACACCACCTAGGTTCCCTGATGTCACCAGACTACCCACGCCTACCTGTCTATTCTGCTCCTTGCCTGAGAGGTCAGTGCAGACCACTACACTATATTATGTTATGGGTTTTTTTAATGGTAAATAGGACCAATATGTGGTTAAAAGGTAGTTGTGTATATAAGCGCCATATAAACTGAAGCTACGACCTGGCGTGCTGGGTCGCAGCTCCATACATACGTGAGAGACCAACGGAACTCGGAACAATAATACCTATAAATTATAATAATACCTATTATGACAGATCGTGTAAATCATGACCACATATATATGCAGAAACCCAAACCAAATTATTACATACACAGTAAAACCTCTCTCACCGACCACCTCCACAGATCGACCACTCCCCTATATTGATCGCTTTATGTGGGTCCCCACAATGCCATTGTCAGCAGAGTCTAACTTCCTAAACAGACCACCTCCCTAAATGGACCACTTAAAGTCGGTCCCAATGTCGGTCGATTTAGAGAGGTTTTACTGTACATATATACATATATATATATATATATATATATTCACTTGTTTTGAGTGTCTGCCTAAATATATATATACAATATACATGAACATAATTATATATATATATATATATATATATATATATATATATATATATGCAGAAACTCAAACAAATTAATACATAATTATATTCTCTTTGTATTCATTTGTGCCCTTAAGATCCCCATCAATTGCCATTAAAGATGCATCCGCCGATGGTTTTGAGTTTCTACCTATATATATTATAATATAGCGGGTACATGTACGGGTATAAATCTTCGGTATGAGGTCGATTATTGTTTATCACTGTACACACTTACATTATTTTTTGTTGGGGGGGTGGGGTAAAGTATTTATTCATCTGAATATGACATTTGTCAATGCCGGAGCACTGGTCTTCCGGCCATCTTACTATTGGAATTGACATTCTAAGTAATCTAAGTTTGGTCAGTGCTGTATTAGTCACAGCACCGATCATGTAGAATTAAGGGAGTGGCTCCTGCTGTATAATGTACAGCACCAGTCACTGTGGTTCATGCAAAAATGGGGAGCAGCACCGAGTAGAAGATATATACTCGGGGCAACTCAAACAATCGTTGTGGGTTAAATTTGTTCTCTTATAAAACAAGCTACGTTTATAGTTGATAAGACATTTTGTCTGTCTTATATAATGTTCAATGTGTTTAAACAGATTGATAGTTGTGTAGGATGTTTGGTGTGTTGATGGTTTGTTCATGATGGTATATGCTGGTGTATTAGCCTTTACAAGACCAGCCAGCAGGTTGGGCCATAAGCTGCGGTCTATTGGGCTATGGTGGCGCCACCACCGCCGGTTCTTGGTACTTGTGCGCCCACAACGACCAAATCACTTTCACTGACCCTGGGGTCTTAAAAGAAATTAATACATATATATATATATATATATATATATGTATATATATATATCCTTCGGTGCGACTGACACTGGTCTACATCTGGTGGAGGTGGGGGGTAGGTGGAGCCACAGGTAGAGTGTTGGTCCTACGGGGTATAACAAATAATAGTAATAATTAACGCTTATGTATCTTTATACTTGCATAATTCGTTATACATCACATATATATGTATTAATTTGTTTCGGAAAATATATATTAGATTGATAATTATCATTTATTTTCCTTTAGTTTGAAATGATTTATATTTCAAAGGGTTTAGCTGTCGAGATATTTGAAGTGAAATAATAAATAAATAATAATTATGCAATGTACATGAAAATACTGGAAGTGATAGGCTTCAAACATTGACAGGTTCGATTAAATGGATGCACAACTCTTGGTATCCAGGAGCAATGGTTAAGAGGTGCACCAGTGTCTACCGTGGATATAGACGGGTTCAAATCTAGCTAGCTTTGTCTTCCTTTAAAGTTGCATCAATCAATCAATCAATAGTTCCGTCATCTAATCGAGGGTTGGATGCAATGGTTCTCCACTTGTCCCGATGGTGTGCTGTTCTGATAGACTGTGAATAATTCAAGCCTGTCCACTGTGAAATATTTGTAAACCATGATGTTCTTGGTCTCCCTCTCCCTCTGCTGCCATTCACCTTCCCTTCCAACAATGTACGGTATATTGAACTCTGACGAATGATGTGGCCAAAATAAATAAGTTTCTTTGTCTGTATAGTGGCAAACAAGCTTTTCTTATTTATAATTTTTCTGCGAACTTCTTTGTTGGTGAACCTATTTAAAGTTGCATAGTCCGATGAAAAGACCAAATTTTCAAAACTAAAACAATTATCTAGATTTGATTCTACACATCTAACTTAGATACTGGTGTCCTTATTAAGCAGTTGTCATCACATATAAGGGAATACTGAGTCACTTTAATAGAACCTGTTACTGCAGAAGCCTATGGTGTCAGAGTTTTGGCAAGCTTGCCACAATTAATTCAGCACGTTTGCACTTCAAATATATCAAAAGTTAGCCATTTAAAATAAAAGTTACCGCAAACTAAAGTAATGAAGATTATAATGATCAACCTAATATATTTATCCCAGAAAACTTACAGAAACTCAAAACCATCGGACTATGCAACTTTAAATAGGGCAAGGACTGGTTTGCTCAGTGTCAGGATAATGTGACTGAGTGGGATATAGGATCATTGGTACCACTACCAGCGGCCTGATTTCCCAGTGGGGGTAGAACTATTAAGTCGCCATGACTGTGCACTGTCCAAAGTCGGTACCCATCCTGATATGACTTTAGATGTTGCTAAGATGCAAAACTCCAACAACCAATCTTGGTTTAGGCAATCTGTGGATTCTAGCGGAATGTGCAGCGTTGACTGGCAGCAGCTGGTAGCAGATGGCTAATCCCCGAGGTCAGGGAAAGTGGGTCACGGTACGCAGATGGTGTGGTCGTTAATAGGTGAGTGACCGCTGCAGGGAATGGTTGGTTGGTTGTTGGAGTTTGACGCTCTGGCAACATCTAAAGTCATATCAGGACGGGTGCCAACTTGTGACAGTGTGAACTCATGGAAACTGTATAGTGCTGTCCCACTGGGAATTCCGGACTCTGACAGCATGACCTGATATCCCACTCAGTCAGATTATCCTGAGACTGTGCTAAGCAGTCCTTGCCCTATTTAAAGGAAGAAAACCCTAACCAGGTTAGAACCTATGTATATCCAAGCTCGACACTAGTGCACTTCTTAAGCATTGCTCCTGCATACCAGGAGTAGTGCGTTAATGTAATCGAACCTCTCAATGAGTAATAATTTTGTAAATCATAGGTTTCACTAGACTGGAATCGAACTTCCTGCCTGCGCTCTACCGATTCGGCTACCGCGTCCGGTAGTAGCGTAGCGAGTTACACTCACCTCCCTATGTGAAATATGACATGCAAGGATTCTTACTCCATCTGCCGAATACCGGAAGTTAAGTATCCGGGGAGAGGTCAAGCCCGCGCGGACCGGATATGGGTCCAGTTAACAACTCGGCAGCGGATGAGCAACAGCTAGTTGGAGGAGAATAACACTTTTAGGTAAGTAAAAGAAGGTAATATATTATTATTCATAATCTAATATGAATAGGCAATTCTTAAACCCACATTGGTGATTAATCTATACAAATATACATGTATATTTCTATGGATTAAAAGAGTTCAGGCGCAAAACTATGTAAACGCAAATACAAAAAAAGGAGATAAACATTGGAATCAAACCTACAAAAAGTAAATTTGTGTATATTCCTATTTATTTGTTCATTGCTCCATAACTATATGATCAGATGAAAAGTTGAATTAATGAGAATTAACATTATTTTCCGGGAAAAATCTTTTATTTAAGCTACATTTTTGGATTGCCGTTTACGTAGTTTTGCGCCCGAACACTTCTGCATATTTTCTGCGGAATTGAGGTAAACTGGCCTCACTGGACAGTCGATAATTGGGAAATCCTAGACCCCACCCCTTACCCCAAATTGTGGACACCAGTAACCAACTAAGGGTCCCTGTGCCGTGTGTGGGCAATCTCTATCAGGGAAATTAATGTTAATGTTAATCACAGTGGCGCCTCCTGGAGGCGGACAGGGTGGTTGAAGGGAGGTGGGGGGTGGGGGCTGATTGGAGGGGCGAGTGGGGGGGGGGGCGTCAGGGGCATTGGCTTACTAAGCGATTATCAACCAATAGTGCCAAAACTAAAAGTGACCTGAACAGTAATAATCATTTCACATATCATATTTCCACCATGCAATTTGATGTATGCGCATTATGTGAGTATGAAGGTTTGGAAGGGAATTTATTATTATTATCCATTTATTATCCATTTATTACCAATTACTATTCACAATGTATTTGCTCCGTTCCTTACATCCTAGGACCGGTGGCGCCACCTTCAGCCCAATACCTAACTGCGGGCACGCACATTGTCATTCACGTTTGAAAATGTTTTCGTTTATTAGGGACAAGGAACATATTCCCTATGCCAGAGAATATATTACCTCAACCCACTCGTTATTGTCTTGTTCCTCATGTACTGTAGCTGGCTTTTACAGTTAATAAATATTGTTGGTGATTAAAGCTGCATAGTCCGATGAAAACATACAATTTTCAAAACCAAAACAGTTATCTAGATTTGATTCTACATATCTAACTTAGATGCTGGTGCACTTATTAAACATTTGTCGTCAAATATAAGGGGATACTGAGTCAATTAATAGAACCTGTTACTGCAGAAGCCTATGGTGATAGAGTTTTGGTGAGCTTGCCAACATTAATTTAGCATGTTTCCATTTCAAATACCTCAAAAGTTAATGATTTAAAATAAAAGTTACTTCAAACTAAAGTAAGGTAGATTATAATGAACAACCTAATATGTTTATCTCAGAAAATGAGAGAAACTCAAAACCATCGGACTATGCAACTTTAAGTGGTCCTTCACAACTATTAACATGTTCACGAGCGTTGGGGGAAGAGGGAGATCTCCTGTACACTTTCTAATAATTAGGAAAATGTCGGCCATATTTATCTCTGAGCGTCCATGTTCTTCCAGCCAGTAAATAGCCTATGTGTTTTGTTTGTTTGGTTTGTGTTGCTTTGCGTCCTAGCAACATCTAGGGTCATATCATGATATGTACCGACTTGTGACAATGCGCACCCATGGCACATTCCTACTACTGCCCCACTGGGAACTCAGGCCGCCAGCACCATGACCGGGTACTCCACTAAGTCACATTATCCTGACACCGATCTAACCAGTCCTTGTCCTATCCGATTAACGCAGAGCGCCTGGCTAGGAAGCGACAAGTATCAATTTTACCTAAATTAATTATACATATTTGAAGTTCAAACACCTCAAAAGTTAGATATTTAATATAAAAAAAAAGTTACTTCCAATTAAAGCCAGGTATATGATAACGATCAATCTTATGTTTATCTCAGAAAAAATGAGAGAAGCTCAAAAGCATCGGACTATGCGACTTTAATCAACTAATCCGGGCGTGCTGGCCGAATCGGTAGAGCACATGCCTCGCATGCGGGAGATCGGGAGTTCAGTACCCGGTTGAGTCAAACCAAAGACAAAATTTATACTTGTCGCTTCCAAAGCCAGACACTCGGAATTATTAGGACAGGGCAAGGTCTGCTTAGCTCATTGTCAGGATAATGTGACTGAATGGGATATCAGGTCATGGTGCTCGCAGCCTGGTCTCCCAGCGGGACAGCACTATAATGCCGCCATGAGTGTGCACTGTCACAAGTTGGCACCACTCCTGATATGACCTTGGGTGTTGCCCGGATGTAAAACTCCAACAACTAAGAAACTTACTTAATCGACTAATTTACAGCAATTAAAATAAATTAAAATGTGGATGTATAGGGACAGTGCAACTTTAATCAACTAATGTACACCAACAAATTTTAATTTTTGTTATAAAAAAAATTGGTGGATGTGGAGGGACTATTTGGGGTTACTTTAGGGTGAACCATTAGTGGCAGGCGCTGCCGGGGCAGGGCGGGCGCAGGCCGGGCGGCGGCTCGTCTGGGACCGGCTCAGATCCTACACAGGGGTCGGCACAAATACACTAATTCAATTTGCGCGCGCCATCAATTGTAGGTAATAAGGCCTGACATGAGGAAATCGGATCTGGTACAAGTGGTAGCCACATGGAGCAACAGGAAGGCTCGGTGAGGGGTGTGGGGAGGGAGGTGAGGGGTGTGGTTGAGGGAGGTGAGGGGTGTGGGGAGGGAGGTGAGGGGTGTGGGGAGGGAGGTGAGGAGCCGGTAGGGCGGTCCGGTGTTGTGGAGTGTGTGTGTGTGGAGGAGGAGACTTTGTAAATGGTGGGAGTTGGTGAGGTTTTTTTTGGTACATTAGTTGTTTAAGCAGGGGAAATTTCAGTCGCAGACGACTGGTCTTCCTCATTCCCTGCTCCTTGCCTTATAGTAGTAATGCCAAGCATCTGGCTAGGAAGTGACAAGTATCAATTTTTAAGTCATTGGTTTGACTCGACCAGGATTCGAACCCACGATCCCACGATCTACGAACACGGGAGTCGGACGCTCCAACTCATTCGGCCATCCCGTGGTTGTTGCGTCGGAGCGGCGTGTTGGGGGAAGTGTTGGGATAAGGCTTGGTGTGGGTGGTGTTGTGTGGGGTGTGTGGGTGCTGTGGTGGTGTGTGATGTGTGTAGATATGTGAGTTATGGTGGAGTGTGGTGTGTGTTGTGGGGTGGGGTGGGGTGCAGGCTGTGGGATGGTGTGTATTGTGGTGTCGTGTGGTGGGTGTGGTGTGTGGAGTGGTATATGATGTGGCATGTTGGTGTGGTGCGCTGTGTGGTGTGGTGTGTAATGTGGTATGTACTGTGGTATGTGATGTGATGGGGTGGGTATTGTGATGAGGTGTGAAGTGTGGTGTGCAGTGTGGTGTGCAGTGTGGTGTGCAGTGTGGTGTGCAGTGTGGTGTGCAGTGTGGTGTGCAGTGTGGTGTGTAGACGGGTATGTGGTGTGGTATGTTGTGTGGCGTGTTAGATGGTAGTATGTATGGTGTGATGTTTATTGTGGTGTGGTGTGTGCAGTAGTGTGGTGGATATAGTGTGGCAATGTGTGGTGTGGTGTGTGTGTGGTGTGGTGCACTATGGTGTACCGTGGTGTAGTGTGTAATGTACGGTGGTGTGTAGTGTGGTGTGTGCAGTAGTGTGTTGTATGGTATGGTGTGTGTATTGTGGTATAATGTGTGATGTGGTGTGGTGTGTATTGTAGTCTGGTGGGGTGTGCAATGTGGTTTGCAGAGTAATATTTGTTGTATTACATTGTGTGGTGTGCATTGTGGTATGATGTTTGATGTGGTGTGGCCTGTATTGTAGTGTGGTGTGGTTTGCAGTGTGGTGTGTGGAGTGGTATTTGATGTAGTGCATCGTGTGGTGTGGTGTGTGTATTATGGTATGATGTGTGATGTGGGGTAGTGTGCATTGTAGTGTGTTGTGATGTGATGTGTGGTGTGCGGAGTGATATTTATTGTAGTGCATTGTGTGGTATGTATTGTGGTGTGATGTTTGATGTGGTGTGGTGTGTTTTGTAGTGTGGTGTTGGTTGCAGTGTGGTGTGTGGAGTGGTATTTGTTGTAGTGCATTGTGTGGGGTGGGATGTGTATTGTGGTATGAAGTGTCATGTGGTGTGGTGTGCATTGTCGTGTGATGTGGTGTGTTGTGTGGTGTGCGGTGTGGTATTTGCTGTAGTGAATTGTGTCGTGTGGTGTGTGTATTGTGGTATGAAGGGTCATGTGG
The DNA here is from genome assembly GCA_030323885.1 of Branchipolynoe longqiensis. Lineage (NCBI taxonomy): Eukaryota > Metazoa > Annelida > Polychaeta > Phyllodocida > Polynoidae > Branchipolynoe > Branchipolynoe longqiensis. The sequence goes on along the minus strand of CM059194.1, from coordinate 17,458,293 downwards.
TGTGGTGTGCATTGTCGTGTGATGTGGTGTGTTGTGTGGTGTGTGGTGTGGTATTTGCTGTAGTGAATTGTGTGGTGTGGTGTGTGTATTGTGGTATGACATGTCATGTGGTGTGGTGTGCATTGTAGTGTGATGTGGTGTGTTGTGTGGTGTGCGGAGTGGTATTTGCTGTAGTGCATTGTGTGGTGTGGTGTGTGTATTGTGGTATGAAATGTCATGTGGTGTGGTGTGCATTGTCGTGTGATGTGATGTGTTGTGTGGTGTGTGGAGTGGTATTTGATGTAGTGCATTGTGTGGTGTGGTGTGTGTATTGTGATATGATGTGTGATGTGGTGTGGTGTGCATTGTCGTGTGGTGTGGTGTGTGGTGTGGTGTGCGGTGTGGTATTTGCTGTAGTGCATTGTGTGGGGTGGTGTGTGTATTGTGATATGATGTGTGATGTGGTGTGGTGTGCATTGTTGTGTGATGTGGTGTGTTGTGTAGTGTGTGGTGTGGTAGTTGCTGTAGTGAATTGTGTGGTGTGTGTATTGTGGTATGAAGTGTCATGTGGTGTGGTGTGCATTGCAGTGTGATGTGTTGTGTTGTGTGGTGTGTGGAGTGGTATTTGCTGTAGTGCATTGTGTGGTGTGGTGTGTGTATTGTGACATGATGTGTGATGTGGTGTGGGGTGCATTGTCGTGTGATGGGGTGTGGTGTGCAGAGTGCTATTTTTGTAGTGCATTGTGTGGTGTGTATTGTGGTATGCTGTTTGATGTGGTGTGGTGCGTATTGTAGTATGGGGTGGTGTACAGTGTGCTGTGTGGAGTGCTATGTGGTTTGTGGTGTGGTGTGGTGTATGCTGTGTTGAAATGTGGTGATTGATGGCGTGTCGTTCACATTGACATTTTGGGCATATTAGACACATGAGAATGATTAGACAGATTATACATATTAGACACACGATATACATTAGACGCATTGGGTGGTGGAGATGCATGAGACACGAGACACACTAGTCATGTTAGAATGTGAGAAACAGTATATGCATTACACACCCCGTGCACATTATTCACAGTAGATACACACATTAGATGCATTAGACACAGCATACACATTATTCCCATCAGACACATAATACACAAAATACATATTAGACATATTAGACATATTAGACATATTAGATACACTATGCACATATAATTCCAATTTAGACGCATTAGACGCATTAAATATATTAAATAGATTAGAATGTAGATACATTAGATGCATTATATATGTTAGGTGCATTACACACATTAGATACATCAGATACATTAGATACATTATATAATTAGATATATTATATACATTAGATACTTATATACATTAGATGCATTATATACATTATACAATTAGATATAGTACATGCATTAGATAATTAGATAATTAGTTAATTATATATATATATATATTAGTTGCATTAGATACATTAGATTAGATTCATTAGATACATTAGATGCATTAGATAAACTAGATACATTACATACATTACATACACTAGATACATTAGATACATAGATATATTAAATACATTAGATACTTATGTATTGTGTATGCTAGATACATCAGATGCATTAGCCACATTGCATTCATTCTATATACTAGATAGTAGATGCATTACCTACATTAGGTGCATTACACACAGTATATGCATTAGATACATATGATATATAAAGGCGTTATATAAAGGGGTCCCCTAAATGAATACAACTCAGTAGAGAGTTTATACGATATTACTATTATTACTTAGTACATCAGCCATCACTTCAATTCGTATCTTCGAAACTCCTCGGAGGAAGGAGAAGACACTTGGAGAACATACCAACTACACCGGATTGAATGTTCCACTGACTAGTGACAGCCGTTGAAGTGTGTCTAGGTTATCTCTGAATGCCACTCATGTGCTGTGTGGCTGTGAACCAAGCCAATCAAATTACACCTGTGTCATTAAATGGTGAAACGACGTTGCACGGATGGAAAGGGTCAAATAGTAGGACGAACGAATAATAAACACTAGGTAATTAGGTCGGGAGGTCAGCGGTTCATTATGTAGAACGGAAGTATGGGTTGGTGTGTGATCTAGGTCACAGCTTAATGATTTAAACTGGGTTAAAACTGCATGATCGGATGAATAAACTGTTTTACAAACAAACAAACAAATCTTGATATTTTCGAAACCAAATCACGTACCCACTGAGGTTTGAGGTGTCTGTTTATTGGGCTTGTGTGTTCTAGCAACATCTAAGGTCATATCAGGACAGGTTTTTGACTTGCGACAGTGTGTAGTCAGTGTGACTTTATAGTGCTGCCCCACTGTGCAGCCAGGCGGACCTGATATCCCACTTAGTGGTATTATCCTGATACTGTGCTAGTCAGTTCCTGTCCTATCCTAATAATGCAGAGCGGCATGCTAGGAAGCAGCAACTATCAATATTGTAAGTCATTGGTTTGACTCAGCTGGCATTCAAACTCCAGACTTTCGCACGGGAAGCCGGCGTTCTACCGATTCGGCCATCGCGTCCGATCTTCCAGAAACTTGTAGATTCAAATACACACTACACGAGAAATTATTCCGAACAACCCGATTCCACCAGTCAACATATTAGTATCGGCTTGAATCGATACTGGCCCTGGACTAGGTGTGAATTCCATAGCGGGGGTTCTATGCACTAGCAACATCTGAGGTCATGTCAGAACAGGTGTCAACATATGACAGTGTATAAACACACGGGCTTTGATGGTGGATTTATAGTGCTGCCCCACTCAGGTACTCTGCCGTCGGCATCTTGGTGCGATATCACACTCAGTCGTGTTATCTTGATTCCGAACCAAAGCAGCATGCTCAGCATACCAGCAAACAATTACACTTTTTCATATTTTAGGATGGAAATATCTGTTGATTGTCTGGAAATAGAGGTCTGGAAAAAAAATTGGCTATTACACTGTTATGAATATTTGAACTATTTAGTATTTATTCAGTCTTGTTGCAGTTGTATACGAAAATACAGTGCTTTGAAAATAGCTATTAGGAAAATCATAAAGATGTGTTCATTATGAATTGCACGTTTTGACATTCGATCATTAAAAATCTGCTTCACTAATTGATTTAACAATTGGCATGATAAATTCTTCTATATGTGTACAATGGAAATTGATTAGCGGAACCCCCCTCACATGGTTCCACTGTTTATTATATTTAGTCAAACTTCCACTTTTAATTCAAAATTAATAATTTTTATATATTTAATATACAAAAATGCTTATCTCAAAGACAATAACATATATAGCCTAACTGTTTTTGGATTTGGGGTTGTAATTATAATGTCTACAGGAAAGAATAACCATATACGTATTTTTAAATTTCGCTGCCGGTACCTAATACCACTACATTTGCATACATGCCCATATCAGATTTTGGCGTTTGTACACTACAATGATACCCAAATTTAGCTTAAATTTATATATGTACTATAAAATTTATTATGTGGATATAAATAACGGCAACCCCTTAAATGTTCGCCATAACCATCTTCTTCCATGTTATTTGCTGCGGAGCGCGTCATTCTCTACTCCCCCGGCCTCCTATACCGTGAGCCAACTGTCACTCTGCTCACTTTTAAAACATTTTTGGTAGGGCATATATTCTCCTGCCAGAGAATAAACTCACAGAATATAATAACAATCCCATATGTAAGTTATCAAACGATACCATATCTAAATGTTGATATGGCCGATAGTATCATCTCAGCTGACCTGTATTACCTGCTAAGGGCAGTATCATACTTTTACTGCTGCGGGGTTCTTAAGCAAAGAAACCTTAAACTGGTTTTTATTTTCTTGTTGTTAGTCTTTGAAGCAATGTTATGCTGTCCAATGTTTGGTACGTATAACCATCACACTGCTGCCACCTACACAATATCATTAAACTCATATCGGATCGGCCAAGCTAGTATCACGGATTAACAAAGTACACCTCTCTAAATCGACGACCTTGGGACCGATTTTAAGTGGTCCATTTAGGGAGGGGGTCAGTTTAGGGAGTTAGAATATAGTTACAATGGTATTGTTGGGACGCAAATAAAGCGATCTATTTAAGGGAGTGGTCGATCTGTGGAGTTGGTCGGTTAGAGAGGTTTTACTGTAGCATGTGGTATGCAGGTATTGCAGGTATTGCAATACCTCAGGGAGTTTGACGCCCCTGCCCTGCAGAGTTGTAAACCACTGCCTTGTGGTACAGGTTCTTGACAGAACCGAAGGCTAAGGGAGCAAACCCTAAACAGAAAACCATGTCACTGTGGCAGCATTAAGGGCCGTAGATGTATGGAACTCCCAACATCTCCCGACTAGCCACTGCAGGGATAAATAGTTTTGCGCCTGTTTGGACATGTTCTTGCCAGTGTGAAACCCCTATTTGCTCCCCGAGAGAGTGCCACTGGTAACTTGCAAAAGCCAGCAGCACTTCAACACTTTTGCAGGCAGCTTTCATAAAATGTTAAATGGAGAGCGGCAGTCAAGTAATGAAAGCAGTCTTTGTCGCATCACGACCGACAGCATGATGACGATGAACTGTAGCATGTATTGCTATTTGTTTGAGTATAGATAACACTTGATAGTCCGATGAAAAGATCAAATTTTCAGAACCGAAACAATTACCTAGATTTGATTCCACATATTTAATTTATAATAGTGGTGCACTTATTAAATATGTGTAGCCATATAGAAGGGAATACTGATGCAATTGAATAGAATATGTTGCTGCAGAAGCCTGTGGTGTTAGACTGTTGGCATGCTTGCCGAAATTAATAGTGCATAGTTGCACTTCAAATATTTCAAAATTTGCCCTTTGAAATAAAAGTTACTTCAAAGTAAAGTAAGGTAGATTAACGACCAACCTCATATTTTTATCTCAGTTGGTTGTTGGAGTTTTATATCCTCGCAAATCTAAGGTCATATCAGGACGGCTTTATTTCAGAAAAATTACACAAACTCAAAAGCATCGGTCTCTGCAGAGTAAAATTGTCATTTCTACTCGCCAACATAACTAGATTTTGAATGATAATTTCATCGAATAGCAACGATAATGCACAATAATATAACAATTCCCTTCTTTGCATTTTTACTCGCATAATATCTTATATGTCAGTGCATGAGTGACAGTATTCGTGCCACCTGGTTGGGTTGGGGGTGGTGGTGCCACCTGGCCCAACTGTGAAAAGGGCGTCACCCATAAAATAGTACACAACATGTGGGTGATCATATCGAGAACAGTCTCCTTCAAGTCTTATACATCACAGAGGGAGTGGAACGTGGTGACCAATGATCCTGAAACCGGAAGTCACGCTGGGGATGCCAGAAAGAGCCTTCACCACCACAACCACACCTCCACTCACACACCCACAATCACCCCCACCCCCGCCCCACGCCCCTCCTTATCAGGGATTGGGTGTAAGAACCACTAGCACTGCCTCATTATTCCCAGCAATAAGGGTGCTTATCACCATATACAGTAAAACCTCTCTAACCGACAACCTCAACAGATCGACCACTCCCCTATATCAATCACTTTATTTTGGTCCCAAACAATTGCTCATGCAATACAATTGTAATGATACAAAAAACCTCCCTAAACCGACCACCTCCCAAAATGGACCATTTAAAGTCGGTCGCATGGTCGGTCCATTTAAGGAGGTTTTACTGTATATACATATATATTTATATATTAATCTGTATATATAGGTTCAGTGGGCGCTTGGTAAGCACTGTCAAATAATAAAAGGCATTATAGGTTATGTCTGTTGATTTACATACCCAACATAGATAATATTAATAGTAATAATAAATAATAATTGGACCATGTTTTCACCAAATAAGGCATGCTATTATGCAATCATATGAACTTGCCGGGACGATATAACTAAGCATTTTCTGGATGGGAGTAACTAAGGAATGAATGGGGTAACTAAGTAGAATGTGTACGGGGATAACTGAGTAGTGAATGGGGTAACTAAACAGCATGTGGATGGGAGTAACTAAGTAGTGAATGGGGTAACTAAGTAGCATGTGTACCGGGATAACGGAGTAGTGAATGGGGTAACTAAACAGTGTGTGGATGGGAGTAACTATGTAGTGAATGGGGTAACTAAGTAGCATGTGTACGGGGATAACGGAGTAGTGAATGGGGTAACTAAACAGTGTGTGGATGGGAGTAACTATGTAGTGAATTGGGTAACTAAGTAGCATGTGTACGGGGATAACGGAGTAGTGAATGGGGTAACTAAACAGTGTGTGGATGGGAGTAACTATGTAGTGAATGGGGTAACTAAGTAGCATGTGTATGGGGATAATGGAGTAGTGAATGGGGTAAACAAACAGTGTGTGGATGGGACTAACTATGTAGTGAATGGTGTAACTAAGTAGCATGTGTACGGGGATAACGGAGTAGTGAATGGGGTAACTAAACAGCGTGTGGATGGGAGTAACTAAGTAGTGAATGGGGTAACTAAGTAGCATGTGTACGGGGATAACGGAGTAGTGAATGGGGTAACTAAACAGTGTGTGGATGGGAGTAACTATGTAGTGAATGGTGTAACTAAGTAGCATGTGTACGGGGATAACGGAGTAGTGAATGGGGTAACTAAACAGCATGTGGATGGGAGTAACTATGTAGTGAATGGGGTAACTAAGTAGCATGTGTACGGGGATAACGGAGTAGTGAATGGGGTAACTAAACAGTGTGTGGATGGGAGTAACGATGTAGTGAATTGGGTAACTAAGTAGCATGTGTACGGGGATAACGGAGTAGTGAATGGGGTAACTAAACAGTGTGTGGATGGCAGTAACTATGTAGTGAATGGTGTAACTAAGTAGCATGTGTACGGGGATAATGGAGTAGTGAATGGGGTAACTAAACAGTGTGTGGATGGGAGTAACTATGTAGTGAATTGGGTAACTAAGTACCATGTGTACCGGGATAGCGGAGTAGTGAATGGGGTATCTAAACAGTGTGTGGATGGCAGTAACTATGTAGTGAATGGTGTAACTAAGTAGCATGTGTACGGGGATAACAGAGTAGTGAATGGAGTAACTAAACAGCATGTGGATGGGAGTAACTATGTAGTGAATGGGGTAACTAAGTAGCATGTGTACGGGGATAACAGAGTAGTGAATGGGGTAACTAAACAGCATGTGGATGGGAGTAACTATGTAGTGAATGGGGTAACTAAGTATCATGTGTATGGGGATAACGGAGTAGTGAATGGGGTAGCTAAACAGTGTGTGGATGGGAGTAACTATGTAGTGAATGGGGTAACTAAGTAGCATGTGTACGGGGATAACGGAGTAGTGCATGGGGTAACTAAACAGCATGTGGATGGGAGTAACTAAGTAGTGAATGGGGTAACTAAGTAGCATGTGTACGGGGATAACAGAGTAGTGAATGGGGTAACTAAACAGTGTGTGGATGGCAGTAACTGTGTAGTGAATGGGGTAACTAAGTAGCATGTGTACGGGGATAGCGGAGTAGTGAATGGGGTAACTAAACAGCATGTGGATTGGAGTAACTATCTAGTGAATGGGGTAACTAAGTAGCATGTGTATTGGGAGTAACTAAGTAGTGAATGGGGTAACTAAACAGTGTGTGGATGGGAGTAACTAAGTAGTGAATGGGGTAACTAAACAGCATGTGGATGGGAGTAACTATGTAGTGAATGGTGTAACTAAGTAGCATGTGTACGGGGATAGCGGAGTAGTCAATGGGGTAACTAAACAGCGTGTGGATGGCAGTGACTATGTAGTGAATGGGGTAACTAAGTAGCATGTGTACGGGGATAACGGTGTAGTGAATGGGGTAACTAAACAGCATGTGGATGGGAGTAACTAAGTAGTGAATGGTGTAACTAAGTAGCATGTGTACGGGGATAACAGAGTAGTGAATGGGGTAACTAAACAGTGTGTGGATGGGAGTAACTATGTAGTGAATGGGGTAACTAAGTAGCATGTGTATGGGGATAACCGAGTAGTGAATGGGGTAACTAAACAGCGTGTGGATGGGAGTAACTATGTAGTGAATGGGGTAACTAAGTAGCATGTGTACGGGGATAACGTAGTAGTGAATGGGGTAACTAAACAGTGTGTGGATGGGAGTAACTATGTAGTGAATGGGGTAACTAAGTAGCATGTGTACGGGGATAACGGAGTAGTGAATGGGGTAACTAAACAGTGTGTGGATGGCAGTAATTATGTAGTGAATGTGGTAACTAAGTAGCATGTGTACGGGGATAACGGAGTAGTGAATGGGGTAACTAAACAGTGTGTGGAAGGGAGTAACTATGTAGTGAATTGGGTAACTAAGTAGCATGTGTATGGGGATAACGGAGTAGTGAATGGGGTAACTAAACAGCATGTGGATTGGAGTAACTATGTAGTGAATGGGGTAACTAAGTAGCATGTGTACGGGGATAACAGAGTAGTGAATGGGGTAACTAAACAGCATGTGGATGGGAGTAACTATGTAGTGAATGGGGTAACTAAGTATCATGTGTATGGGGATAACGGAGTAGTGAATGGGGTAGCTAAACAGTGTGTGGATGGGAGTAACTATGTAGTGAATGGGGTAACTAAGTAGCATGTGTACGGGGATAACGGAGTAGTGCATGGGGTAACTAAACAGCATGTGGATGGGAGTAACTAAGTAGTGAATGGGGTAACTAAGTAGCATGTGTACGGGGATAACAGAGTAGTGAATGGGGTAACTAAACAGTGTGTGGATGGCAGTAACTGTGTAGTGAATGGGGTAACTAAGTAGCATGTGTACGGGGATAGCGGAGTAGTGAATGGGGTAACTAAACAGCATGTGGATTGGAGTAACTATCTAGTGAATGGGGTAACTAAGTAGCATGTGTATTGGGAGTAACTAAGTAGTGAATGGGGTAACTAAACAGTGTGTGGATGGGAGTAACTAAGTAGTGAATGGGGTAACTAAACAGCATGTGGATGGGAGTAACTATGTAGTGAATGGTGTAACTAAGTAGCATGTGTACGGGGATAGCGGAGTAGTCAATGGGGTAACTAAACAGCGTGTGGATGGCAGTGACTATGTAGTGAATGGGGTAACTAAGTAGCATGTGTACGGGGATAACGGTGTAGTGAATGGGGTAACTAAACAGCATGTGGATGGGAGTAACTAAGTAGTGAATGGTGTAACTAAGTAGCATGTGTACGGGGATAACAGAGTAGTGAATGGGGTAACTAAACAGTGTGTGGATGGGAGTAACTATGTAGTGAATGGGGTAACTAAGTAGCATGTGTATGGGGATAACCGAGTAGTGAATGGGGTAACTAAACAGCGTGTGGATGGGAGTAACTATGTAGTGAATGGGGTAACTAAGTAGCATGTGTACGGGGATAACGTAGTAGTGAATGGGGTAACTAAACAGTGTGTGGATGGGAGTAACTATGTAGTGAATGGGGTAACTAAGTAGCATGTGTACGGGGATAACGGAGTAGTGAATGGGGTAACTAAACAGTGTGTGGATGGCAGTAATTATGTAGTGAATGTGGTAACTAAGTAGCATGTGTACGGGGATAAGGGAGTAGTGAATGGGGTAACTAAACAGTGTGTGGAAGGGAGTAACTATGTAGTGAATTGGGTAACTAAGTAGCATGTGTATGGGGATAACGGAGTAGTGAATGGGGTAACTAAACAGCATGTGGATTGGAGTAACTATCTAGTGAATGGGGTAACTAAGTAGCATGTGGATGGGAGTAACTAAGTAGTGAATGGGGTAATTAAAGTTGCATAGTCCGATGGTTTTGAGTTTCTGTAATTTTTCTGAGATAAATATATCAGATCGATCACTAGTATCTACTTTACATTAGTTTAAAGTTACTTTTATTTTAATTGGTAAACTTTTGAGATATTTGAAGTGCAAACAAGGAAAAATAGTTTTGGCAAGCTTGGCAAAACTCTGACACTATAGACCTCTACAATTACATGGTCTATTAAATTGACTCACTGTTCGTTTCTATTCAGAAACAAATGTTCAATAAGTGCATCAGTATCTAAGTTAGATATGTAAAAATCAAATCTAGATAATTGTTTTCATTTTGAAATTTTCATATTTCATCGGACTATGCAGCTTTAAGACCAGTGGGAACTAAGTAGTGAATGTGATAACTAAACAGGGTGTGGATGGGGGCAACTAAAGAGTGAATGAGGTACCTAATTCAGGGTGTAGACAGTGGTAACTAAGGAATGAATGTGGTAACTGTAGTATCCTGAAAGCACACCCGAACGCCTTGAGTGTTGTTCAACCACTGACTTAATTTCCTACCCAATCCACCAGGTGGCGTCCATCTCCCATGACCCTTGTGGGGCGCAGCCCTGGTCACGCGTGTCCTTCTTTACATATGCAACATCTTCCTTTCAATAATAAACATATTCATACAGTTATATATGCAGTGGATTTCGACATTACTCATTAGAATGTCCACATGTGTTCATATACATCCTATCTTCAATGCACAGTTATTACAATGACATCTTTGGTTTTGTATCCTTGTTCACCTCAATACTTCTCATGTTCATTACTTTCACCTACTACCTGCAATCCCTTCACTAGGTCACCTATTTTGACTGGATTGTCTTTCTCCCTCTTTTAGCTTTCTCCCTCTTACCTGCCTACTGGTGTGCGACCACTCTTATGCTATTAACACACAGCTTTGTTCACTGGCCAGACTGTTTGGCCATACCTCGTGGTGTAATTTGCTTTGTGTTATTTTTTGTTGTAGTTTGGCCTACTTGGCCTTGCACTGTTGCCATTTTGACGGTCATTGACCCTTGTCTCTGTTTGATGTGGCGCATATATTACATGCCGTCAGTTTCTCACTAGCGGGGTTTGGGTTTAGACCCTGTTACCGTTTAGCTATCACCGACGTCGGGAAGTGTGTCAAGTCGTATGCAGGAGCCCGTAACACGTACATTGTAGCTAAACCTGAATTTATTTATAGATTTAGGAAATCCCTCTGCGTCTGTACCCATATATTAGGCTTAAATATATTAAATGCTGTCATATTTAACAGAATTACATATGCAATAAGTGAAATTTGATCAATTTAACCCTAAATTCGAAGCAATATTAACGCTGCCGCCGTAACGGCGGCGATGTTAATAGTTATATTTTCAAATCGATGAATGTATTGTAAACAAATCGCCGCAGCCGCCGCATTGACGTCGCTTTCCATACTGGCAGCGGCGACCATTTGTTTATTTTACGTTCGTCGATTCGAAAATATAAGTATTAATATCGCCGCCGTTACGGCGGCAGCGTTAATATTGCTTTTTCGAATTTAGGGTTAATTTCATGAAATTTCACTTACTGCGTATTTAATTCTGTTAAATATGATACCATTGAATAGATTTGGACACAACCTTATGCTAACACCGCCCTTAAACGTCATATGAAACGGGGTTAGTGTCGCGGACCTTAAACGTGCGGTATTAGGCCTATCACTGACTCGTGCATACCGACTTTTCGGTGCTAAACCAGAAATCCGCTCAAAACGCGTTTTGGCTCGCTAACACTGACTCCTACATATGGCCCCAGGTGTTGTCACTACATATTTCCTATCTTTCGACTGACAGGCCTGTGTAATGACTCCCCGTGCCCATTTACGTTCATGTGTTAGGTATCTAACTGGATCTTCTTGATTTAGTGGTTTGTGACATCTTTTTGCGGTTTTGTCATGCTGTTGTCTTTGTTTTAATTGTCTTGCTTGAATTAAAAAAGTTTTGTGATGACACTACTTTAGGTTTCAATTGTTTATTTATTGTTGGGATCTTCGACCTAAGTCGCCTACTCATGAACAATTGTGATGGAGATGCACCTAGCTCCATGATGGTTGTGTTTCGATATGCCAAAAGTGCCACATTGATGTCTGATTGATCTTTAATTGCTTTTTTAAGCATTCCTTTTATCGTTTGAACATAACGTTCTGTCTGGCCATTACTCCATGGATATTGTGGGCTTGAGTAAATTGGTGTGAACCCATATGCTTTCCCAAACTGCTTGTATTCTTCACTACTAATTTGGGGCCCGTTGTCTGATACAACTTCGGATGGTATCCCATACTGTCCGAACATTTCTTTTAGTACCCTAATTATACTATTGCTAGACGTCAATTTCAGTTTAACAAGCTCTGGGAATTTCGAAAAATAATCGATTATTACCAAATATTCGTTATTTTGGTAATGAAACAAATCAACTCCTATTTTCCCGTATGGGATTGTGGGAATATTGTGTGAGATCATCGGTTCAGATTGTGGGATATTCCTCTCTGATTGGCAGATCTGACATCTAGCTATTTTGTCTTCGATTTGTTTCGCTATTCCTGGCCAGTACACGTAGTCTCTAGCCATCTGTTTGCATTTGACTACCCCCATGTGTGACTCATGTAATTTGTTGAGCATATTTGATTGCATCGATTTTGGCACAATAATTCTATCATCTTTTAGAACTAATCCATTGTAAATGGTTATGTCATCTCGGTATGTGAAATATGGCTTAATGTCTGCTCAGCCCTGGTCACGCATGTCCTTCTTTACATATGCAACAGTAACCAAGGCAGGGTGAGGACAGAGGTATCTAAGTAGTGAATGAGGTAAGTAAACAGGGTGTGGAGGGGGCAACTAAGGAGTGAATGAGGTACCTAATTCAGGGTGTAGACAGTGGTAACTAAGGAATGAATGCGGTAACTAAGGCAGGGTGAGGACAGAGGTAACTAAGTAGTGAATGAGGTAAGTAATTAAAGGGTGGACGGGGATAACGGAGTAGTGAATGGGGTAACTAAGGCAGTGTGTTGAGGGTGTAAAAGCGGGCTGAATTGGATAATTAAAGCTGCATAGTCCGATGAAATATCAAATTTTCAAAACCAAACCAATTATCTAGATTTGATTTTACATATCTAACTTAGATACTGATGCACTTATTAAGCATTTGTTTCTGCGTAGAAGGCAATACTGAGTCAATTTAACAGAACCTGTTACTGCAGAAGTCTATGATGTCAGAGTTTTAGCAAGCTTGCCAAAATTAATTTTCCATGTTTGCACTCAAAATATCTGAAAGGTTTACCATAAAATAAACGTAGCTTTGTACTAATTTAAAGTAGATACTAGTGATCGATCTAATATAGTTATCTCAGAAAAAATACAGAAATTCAAAACCATCGGACTATGCAACTTTAAGTTTAAGTAGGGTGTGGACAGCGGTAACTAAGGAGTGAATGGGGTAATTAAGGCAATGTGTGGATCCGGGTAAGTAAGGAGTGAATGGGGTAATTAAGGCAGTGTGTGGATCCGGCTAAGTGAGGAGTGAATGGGTTAAGTAAGGCAGTGTGTGGATCCGGGTAAGTAAGGAGTGAATGGGTTAATTAAGGCAATGTGTGGATCCGGGTAAGTAAGGAGTGAATGGGGTAATTAAGGCAGTGTGTGGATCCGGCTAAGTAAGGAGTGAATGGGTTAATTAAGGCAATGTGTGGATCCGGGTAAGTAAGGAGTGAATGGGGTAATTAAGGCAGTGTGTGGATCCGGCTAAGTAAGGAGTGAATGTGGTAATTAAGGCAGTGTGTGGATCCGGGTAAGTAAGGAGTGAATGGGTTAAGTAAGGCAGTGTGTGGATCCGGGTAAGTAAGGAGTGAATGGGTTAAGTAAGGCAGTGTGTGGATCCGGCTAAGTAAGGAGTGAATGGGTTAATTAAGGCAGTGTGTGGATCCGGGTAAGTAAGGAGTGAATGGGGTAATTAAGGCAGTGTGTGGATCCGGCTAAGTAAGGAGTGAATGGGTTAATTAAGGCAATGTGTGGATCCGGGTAAGTAAGGAGTGAATGGGTTAAGTAAGGCAGTGCGTGGATCCGGCTAAGTAAGGAGTGAATGGGTTAATTAAGGCAGTGTGTGGATCCGGCTAAGTAAGGAGTGAATGTGGTAATTAAGGCAGTGTGTGGATCCGGCTAAGTAAGGAGTGAATGGGGTAATTAAGGCAGTGTGTGGATCCGGCCAAGTAAGGATTTTTAATGGGGTAATTAAGGCAGTGTGTGGATCCGGCTAAGTAAGGAGTGAATGGGGTAATTAAGGCAGTGTGTGGATCCGGCTAAGTAAGGAGTGAATGGGTTAATTAAGGCAGTGTGTGGATCCGGGTAAGTAAGGAGTGAATGTGGTAATTAAGGCAGTGTGTGTATCCGGCTAAGTAAGGAGTGAATGGGGTAATTAAGGTAGTGTGTGGATCCGGGTAAGTAAGGAGTGAAGGGGTTAATTAAGGCAGTGTGTGGATCCGGTTAAGTAAGGAGTGAATGGGTTAATTAAGGTAGTGTGTGGATCCGGGTAAGTAAGGAGTGAATGAGTTAAGTAAGGGAGTGTGTGGATCCGGCTAAGTAAGGAGTGAATGGGATAATTAAGGCAGTGTGTGGATCCGGCTAAGTAAGGAGTGAATGGGTTAATTAAGGTAGTGTGTGGATCCGGGTAAGTAAGGAGTGAATGGGTTAAGTAAGGCAGTGTGTGGATCCGGCTAAGTAAGGAGTGAATGGGGTAATTAAGGCAGTGTGTGGATCCGGCTAAGTAAGGAGTGAAAGGGTTAATTAAGGTAGTGTGTGGATCCGGGTAACTAAGGAGTGAATGGGGTAATTAAGGCAGTATGTGGATCCGGGTAAGTAAGGAGTGAATGGGTTAATTAAGGCAGTGTGTGGATCCGGGTAAGTAAGGAGTGAATGTGGTAATTAATGCAGTGTGTGGATCCGGCTAAGTAAGGAGTGAATGTGGTACTTAAGGCAGTGTGTGGATCTGGGTAAGTAAGGAGTGGATGGGTTAAGTAAGGCAGTGTGTGGATCCGGTTAAGTAAGGAGTGAATGGGGTAATTAAGGCAGTGTGTGGATCCGGTTAAGTAAGGAGTGAATGGGTTAATTAAGGTACTGTGTGGATCCGGGTAAGTAAGGAGTGAATGGGTTAATTAAGGCAGTGTGTGCATCCGGCTAAGTAAGGAGTGAATGGGGTATTTAAGTAGGATGTGGACATGGGTAACTAAGTAGTAAATTTGGTAACTAAGGCCGGGGGCAAACAAGGGTTAAGGCCCAGTCACACCTCACCGGATTGGGGGAAATGGAGAGAAAATGAACAATGTCTGGTTTGGGTCCAGAACAAGTTTTGAACATGCCCAAAACTAGGAATGGATGCCGTCAGACTGACGTCTATGTTCTTGTCCAGTTTGATTTTGTTTTGTCCGTTGGCTATCCATTTCATGTCTGTTTCCTGTCTGTTCATCAAGCGGCCATTTACCCGATAGCGCAACATTTTGACACATTTTAATACATTCTGATACTTTTCACAACCGGACTAGACAATTCTGGCCATTGCTCAATCCGTTGATGGGTGACTGGGACTTAAGTGAGGAGATTAAGAATGAGGTAAATCCATGTAAACAATTCTGCATGTGGCGAGTGTTGTCGCGCAGAGTAAAGGCTACATTCCTTACAGG
This sequence comes from Branchipolynoe longqiensis, assembly GCA_030323885.1. Classification (NCBI taxonomy): domain Eukaryota; kingdom Metazoa; phylum Annelida; class Polychaeta; order Phyllodocida; family Polynoidae; genus Branchipolynoe; species Branchipolynoe longqiensis. Next base: position 17,442,759 of record CM059194.1, on the reverse strand, counting down.
TGGTATGCGGCATGCAAATGCGAATACGACAAAAAAATGGAAAAGCATCTAAGTGAATAGAGGTGATTCCATGCCTCCGAATGCGAATGCGAATGCAGCAACTGAATCAGTCCCTGTAGCCATCGCTGCGGCATGCAAATGCGAATGCTGCTGTGTTTGCCATAGAAACCAATACTATTCCTTCACAAATTAGGACGAAAAACCCCAACAAATGTTGCGGTTGGCATATATCTACGCCGCATATACGACATTCGCATGCCGCATGCCGCATACCGCGTGTAAGGAATCTTAGCTTTAGGCGCGGGAGGGTAGGTGAGCGTGGCAGTGTGTGCGTTAAGAGTGTGGCGCTGTGTAAGCGGTGTTGCAGTGTGTCTGTGTACCCAGTGTTTACTCCAGGCAGAACATCCCGACCCGAGAATCGATGGCTCCCGCCATGACCCCCAACCCCGACGGGCCATTTGTCATAAGACAAGCATCCTCTCATGAAATACTGGCCTAGTCCTGCACCAGACAAGTCACTTATTTATACTTGTAGTGAACTGGTCCCCACACCCTCCGCAGGGTGAAAATGCCGCATACACAGGTGGCCATGGCCAGTTTGATCACATCAGGTACCCTACAGAGTAACAAAGTCTTAAGAATGGCATTATTATTATTGGGGGGGTTGTGACCTTGCGGTCACTGGCTGCAGGACTGCAGCATTAATAAACGTCGCTGCTGTTGGGTTCAGAGTCATCGCCAATGGGTTCAGGGCCGCCGACGATCTCAAAGGTGTGATAATTTTGTCTATAGAATCTACCGAGTGGCTCCCTTGAGGACTCGGAGAGCCTTGCGAGGATGGCGAGCGCAGCTCGGGTGTCAGACAAGTTGTGTGGTGGGCCGAAAAAGTCTCGGATGGCGGTCCTATCAAAGGCCACTCATGACGCCAAGATGTGGGCGATGTTGAAGATTTTGTCACCGCATGGACATCGTTGCAATGCAGGGGTATCGATGAACCGCCTGTATCCAGTCCTGAAGCGCGTGACCGCCTCTTGCACGGATGCAGAGAGGTTTCTTGGGACATTAAGAATGGCAGAAGTGTGGGTTCGAGTTCCGGTCTAGGTGTTATGTTTCCCATCATTTCCACAAGCACCGTAACCCTCCGCTCACAATATATTTGAATGGTTCAGGCACAAAAATAACTGACAAACGCCATCCGGGCCAAAGTTAAACCATGACTATCACATTTGAGCTGAAGCTGCTCATTCCGATGATCAAATTAGTTCATTTGCAGAGGCTCCCACCACCCTCCCTATATAATGCCCTATTCAATATGGAATTCAAAGACTTTAAATAGAAAGCACACCAATAAATTCGATTCAATAGAATCCCTGCTGAGTCAAAGCAATGACTTATAAAAATTGATAAGTATCACTACCTGGCCTGACGCTCGGCATTAATAGGATAGGATAAGGACTGGTTAGCACAGTATCAGGATAATGTGACGGTGTGGGATATTGCGTCATGTCGCTGGTGGCCTGGTCTCTTACTCCTGGTCGGGAGCACTATGAAGTCACCATGAGGTTGCACTGTCACAACACAGTACCCATCCTGATATGACCTTCGATGGTGCTAGGACGTAAAATACCAACAAAGATACAAACTTGCAGCAGTGAAGTGTTCTACTAAATCGCTGTGAATATAATTATTACTGATGAAATGGTGTAAAACCACCAGCAATCAATCTAACATTTAAAAACATGCCTCAATATTCCTTAAACGTGGCAATACATGTTTAACAAGCCTAATAGCATGTAGTGCATGTTGCATAGGTAGGCTCAGATGCAGATACACTTCCTCGGTTTTGAGAATGTAGGTTCAAATGCAGGCAAATTTCCTCGGTTTTGAAAATGTAGGTTCAAAACCATGCAGGCAAATTGTCTTTGGTTTTGAACATGAAAATAGAAATGCTATGATTTCATAGGATTATGCAGTTTTCACTAGATAGGCTGGGAGCAGGACCTTAGTTCGTCTAGTTGGTGTGTGGCTAGATCAGTGACACCAGGTTGGCGGTTAGAGGGTGAAGGGTGAAGGGTGCCAGGGTGTCGGCCTGCCGGGGTGTCGGGCGGGGGGGGGGGGGGGGGGGTGCCGGGCGGCGCAGTGGGGGGGTGGGGGGGGGGGCGGGTGGAGTGGGGGCGGGTGGGGAGGGAAGGGCGAGGGAACAGGGTACCGGTAAGGGAAGTCACACACCCTGGGGCCAGTTTTAATTGAGGTTCACTAACTTTTACATATATATATATATATATATATATATATATATATATATATATATGCATGCATATATATGTGATGGAGCACTCTGTAACACATACATACATACACAGGGTAGGTTCAACAACCATACAGCGCGTAGCTTTTACAGGATCCTGGTCATGGCACCAGTGTCATGGGGGTGATGAAAATGGGAAAGATTGCGCCTAGAGCGGGAGTCGAACCCACATCTCTTTGCATTCCGGGCCAGTGTGCTAACCATTACACCAACTAGGTTCCCTGGTATCACCACACTACCCACACCTACCTGTCTATGTGGTTACTTGCCTGAGAGGTCAGTGCAGACTACTACATATATATGTGATGTATAACGAATTATACGAGTATAAAGATAAGTAAGGGTTGATTATTACTCTTATTTGTTATACGCCGTAATACCAACACTTGCCCGTGGCTCCACCTACCCTCCTCTCCTCCACCGGATGTAGACCAGTGTCAGTCACACCGGAGGATTTTTCTATATATATATATAATTCAAATCTTCAAAACTAAAGCAATTCATCTAGATCTGATTATACAGATCAAACTTAGATACTGGTGCACTTATTAAACATTTGTCACCTCATAGAAGGGAATACTGAGAAAATTTAATTTAATAGAACCTGTTACTGCAGAACCCTATGGTGTCTGAGTTTTGGCATGCCTGCCAAAATTAATGTTGTGCATTTTCACTTCAAATATCTCCACAGATAATCTTTTGAAATAAGTTAAAGTTGCATAGTCCGATGGTTTTGAATTTCTGTATTTTGTCTGAAATAAATATATGAAATCGATCACGAGTATCTACTTTACATTAGTTCAAAGTTACGTTTATTTGAAATGGTAAACTTTTGAGATATTTTGAGTGCAATCATGGAAAATTAGTTTTGGCAAGCTTGTCAAAACTCTGACACCATAGACTTCTGCAGTAACAGGTTCTGTTAAATTGACTCAGTATTGCCTTCTACGCAGAAACAAATGCTTAATAAGTGCATCAGTATCTAAGTTAGATATGTAAAAGTAAATCTAGATAATTGGTTTGGTTTTGAAAAAATTTATATTTCATCGCACTATGCAGCTTTAATTCAAACTAGAGTATGGTAGATTATAACGATCAACCTAATAATATGTTTAATCTCAGAAAATGACAGAAACCCCAACCCATCTGACTATGCACCTTTAAATAGAGTTCCAAAAATAATGCATTATTTGCTATATATTTTCACAATTGTTAACCCAGAAGCCTATGTCTGCATATTATGTACAATTTTGTCAGTATTAGAATCTGGTTTGTTTTCTTTAGGTTTCTTTGGTTCTTTTCTCATATGATTAGAGATGGAATTTTCGAGATGTTATTGGTTGGTAAACTAGGATAGATGAGGCTGTTACTGATAACTACGACAATTATCCATAAAATTATGACAGGCCCGACCCTACACCCCTTGGGGGTGGTAGTGGTGGCGGGGGTGGGGGGTCGCTGTCTGCTTAGTTCTCGCTGGCGCCGAGTGGTGGCGTGCGGGTTCCCGCCTCACAGCTGAGTCACTGATCGCTTCCGCGGAAATATTGCTCCATGTCGTGACTTTCTTTCAGTTTATGTGATTAAATTTAAATAGCCCAGTAATTTTAGTTTCATGTTCATGCCATATTTTAAGATAAATATAATTAATTTGCTTGTTCTAATCTACCCTGCTTTTTGATTAAAGTATCTTTTATTTTAAATGGCTAATTTTGAAAATGTTTAGAGGGTAGACATGCAGTATTAATTTTGGCATGCACGTCAAAACTCTAAAGCCCCGGTCATATGGCCGTTAGTGGATGTAGTTGAATGTAGTGGAGGCTAAAGTGGTTTTGAAAGTAGTTGAACGTAACTGAACATACCGGCATCCATACTTGTGTGTGATGTTAACTTGGTAATAACGTGGGTGAGCCATGATCTCCCAGTTAATTTTTGGACATGTTCAAAAGAGTGGTACATTAGAGGCTGAATTTGCATCCATGATGCTAACATACTCTAGCATACTCTAACATACTCTAGCATACTCTAGCATACTCTAGCATACTTGGAGGAAGCCCTGGTCACATAGCCGTTAGTGGACATAGGTGAACATAGTGGACGCTAACATAGTTGAATGTAGTTGAACATAGGTGAACATACCGACATCCATACCATACCATATTTATCCATACCATAACATATTTATCCATACCAAAACCTGCAATACCTTAACGTATTTCAACATAGCTTAACGTTATTCCACCATGTTTGACCCACATTAATCTATCCTATGGATCACTAAGTCCACTAACGGCTATATGACCGAGCCTTGACACCATAAGGCTTCAGGGATAGCAGGTTCTATTAAGCTAACTTAGTCTGGCCCTATATGCCACAACAGATACATAATAAGCATACCAGTATCTAAGTTATGTCTTTTTCTTTTAACAAATTGATCCATTCATTGGATTATCCAGTTTTAATAAGTGTACCAGTGTCTGTATATGTTGGACCAAGTCTAGCTAAATGTTTTAGTTTTTAAAATGTTCTGCTTTTGGCGGACTGTTCAGATTTAATAGGGACTGTATTAATATATTTCTGTGCTGGCGATCAAACTATATCCAGATTTTTAAATATTTATTATTTGATGTGAGCGTTTCGTATGTTTTATCTTTCTCTTTCATTATCTTTTTTTCTTGGCTAAAATAGTCAGATAATACATCTCAATATATGACCCCCAAAATATCCTAAATTCACCTTTTGTGGTGGGAGTTTGCTAAACAAGCAAACATCAAATAAACATTAATATGGAGGGAGGGAGACATCATTTTTAGTGTTTGGTGGTTAGAGGAGGGATGGAGAAGGGGGAGGGGCGGGCGGTACGGTGGGGGAGGGGCGGTGGAGGGAATGGGGATGGGGGGGACAGGGGGGGGGTAGATACAAGATTCACCCCGTACTGCTACAGTAGGGGTGCAAACCAACCCTATGTAAAAGCTGTCGAAAAAACGGGTCAATGAAATGAGAGCCTAATTTCACAATGTAAGAAGCAACAATTATTCTTTACATCTGTATTATTATTAGCCCGCTACCTTTGAGTTGAAAAATATAAAATAATATCTAGTTTAATAAGATTTAAAAGTGAAATCGACGGCGTTCTACGGCCGCCATCTTGTCTTTTTGCATTCTCTCTCATTCACCAACTCTGTGTTGATATAAATAACCATTTGACACTGGTGCCAGGCATTCTACTTGTTGTTCCATACTAACGCTATTTTCGACCGTATTTATATAGGGTTGGTATTCACCCGTGTACTACAAGTACCGGGTGAATCTTTTATCTAGGGGGGGAGGGGGGGGGGGGGGGGGGGTGCCAGGGAGGGAGGGAATACATTTATTGCCAGGGAAATTGGTTCTGAAAGCCGGGCCAGGAATGACATGTGTGCGTCCTAAAATTGCTAAGCATCTCAATATGCAGTTATTATGGCATGTAAAGCGTTATGGTTGACTGCACACGAGCAGGCAATGGTATATCTGCCAGGATGTGGAGCGGTACTGTGTAGGATAACATTAACAAAGACGTATTTAGAAAGGAACAGAAATGGAATTATTAGTACTTTTTTTCTATTTTTAGTAGTCATTTTGTGAGCATAGAAACTATCAAGTTCAAGCAAATCATGTTATTCCCTTCATTTACTTTGAATAGTTTGTTTTGTTTGCTGTTGTTTTACGTCCTAGCAACATCTAAGGTTATACCAGGAGGGGCTTTGAATGGAGTTTCACGACAATGTTCCCTGTACTTTAAACAAATATGTATTTACATTCGTTGATTATAGTTTTCAAGTTCAATGGAATTACCTTATTTCCTTCATTTGCTTTCAGTAAAGAATCGCTACAAGTTTAACTTTGTTTTACTTTAAAAAATAATATTATTTACATCCGTTTATTATAGTTTCATAGTCCGATGCTTTTGAGTTGTTGCCATTTTTGTTTAAAATAATGTTGTATTATGTTGATCAGCATAAGCCACTTCAATTAAATTTGAAGGAAATGTTATGGTACATGGCAAATATTTGAGGAGAAGGTATTCAGAATTAATTCTGGCATGTATGGTGGAATTCTGACAACATAAGCTTGAACATTCATAAATAAACGCTGCGTAGTCCGATGTATTTGCGTTTGGCCATTAATAAACATAAATATAGAGCCATTGCCTCGACAAATGCTGTTGAGTTTGTGTCATTTCTGTATTTACAAAAGACACACAATAAAAACAAAAACAAACTATGTTTTAGTAGCTTGATCATGATAAGCTACTTAAAATTAATGTGAAGGACATTTTATTTTAAATAACCAACTTTAGTAGATATTTGAACTGAAAATATGTAGAATTAATTCAGTGGAATTCTGACACCATAAGTTTCACCATTAATAAACAGACTTAGTGTTTGTTCCCTTTTATGCCACACCAATGCTTAAAGTTGCACTGTTGAGGTTTTCCCATTTTTGTTTTTAAATAAATATATTATTGTAGTGGTATGCACTGACCTCTCAGGCAAGGAGCTGCATAGCCAGGTATGTGTGGGTAGTATGGTGATATCAGGGAGCCTAGGTGGTGTAATGGTTTGCACACTGGCCCGGAATGCAAAGCGATGTGGTTTCGAGTCCCGCTCTAGGTGCAATATTTCCTATTTTCATCATCCCCATGACACTGGTTGCCGTGACCAGGATCCTGTACAAGCTATGTGCTGTATAGTTGTTGAACATAGCCTGTGTATGTACATATGGAAGTGCATTGCCTATATGTATGTAATTGTAAGCATTAAAAGACTTACAATTCCAGGGGGATGAGTGTAGTGGTCTGCACTGAACTCTCAGGCAAGTAACCACATAGACAGGTAGGCATGGGTAGTGTGGTGATATCAGCGAGCATAGATGGTGTAATGGTTAGCACACTGGCCCAGAATGCAAAGAGATGTGGGTTCGAGTCCCGTCCTAGGCACAATATTTCCCATTTTCATCACCCCCACGACATTGGTTTGATTGTCATAATCGATCTTACTTCAGTTGAAGGAAATGTGTATGGCTACCATTGCAGATATTTGCAGTGAAAGCATGCACAATTAATGTTATAATGTACGTATGGTTTGAAATACAATTATAACATATTTAGTATTTACTGCTGCATTTATATTTGGCAATTATCTGCATGCAGTTAGTTCCCTAACAAATGAGTTGAAATCTTCCGGTGCAGATCACTGGTGATATAATGAAAGCAATCTGAAATCTTAGCTAGTAATGCCTGAACTAGAAGAGAGAATGGTACCCTTCCAACACAAGTGGACCGGGCGCGGTGGTCTAATCGGTAGAGCGCAGGCTTCACGTGCAGAAAGTCGGGAGTTCGGTTCCCAGTCGAGTCAAATCAATGACTTTAAAATTGATACTTGTCACTTCCTAGCCTGGCGCTCAACATTAATAGGATAGGGCAGGGACTAGTTAGCTCAGTGTCAAGATACTGTGGCTGAGTGGGATATTGGGTCATGGTGCCGGTGATCTGAATTCCTAGTGGGGTGGCACTATTAAGTTGGCATAAGAGCACATGGTCAGAAGTCGTTTTTGGGTGGGTTTTTGTTGTCGTTGATACATTAGTTGTTGAAGCACGGGAAATTTTAATTGTGGACGATTGGTCTTCCTCATTCCACTGCTCCTTGCCCTATCATAATAATGCTGAGTGCCTGGCTCGGAATCGACAAGTATCAATATTTAAGTCATTGGTTTGACTCGACCAGGATTAGAACCCATGATCCCATGATCTACCAACACGGGAGATGGATGCTCTAACTCATTCGACCATCCCATCCTGATATGACCCTAGATGTTGTCAGGACATGAAACTACAACAACCAGCCAACATCCAACACATGTGGAGAGGGATAAAAGAGATGCAGCTATTGTCCTAAGTAATACATGATGAAATGTCTCTTCGAGCATGCTCCATTACCACACAGACGACTTGTCTGCGGATACCGCCATGGTGGCACAAGAAAATAATACCCCCCTAAAAAAAGTGGTTCCCCCTGATTGCCACAAATCACATGGGCTCAGGATCAAAGCGCGGGGGTTGACCTTTCAACCCTGATGTAATGATGACGATTACATCGTGTCCTAGCGGACATGTTATGAACTCAGCAGTATCGGAAGAAAACCCAGTGATCTAGATTCAGGACAACTTGTTGCTTAGGGCAGAGTGCGGGTATTCTAAGTTCCGCTGGTCCTTCAGGAGGGATTGGTGCTGTGACCAAACACGCAGGGTCACAGCTTCAGCTTACACATTGGAAGGTCGGGGGGAGGTGACGAATACACATACACAAAGTGGTAAATTTATTTCATGTAAAATATTTGTTAGGGCAAGTTCACTGGAATTTATTTTAGAAACCAGTGTACAGCAATAGCCCCCCCCCCCATCTCAAGGTTGGTGGTCATAAGGAGGCAGGTGGTCATAGATGCAAAGTGAGGTAGAAGTGGTTTATAGTTTTGTGGTGTTCTCTCTGGTGGACTGGTTAGGGTGTCTGACTTTTTTCTAGGCCAGGCTCCTAATCTGAAGGTTGGTGGTTCGAATACCCATGCCATCACCTCTGCCAATTTGTATTTCCACCACTGTGTATAACTTACAGCATCATTAAAAGTCAGTTGCTCTCATACCATGTGTATGTGGTGTGGGAGGCTAAAAATCCCTTGGGTCGGTAAAAGTGTAGGCTCAGGTTTTCAATCAACTAACTGTCTAATGGTGAAAACAAGACTATTCAGACTTATCCATGATAGGCAGTATAGATGTTCAAGAGAAAAAAAAAGAAAAAAAGCGTGGGTTCTATATAAAAGGATAGGACTGGAATTGAGACCAAATGCCAAACTTCCGGGGTGTAAGCTGAAGCTGCGACCTCGCATAGTGGGTCGCAGCCTCAGCTGAGGGATCCGCAGAATTTGGAATACCACCATAAAGGGCGCATTCCATATACGCGTAATGCGTAATGCGTAATGCGAATGCGAATGCGAATGCGACAAAAAATCAAAATGCCTTGAAACCTATGAGGTACATTCCATACACGCGTAATGCGTAATGCGAATGCGAATGCGTCAGAAATTCATTATCCCGATCGCTCCATGTAGCGATCGGTGCATAATGCGTTATGCGTCAAGCTGGATGTGAATAGAAACCTGAGTCTGAGGTGTCCATTAGTTTAACAGCAGGAGAGGCGACTGAGCATTACGGAACAGTCTCACAGAGGGGTGCTAATTGGAAACACATGGTGAGCTGGGCACCAGGGAGACATACGGTTAGGGGAAAGCTAAAAATGCTACCATATGCACAGAAATATGAATACTTATCTATAATTTGGTTATAATAAAGGTAGGAACCCCCATGTGACATACAAAAAGTTACATAGATATACATGCAATATTTGGTCACATACAGAGCAGTATGGAGAATAATTGTTTATTTTTATTTTTTAAATATAGCCAGTCGTGCGCCACATAACGCATTACGCATTACGCGTATATGGAATGCTGGCATTCGCATAACGCGTAACGCGTAACGCGTAACGCATAACGCATTACGCATTACGCGTATATGGAATGCGCCCTTTAGAATGGCATTATCACTTCTGCAAACATATGTGAGACCAAGTGGTCCTTAGCCATTGCCACATTGGCCACTTGTGGCTTACACACTCTTTTCTGCTCAAGTGGGACCCTCTCCCCGAATGCATTGGTTATCATAATCATATTCCCAACTGACGCTCAAACATATTTGATTAAACTGTGTAGATTTAATGGTCTTAAGCAAACAATTGTACAATGCAAACACCATCCGTGATCGTTTGACTAATGTAAAACAAGAAGCCAATTCTAGCTTTCTTGAGGGTAGCAGGACTATACCGCCTTGTACAGTTCATTAAAACAATTTTCACCAATTTATCTAGAATTTTACCTGGCCTCAAATTTGTTGTTGATGTAATTGTGAACCTTTGACTTCAAAAGTATCTCTCAACATAGAGTTGATTGTGTGCTTTTTACATTCTCTGTAAAAGGCGACAGCCTGATAGTAATATGACAGAATAAGATTTGAAGCGCTTTCGCTGTGATTATGGCCTTTGCTGCTGATATAGCATCAACGCTAGGTGGAATGGCCAAATGAGTTGGCTTTCGCTTCCTATATGGCAGGTCATGGATTCAATCTCCACCTAAATCATACTGAAAACTTACTAAAATTGATATTTGTTACTACTATCCTGGCACTTGGCATTACTAGTATATGTCAAGGAGCAATGTAACATGGAAGCTCAGTTAATTCTTATTGGAATTTCTTCTGGTTAATCAAAGATGGTACTCTGGTGGTCAGCACTGACCTCTCAGGCCACATAGACAGGAAAGGGTGGGTAGTGTGTTGATATCTGGAAGCCTAGCTGGTGTAATGGTTAACACACTGGCATGGAAACAAAGAGATGTGGGTTCAAGTCTTGCTCTGTGGGCACTATTTCCCATTTTCATCACCTCCATGACACTGGTTGCCGTGACCATGATCCAGTACAAGTTATGTGATGTATGGTTATTGAACCTACCTTGGGTAGGTATGTGTAAGTGCATTGCCTGTATGTATGTAATTGTAAGCATTAAATGTCCATTTAAAAGACTTACAATTCCAGGGGGACAAGTGTAGTAGTCTGCACTGACCTCTCAGGCAAGTAACCACATAGACAGGTAGGCGTGGCTAGGGTGGTGATATCAAGGAGCCTAGGTGGTGTAATGGTTAGCATACTGGCCCGGAATGCAAAGAGATGTGAGTTTTAGTCCCGCTCTAGGTGCAATATTTTCCATTTTCATCACCCCCATGACAATACGCATAAATATATCTGATTTGCGATTTCCTTCAAAAGTTTAAAACAGCCCCGTACCCCAAATTCAGACGAATAGATGATTTTCACATCTCAGGAAGAGTCGATGCTATAGGGAGAAGCTTACTGTGAAGCACGTTCTGTGGAAAATGTGTTAGAGAGATTTTCCACCACCAACTCATCCCCTGGTGGCAGTGACAAGAACTAATGTTTTGGATGACAGCCCATTGGAGCATACTCTGTGGAAAAGTTCTTATTACAGAGGATTTCCATCGCTAACCCGCCCCTGATGGCAATAAGAAGAACTAATGTTGTCCGTAAACAAGGTCACGGTGCACGCTCCATAGCAAAGGTCTATTGTCGACTTATTTACTAAATATGTTGTTGTTTGTTGGAGTTTTACTTCCTGGCAACATCTAGGCATCATATCAGGACAGGTACCGAATTGTTACAGTGCACACTCATGGTGACTTCATGGTGCTGCCACACTAGGAGACCCGGCCACTGACACCATGACCTGATATCCCAATCAGTCACATTATCCTGACACGGAGCTTACCAGTCCTTTTCCTATCCTAATAATGGCGGACACCCTACTAGATAGTGACAAATATCAATTTTGGAAGTCATTGGCTTGACTCGACCGGGAATATATTTACAAAAGTGGAATTGTTCGATTGGAAATGGGAATGATACTGCTTCATATGTAACTCATCACCCCCCCCCCGTCACCCCCTCACCCCCTCACCCCCCCCCCCCCCCCACCTCCCGATCAAAGCAGGGTTGTCGCCGAATGAACACGTGTGGTTACATCTTGCTGTCACTCTATACTATAGGATTGCTGTGATCTTGGCTGTCGTTTTTGCCGCGTGTCCTGACATGTTGAGCATTATGTACAACACGGCTTGGTGTTGTATGTGACCCATTGCTCTACATTGTGTGTGTTCTCTTCTGGGTGTCGAGTCGCGTAGATGTATTTATTAGATCGCCGACACTGAATGCCTGGTTATATACACGTTAGTGGACGTAGTTGAATGTAGCGGAGGCTAACGTAGTTGAACGTAGTTGAACGTAGTTGAATGTAGTTGAACGTAGTTGAAGGTAGTTAAATGAATTTGAACGTAGTTGAACATAGTTGAACGTAGTGGCATCCAAACTTCTCATTGGTAATAATGTGGGTTGGCCGTGAGTTCCGATTTATTCTTTGGACATGTTCAAAAGAGTGCTACTTTAGAGGCTGAATTTGCATCCATGATGTTAATGTATGTTAGAGTACTCTAGTGTACTCTAGCATACTCTAGCATGCTCTAGTGGACTGTAGCATACTTGGATGAAGCCATGGTCACATAGCCATTAATGGACATAGGTGAACATAGGGGAGGCTAACATAGTTGAATGTAGTCGAACATAGTTGAACAGAGTTGAAAATAGTTGAACATACCAGCATCCGTACCATAATGTATTCATCCATACCGTACTGTATTTATCCATACCGAAACCTGCCGTTCCTTAACGTATTTCAATGTAACTTAATGTACTTACACCACGTTCGACCCACGTTAGCCTCCACTCCGTTCACATACATTCGACTACGTCCACTAATGGCCCTGTCACACTACGACGTAATGACGTCGACGTAGGGAGAACATGAAGAACGTTGAACTTCTCGGCGTAGTATGCAAATTTGGGCAAAAGTTGAAAGTGGATGCAGCGTAGTGGACGAGAGCGTAACGTCGGTAAAGCATAGTGATACCGTCATTCAACGAGAGTGGTCAATGTAATGACAATCACGGAACGTTATGAACGTTATTCCATCGCCAGAAGAACGTTACATGACGTTAGCTACGTCATGAGATGTTGAACGTACGTTGAATGCACGTTCTCCTGACATTCTCCTGACGTTCTCCAGATGTTCTCCTGACGTTCTCCTGACTTTCCCATTACGCCGCATGGATGTTTCCACCAGCTTTAATGTGGGTCAACGAGTGGAACGTAGTGAGGAACGTTTGCCTAACATCCGTTTAACGTCATTAACGTTCGCTGAACGTGAACAGAACGTACGGCAAATGTAAACCCTTACGTTCGAGCTACGTCAAAACTTGTGAACATGTCCAAAACCTCGATGTAACTCGACGTAACACGACGTAATGTGACGTAGATCGACGTCAGTCTAACGTCATTATGACGTCATCATAACATAATCCAACGTACATCAACGTAATGATGAAATATCACCACGTTAGGCTCATGTTCGCTCATTACGTTCTAGTGTGACAGGGGTATAACATGTATGTGACTGGGCAGTCACAGGGCAATGTTCAGTGCCATTGCCGCCATACGAGGTAGTCAGTACTTCTCGCCTAATGGTACTCGCACCATTTAACCAGTACTACTTTCAATTTAAGCCTTGTTCTAACTGTACTGTTTTGTTTGTTTGTTGTTGTTTTAAGTCCTAGCAACATATAAGGTCATATCAGGATGGGTACCGACTTGTGACATTGCATACTCATGGTGACTTTATAGTGCTGCCCCACTAGGAAACCAGGTCACCAGCACCATGACCTGATATCCCACTCAGTCACATTATCCTGACACTGAGCCAACCAGTGCTTGCCCTATCCTAATAATGCCGAGCACCACACTAGGAAGCAACACATATCAATTTCTAAGTCATTGGTTTGACTCGACCAGGATTCGAACCCACACACTAATGGGTTCTGGTGTCCAGATCTCCCAAAACAGGAGATGGACACTCAACTCATTCGGCCATCCTGTCTGGTCTCTAAAGCTGTGTTTACACGGGCGAGTTAAAACGGCTCATATAATGCGCCTTGCCTAGTTCGCCTCACATTCGCCATGTAAACAGGACTCTGAGGCGGATTAGGGCTGATTCGCTTCATATGATTCACTTTCTGTAAACCACCTTGCCAGGTGGTTTATATGAAGCGATTCCGCTGGTTCCCAGGCGGCGATAGTGTAAAATAGCGGTGCTCGCCGGCTACATGCGCAGCTGTAACTATCGCTGGTGCCCAGCAGTGTTAGGGACCGATTAGGCCCAAATCTATTGAATGCGATCATATTTAACAGAATTACATACTCAAATAATGAAATTTAATCAAATTAACCCTAAATTACAAGCGATATTAACGTAGCATCTGCATCGGCGTTGAATCGCCGAGTGTAAACAAAACAAATAACAGTGCTCGCCGGCTACAGGCGGCACTAAGGCTGCTGGTTCCCGGTGCCGAAACACTTTCAAACTCGCTTCGTGTAAACGCGCCACTACTTCGCTTCATATAAATCGATTTGCCTAATTCGCTTCACAATTGCCCGTGTAAACACGGCTTAACTGAACGAGTCGGGTACCCCGACAATCTATTTACTCTAGAAATGTGACAAGAAACAACAACAGTACACACATTCAAAATAGTGAGAGCTAGTTTCAAATTAAGTTTTCAATTGAAAAGAAACTACAACGAAAATGGCATTTTAAACTAATAATGAAACAATATTGTGGTGGTTGCAGTAATTAATTAACACAATCTGCGCAGCTTGAAGCCCCAGTCACACCTTACCGGATTGGGGTACCGGATAGAAAACGGACACTGTCCGGTGAAATACAGCAATGTAGGGTTTATATACAGTTGGCATCCGGTGTGTCCGTTCTGTGTCCGGTGGTGTCCGGCGTGCATTGAAGCAAGTTTTGAACATGCACAAAACTTGTACCGGACACCGCTGGACTGAGGTGTATGGTTGGTGTCCGTTTTAAGTCCGTTTAGTCTGTTTTGTTTGGTTCATGTCCGTTACCCATCCGTTAGGTGTCCAGTTTGTATCATGAAGAGTCCGTTGACGGTGCTGCGGGAATTCGGTCAGTCAGTTTTGGCACGTCCGTGAACAGTTCGGTAGGTGTCGGTTTGGTGTCTGGTTGGTGTCCGGTTGGTGTCCGGTCCATCCGTTAGACATTCGGTTGTCATCCAGTTATCGTCCGGTTATCATCCGGTGGCTATTCGTTAATGTACGTTCCTTGTCCATTTAGCATTCGTTTCATCTGGTACATTTCAGTACATTTCGGTACATTTTGATACCGAACACCACAGGACTAGAAAATTCTTTGTCCGGTGGTGTCTGGTACTCAGTCCGGTGAGGTGTGACTGGGCCTTAAGCATTTCGCGATGAATCTATCGCGGATTGATATCAAACTGGATTCAGCCACTATATGGTTTCAATTAGTTTGATAAACCAAACCGCGATGGGTGGGACTTATATAACCATAACTGTGGAAAGATCTGGTTACTTTGTTGGGGTTTTATTCAAGTCGGTAACCGTCAAACAACAATGACACGTCATACACACTCTAAGGTCATGCCGAGACGAGTATCGCGACGGGTGACAGGGGGCAATCATGGCGACTTCATAGTGCTGCCCCACTCGGAGACCAGGCCGCCAGCACCATGACCCGATATCCCACAGAGTGACTGAGTAGGATATTGATTGAGTCATAGTGCTGGGGGCCTGATATCCCAATGGGACAACACTATGAAGTTGCCTTGAGCGTGCACTGCCACACGTCGATAACCTGTCCTGATATGACCTTAGATGTTGCCAGGACGTAAAACTCCAACAACCAACCCTTCCCCCCGCCCCCCGCATACATAATCCACTCTGAACACAGCAGAGATTGCAGCCCACTTCAACCCCTCAACCCCTCGGAACCCCCTCACCCTTCCAACAACCAACCAATCATTATCATCATCATCATCATCATCGTGTATTATTAGGGCAATACAAGTGGAGTGCCAATAGAAGCAAACATCCGTTGGCTCTTTGTTACGTTCACAGCTAAGTGGAGGCGGTATGCGCCGCCTGGCGGGCTGCGTGTGAAGTGTGAAGGCTTCTGCGGACTGATGGTTCTGCGGGCATTGAGTAACTGCGTCCGTGCGCTGGCCGGGCGGGCTACACCTGTCTGCGCCGGCGCGCCGCTTCCAGTGCGTAGGCGCCGGGCTCCCATTACCCGCCAGGGAGCGCTTTGTGGCCACGAGCCCGGTGTCGGTTCCCGGGAGGTGTTGAGAAGGGCGCCGCGACGTGTGTGGTGGGTTGGTGGGTGGGTTGGGGTTGAGGGGTGCGGGATGGAGGTGGGGGATGGGGTTGGGGGTGGAATCGGGGGAGTTGGAAAGAGCTGTCTACCAGGGGTGGGTGTTTTGTGGTGTGTGGTGTGTGGTGTGTGGTGTGTGGTGTGTGGTGTGTGGTGTGTGGTGTGTGGTGTGTGGTGTGTGGTGTGTGGTGTGTGGTGTGTGGTGTGTGGGTGTGGTGTGGTGGGGGTGGGTGGAGGTAGAATTCTGAAGGATGCTCTAGTAGGGTTATTGGTGGGTGGTGGGTGTGGGGTTGTGGGGCGGAGTTAGATGGAGTAGGGAGGTTGGAAGGAGAAGTCTACCTGTGTGTGTGTCTGGTAGGTGTGGTGGGTGGTGGTTGATGTGTGTGGTGGGAGGGTGGACATAGAATTGTAATACCCCTGTCACACTACGACGTAATGAGCAAAGGTGAGCCTAATGTGGTGATATTTCATCATAACGTTGATGTACGTTGGATTACGTTATGATGACGTCATAATGATGTTAGACTGACGTCGACCTACATCACATTATGTTGTGTTACGTCGAGTTATGTCGAGGTTTTGGACATGATCAACAATTTTGACGTAGCTCGAACGTAAGGGTTTACGTTCACCGTACGTTCTGTTCACATTCAGCGAACCTCAATGACGTTAAACGGACGTTAGGCAAACGTTCCTCACTACGTTCCACTACGTTCCACCATGTTCCACTCGTTGACCCATATTAAAGCCGGTGGAAAAGTCCATGTGGCGTAATGGGAAAGTCAGGAGAACGTCAGGAACGTCAGGAGAACGTCAGGAGAACGTCAGGAGAACGTCAGGAGAACGTCAGGAGAACGTCAGGAGAACGTCAGGAGAACGTCAGGAGAACGTGCATTCAACGTACGTTCAACGTCTCATGACATAGCTAACGTCACGTAACGTTCTTCTGGTGATGGAATAACGTTCATAATGTTCCGTGAGCGTCATTACATTGACCTCTCTCGTTGAATGACGGTATCACTACGCCTTACCGACATTACGCTCTCGTCCACTGTGCTACATCCACGTTCAACTTGTGCCCAAATTTGCATACTACGCCGAGAAGTTCAACGTTCTTCACGTTATCCCTCGTTGACGTTGTTACGTCCTAGTGTGACAGGGCCATTAATGGTACTTTGGGTGGTGTGTATGGTGTGTGGTGGATGTGGTGTGTGGTGGATGAGTGGTAGCTGGAATGAGGTGGGTGGGAAGGGGGGGTTTACTTGGGGTGAATGGCGTATGGTGTACGGTGTGTGGTGGGCGTGGTGGGTGGTGGGTGATGTGAGTGGTGAATGGGTGGAGGTAGAATTGTCATGCGCGCTCTGCTAGGGATCCTCGTGTGTGGTGTGTATGGTGTGTTGGGTATGGTGTGTCGCGTGTGGAGGGTACTGGGTGATGGGTGTGTCAAACAAACTTAAAGGGAAATTATATATACAGTAAAACCTCCATAACCGACCACCTCCATATACCGACCATTCCCCTATATCGATGGCTTTATTTCGGTTCCAACAATACCATTGAATTTATAACCATATTCTAACTCCCTAAACTGACCACTTCCCTAAATTGACCACGTAAAATCGGTCCCAAGGTTGGTCGATTTACAGAGGTGTTACTGTATATATATTTGTATGTGTGTGTGTGTGTGGCAGAATAAAACAAAAATACATTGGATTATGCCACTTTCATAGTAGGTTCGAGTCGCCTGTGAAATGCGCATCGATATCGATGTTCCTCGGCTCTCAAACCCCACAATACGGTGATTGGATGTAATGTGTGTGTCGGCTAACACAATAGCATATCCTTCTGCAGTAGAGAGCACTAAGAAAATATAGGCGAAATTAAAAAGAAAAAAAAGCACACAGAAAAACATATATAGAAAATATATGCAAAATTATAAAGAAAACAAGCACACAGAAAAACATATATAGAAAATATGTCCGAAATTAAAAACAAAACAAGCGCACAGATAAACATATATAGAAATATATGCAACATTTAAAACAAAACAAACAAATGAAACCAATATGATATTTTGTGTGTGCTTGTTTTCTTTTTTAATTTCGCGTATATTTTCGTATTGTTCTGCTATATAGTAAAACCTCTCTAAATCGACCAACAATGGGACCGACTTTAAATAGTCCTGATATGACCTTAGACGTTGCTAGGACGTAAAACAACAACACACACTCACTCATTAAATAGTCCATTTAGGGAGGTGGTCGGTTTAAGGAATTTGTTTAGCGCTACTATGGTATTGTATGGGTGATCGCTTGGGACCCAAATAAAGCGACCGATATAGATAGGGGGAGTGATCGATCTGCGGAGGTGGTCGGTTAGAGAGGTTTTACTGTATATATATAATACAAAACAGAAGCCCACAAGCTGTTCACCACTGGCTACGTGTATCCCTGAGCTCCACTTGTCTACGGGAAAGTATGTCGATGAATTACTACCTCACACTTACCTAACTATCATATGACTACTTTAACACCCATTCCCCTGCATACCCATGTTTTCTGGTTTACGGTTTACCAACAATTACACAGTCATGTTTTACCAGTAAATATATAACCATAATCCATACAGAAGTGTTTCACAATTTTCATTCACGTCGTAAAACTGCACAGACCATCATATTTTCAAAACATGAAGTATGTACGTAAATTTGGTTATAGTTATCGAAGTTAGATGCTAGAGCATTTTTGTTGTTGTTGTAAATATAGTTTATTCATTGAATAAAGTCTTTGGTCAGCACTGTGGCACTGGTCTTCCAGCCATGTGACAATACAGTTATTTACAATATATGTATGTATATGTAGTCTGATATTGTCATCAGCAGCTAGCTCAAATCAGCTGAAATAACAATATCAAACATACAAAGACTTACATATGGTATAGTTTGACAATTCACATATAAAAATAGTAGTTATATGTTGTATTCCTACACACTTAGATACATACATGTGTATTGATTAGCCCTTTACATTATGGAGTGGTTAGGTGCATAGTTTCCATTCATAGTTTTGTATGCCTACTGTGTTGTGAATTGCAAAATTATCCTGTTGTTGGCGATAACATTTTGAGATGGAGTGTTAGTAAATGGTTTGTTTATTCTGTTAGATAGAGTGTGGTTAGCTTGTAGGGTTATGCTTAAAAGGTTAATACGGGAGATGGTGGGAGTTCAATTCCCGGTCGAATCAAACCAATGACTTACAAAATGTATATGTGTCGCTTCCTAGCTTGGTGCTCGGCAGTAATATGATAGGGCAAGGACTGGTTGGCTCAATATCAGGATAATGTGACTATGTGGGATATTGGGGCATGGTGCTGGCACCCGGATTGCACAGTGGGGCAGCACTATAAATCTACCATGAGTGCACACTGTTACAAGTCGTTGCCCATCCTGATATGACCTTATGTATTGCCAGGACGCAAAACCCCAACAACCATCGGAACATGCAAATTTAACATTATGTTTTGTGGTCGGAATGTTTGCTGAAACGGGGCCTAGGAAGTTCAGAGGGGTAAAGGTGTGGAACACGTGTAACCCAGGTCACGTGGTCGACAACAAGTAATGTGGCGAGGTCAGCGCGAGCAGCTCACACGTGACTTCCGGTGAGACGGGGTACACCAAAACGAGGCTGGAGAGGGACTTGGCGCCAGGCTGGCGAGTCTCGAACTGATATCCTACACGTCCAATGCATTACTATTGGATATATCCTGGTGATTAGTTGTTATTAGTTCAGTATTTAGGAAGTCTTCGAGGGTTGTTAGAAATATTTCAGAATATCTTTGCAGTGGTGAGACCTCTTTCAGAATGTCTTCCAGTGGTTAGAAATCCTTCAGAATGTCTTCTCAGTGGCTAGGAATCCTTCAGAATGTCTTCTCAGTGGTTAAAAATCCTTCAGAATGTATTCTCAGTGGTTAGACATCTTTCAAAATGTCCTCCAGTGGTTAGAAATCCTTCAGAATGTCTTGATAGTGGTTAGAAATCCTTCAGAATGTCTTCGTAGTGGTTAGAAATCCTTCAGAATGTCTTCTCAGTGGTTAGAAATCCTTCAGAATGTCTTCATTGTGGTAAGAAATCATTCAGAATGTCTTCGTAGTGGTTAGAAATCCTTCAGAATGTCTTTGCAGTGGTTAGAAATTGTTTAGAATGTCTTCGCAGGGGTTAGAAAGCTTTCGGAATGTGTTCTCAGTGGTTAGAAATATTTCAGAATGTGTTTGTAGTGGTTAGAAATCTTTCAAAATGTCCTCCAGTGGTTAGAAATCTTTCAGAATGTCTTCATAGAGGTTAGAAATCTTTCAAAATGTCTTTGCAGTGGTTAGACATCTTTCAGAATGTCTCCGCAGTGGTTAGTAATCTATCAGAATATCTTTGCAGTGGTGAGAACTCTTTCAGAATGTCTTCACAGTGGTTAGAAATCTTTTGGAATGTCTTCGTCGTGGTTAGAAATATTTAAGAATTTCTTCAAAGTGGGGAGAAATCTTTGAGAATTGCTTTGCAGTGGTTAGAAATCTTTCAGAATGTATTCACAGTGGTTAGAAATCTTTACAGATATTTGCAATGTGGTTAATATATTTCCGAATATATTTGCAGTGGTGAACAAATCTTTCGGAAAGTTTGTCGTAGTGGATAAATATATTTCGAAATATTGTTGCACTGATTAAACAATTTTCAGAATGTCTTTGTAGTGGCGAAACATATCTAAGAATGTTTTCGCAGCAATTAAAATATCAGGCTGCTTGCTCAAACTCCCCTATCTTCCAATTATGTTTGCAGTAGCTGTGACCCTGTGCAAGCTCGGGCCCAGCTCCAGTCCTATCTGAGGGGCCACCGGACACCCGCCTCATGGGGTGCTACTTGATCTTGTTAGGTTGTATTAAAATAGGTGAGCCACTCAATCGGTACATCATGCTGTCGGTCATGATGCGACAAAAACTCCTTTCATTACTTGACTGCTGCTCGCCATTTAGTTCTCTGCTGTGAGAGTTGCGTCCATGAGTCGGTCTTTGGTGTTTTGTGCGGTTGTGCAGGTGTATATTTCATTAAAGGTACCTGCAAAAGTGTTGAAGTGCTGCTGGCTTTTGCAAGTTACCAGTCACACTCTCTCAGGGAGCAAATAGGGGTTTCACATGGGCAAGAACATGTCAAGACAGGCGCAAACTATTTGTCCCTGCAGGGGCTAGTCAGGAGATGTTGGGAGTTCCATACATCAACCGCCCTTACTGCTGCCACAGTGACATGGTTTTCTGTTTAGGGTTTTCTCCCATAGCCTTTGGTTCTGTGTAGAACCTGTACCACAAGGCAGTGGTTTACAACTCTGCAGGGCAGGGGCGTCAAACTCCCTGAGGTATTGCTATACCTGCAATACATACAGGTGATGTAATGAACCATGGATGTCTGCTAGACTGAAGTGGAGTTATATTTTTCAAACTTGTGTATGCATAGACGGATCAGTGGCCCATCACATTAAACAAAATGCCAAGCTGTGAACCAGATAAGATGGCTGAATGAGTTGAGAATTTGCATCGCATGGGACAGGTCATGTCGGGCGAGTCAATTCAACGACTTAACAATTAATATGGGTCACTACCTAGCCTTGTGTTCGGCATTAGCAGGGCCGGATAAGGAGCAACGGAATGAGGAAGACCAATTGTTTGTGATTAAAATTAACCATATTTAATCAATGAATGTAACCAATATACAAATGTTTATTAAAACATATATCAACGGAATGAGGAAGATCAATTGTTTGTGAATAAAATAAACCATATTTAATCAATGAATGTAACCAATATACAAATGTTTATTAAAACATATAGGTAAATAATGTCCACTCGGTGTTTGTTATATAGTACGGTGCATAGGTTGTAGGACATGATTTGTAAAAGCCTGTATAAAGAATAGTGATTATGGAGGTGTGATCTGTCTTCATTACTGCACTCCCTGAGGTTCTGCAGAAGTCGACTTCACACGCAACTGTACAAACTCAGGAGGGTCCCTCAACGCTACCGTCCTACACCCCATGGAGACCGACCCGCATCAACCCTCATGCAAATAGACACACACCAACACACAGACCCACACACAAACCAATACACACAGACAAACACACACACATCCACTATCATACCAACACACACCAGTAGACATACCAACTCACACACCCTCATACCAACACTCACACCAACACATATACCAACGGACATACCAACACACATACCAACACACACACCAACACACACACCAACACACACACCAACACACACACCCTCCAACCTACACACACCAACACACACCAACACACTCCCAACCACCCTTATACCAACAACACACACCAACACACACATACCAGGACAGATGCAGCCACCCTAATATCACATTCCCCCCACCCCCCCCCCCCCCCCCCCCCCCTCCCCCCCCCCCCCCCCCCCCCCCCCCCCCCACCCCCCCCCCCCCCCCCCCCCCCCCCACCCCCCCCCCCCCCCCCCCCCCCCCCCCCCACCCCCCACCCCCCCCCCACCCCCCCCCCCACCCCCCCCCCCCCCACCCCCCCCACCCCCCCCCCCCCCCCCCCCCCCCCCCCCACCCCCACCCCCCCACCCCCCCCCCCCCCCCCCCCCCCCCCCCCCCCCCCCCCCCCCCCCCCCCCCCCCCCCCCCCCCCCCCCACCCCCCCCCCCCCCCCCCACCCCCCCCCCCCCCCACCCCCCCCCCCCCCCCCCCCCCCACCCCCCCCCCCCCCCCCCCCCCCCCCCCCCCCCCCCCCCCCCCCACCCCCCCCCACCCCCCCCCCCCCCCCCCCCCCCCCCCCCCCCCCCCCACCCCCCCCCCCCCCACCCCCCCACCACCCCCCCCCCCCCCCACCCCCCCCCCCACACATGAACTCACAGACCATCGGACACACCCATGCACACAACAACACAAACGCCCTCACACACACACCAACACACAATCCAATACACACTCATATCCATACACACACCAACACACACACCAATGCACACACCAACACACACCCAAACATCCACACACTAACACACACCCTAAGATCCTCACACACTCACCGCGTCACATCATTACCTTCACATCCTCACAGCCTCACTCTCACACCCTCACACCCGCACCCTCACATCCTCATAGCCTCACACTCTCACACCCTCACAGCCCCCTCACCCCCACCCTCCCACCCCCCACACCCCCACACCCTCACACCCTCCACCCACCCCCACACCCTCCCACCCCCACCCCACACCCTCACACCCCCACCCCCCCCACACCCTCCCACCCCACACCCCCCCACCCCTCCCCCCCCCACCACCCTCACCCCCCCCACCCCCCACCCCACCCCCACCCTCCCACCCCCCCCACCCCACCCCCCCTCACACCCCCCACACCCTCACACCCTCACCCCCCCACCCCTCACACCCCCCCCCACCCCACCCCCCCCACCCCACCCCCCACCCCCCCCCACCCCCCCCTCACACCCTCACCCCCCCACCCTCACACCCTCACACCCCCACACCCTCCACCCCCCACCCTCACACCCCCCCCACCCCCACCCCCCCACCACCCTCACACCCTCACACCCTCCACACCCCCACACCCCCACCCCTCACACCCCTCACACCCCCCCCACCCTCACACCCCCCACCCCCCACCCTCACACCCCCACACCCTCCACCCCCTCCCCACCCCCACCACCCTCACCCCCACCCCCACACCCCACCCCCACCCCTCACACCCTCCCCACCCCCCCCACCCCCACCCCACACCCGCCCACCCCCACCCCCCCCCCACACCCCCACACCCTCACACCCTCACACCCTCACACCCTCACACCCTCACACCCTCACACCCCCACACCCTCACACCCTCACACCCCTCACACCCCCTCACACCCTCACACCCCCACACCCTCACCACCCTCACACCCCACCCTCACACCCTCACACCCTCACACCCTCACACCCTCACACCCCCACACCCTCACACCCCCCACCCTCACACCCTCACACCCTCACACCCTCACACCCTCACACCCTCACACCCTCACACCCTCACACCTGCACCCACACAGCCTTATATCCTCACACTCTCAGACCCTCACACCCACACCCTCACAAGCTCATAGCATCATACTCTCACACCCTCACATCCATGCCCTCACAGCCTCATAGCCTCACACTCTCACAACCCCACACCCACACCCCTCACCTCCACCCCCCCACCCCCACCCCTCACACCCTCACACCCTCACACCCTCACACCCTCACACCCTCACCCCCACACCCTCCCACTCTCACACCCTCACACCATCGCACCCTCTGAACCTCACACCTCCACCCTCACAGCCTCATAGCCTCACACTCTCACACCCGCACCCTCACAGCCTCACATCCTAACAGCCTCACACTCTCACACCCGCACCCTCCCAGCCTCATAGCCTCATACTCTCACACCCTCACACCCTAACACTCACAGCCTCATAGCCTCACACTCTCACACCCTCACTCCCTCACACCCTCACATCCTCATAGCCTCACACTCTCACACTCTCACACCCACACCCTCACAGCTTCAAACTCTCACACCATCACACCCTCATACCCGCACACCCCCACACACTCATCCGCACACCCGCAGACACCCATCACCACACCCACCTCCAGCCTCACCCACACACCCGCACACCAACCCTCCTGAAAAAATACTAGGATCTAATGCTAGGTACACACATAGCGTATAGGATTCGCGCACTAAAACTCCCGATCCGCTTAAAACTGAAAACGGGCCGATTCATTTTTCGAATCGCGAATCGCAATCGTAATGGTAGTACACACCTACCGTTTTAGCCCTAAAAATGTGTTTTTAGTCGTGAATCGCAATCGGTAGGTGTGCTAGGGGAGTGCACACCTCACGATTTTTGGGCAGTTTTAGATCGTATACGGTAGGTGGGTGCGGAAAAACGATCGTAAACGGTAGGTGTGTACCGGGCATAAGGGGGCAGCGTACCAAATCTTCCTTGACGACCCCCCTACCACCTCCCCCCATACTACCCCTACCACCACAATTCCCCACCCAAGGAAGGGAACGGCCCTTAATGGATTTGTCACTGTCTTCTAAATAAATCGCTACTCAAATTGTTGAGTAACTCGGCATTATGCATCGCTCGGCATTATTAGGATAGGGCTAGGAGCAGTGGAATAAGAAAGACCAATCGTCCATGATTGAAACTTCCCCTGCTTAAACAACAAACTGACATTTATATACCGCTTGCCTAACTGCAACTGAACATTAAAACTTACTACAACTTTACCAACTGAATACAGAAGATAACTTCTGCTTACATTCTAAATACTATGACTCTATGTAAATACTCACATTGATCTGACTAATATTGATCTAGTTACATGACACTACTGTTACCATATTGCTATGGAACCTTTTGGGTTACAGAATTTCATTGTGTTACATACTGCAAATCGTGTATTCAACAGTTATTGTATACCTTATTCTATATACCTGTTGTGTAAATAACCCTGAAATGAAAAATGCCTGGAAGACCAGTGCTTTGGCACTGACAAAAGAGTTATTCAGCAGAATAAACATATTTACCACCCAAAAAAATGTACCCCCCCAAAAAACTGGATCTGAATAAAAAGTGAAATTTTAACTTTAACGAAGTTTGTGCTTTGGATAATAGTAAATCCCTGACAATAGACATGCACTATCTACTCACACACACACCCTTCACACCCCCACCCCCACCCCACCCCCACCCCCACCCCTCACACCACCCGCAGCGTCCCCAGCATCCTCCTCGGGGCTTCTTCCCCTGGAGGCTCGTGGTGGTGTGGGTGGTGGGGGGGTGGTGTGGTGTGGTGATTAGCGCGGGGTGCTTTATGGGTTGAGCTCTCCAGCGCCGGCTACACAGGGGGGCGCGATCTGCGCATGCGCAAACAAAACAAACAAATCAAATAACCAACACAGTTATGAGTAGCCTGGTCCCGACGAAACCGATGAGCCAACAAGATGGCGCCTAGGGCTTTCTTTCCGTTTGTGGGCTGCTTCTTCACACTCAATGCATGATGGCGACTGTCACGTGGCACAGCGGTAAAGTTACATAATCTGATGGCTTTCAGTTTTTGTGGGGGGTTTCTTTCTTTTAAATTAGTTGATTAAGCAGGGGAAATTTAAATCACGGGTAATTACACACCCACACACCAACTCCACCCACGTTAAAACGCCTTTAAGCCTCCACCATTGCCACCCACACCCACACAGACCCCCACCATTGCACACATCTAAGTCTCCTTCTTTGTCACACATCAACATCCCCCCGCCCCACATATACCCCTCACCTTTTCAGACCCCTAAGTGTCTGTGATTGTTACACCCTCACACACACACACCCCACCCCACCTTTAAACACCTTGTTATCCTCCCTCACACCAACACCCTCCTCCCCCCCCCCACCCCCCACCGTTAAACACCTCCCATTCTCCCTCATTGATACTCATGACCGCCTCACCTCACACAGCTTTCAGGACTCTGCTCGACTTGACTCTTACCCTCCCTCACACCAACACCCCCCCCCCCCCCCCTACCCTCCTCCCCCCACCCCCCCCCCCGCCCCCCACCCGTTAAACAACACCTCCCAGTCTCCCTCATTGATACTCATGACCGCCTCACCTCACAGCAGCTTTCAGGACTCTGCTCGACTTGACTCTTACCCTCCCTCACACCAACACCTCCTCCCCCCCCCCCCCCCACCGTTAAACACCTCCCAGTCTCCCTCATTGACACTCATGACCGCCTCACCTCACACAGCTTTCAGGACTCTGCTCGACTTGACTCTTACCCTCCCTCACACCAACACCCTCCTCCCCCCCCACCGTTAAACACCTCCCATTCTCACTCATTGATACTCATTGATACTCATGACCGCCTCAACACACCCAGCTTTCACGACTTTTCTCGATGGATTGTAGATTGTTGATTGTGTTTTTCCCGTCCACCCAGTTTCGGGCTGGGTGCCCCACATCCGTGCGCAGCTCTGCCCTCCCCGGGTGGCCGGTGGAGGGCGGGGCGTCCCCGGCCTGTGTCGGGCGGGGCTTCCCCGGCCTGTGTCGGGCGGGGCGTCCCCGGCCTGTGTCCGGCCCACGCGAGCCAGGGATTAGACCCGGTGAACCGGCGGTGCCATCAAACTTGCATGCCCCGTGGAGACCTATCGACGGGTGATATCACCTGGAGATAGGTGAGGCACGGGCCCGGTGTGTGGACTCAACCAGCGCCCGGGTGTCTCCTGAGAGGGGCCCGGTGGTTGGCCCCCACCGTAGCCGCACCTACCAGCCGGCCACACACACCCATAGCCTCAGCCACACCTTCATACCCAGACCCAGACCCACACACCACACTCCACACTCCACACTCCACACTCCACACTCCACACTCCACACTCCACACTCCACACCCCACACTCCACACTCCACACTCCACACTCCACACTCCACACTCCACACTCCACACTCCACACTCCACACTCCACACTCCACACTCCACACTCCACACTCCACACTCCACACTCCACACTCCACACACACACGCCACACACCACACTCCACACTCCACAATCCACACCCCACACTCCACATCCCACACTCCACACTCCACACTCCACACTCCACACTCCACACTCCACATTCCACACTCCACACTCCACACTCCACACTCCACACACACGCCACACGCCACACTCCACACTCCACAATCCACACCCCACACTCCACATCCCACACTCCACACTCCACACCCCACACCCCACGCTCCACACCCCACACTCCACACTCCACACTCCACACTCCACACTCCACACTCCACACTCCACACACACACGCAACACGCCACACTCCACACTCCACAATCCACACCCCACACTCCACATCCCACACTTCACACTCCACACCCACACCCACACCCACGCTCCACACCCCACACCCCACACTCCACACTACACACTCCCACACTCCACCCTCCACACTCCACATCCACACTCCCCACCCACACTCCACACTCCACACTCCACACTCCACACTCCACACCACACTCCCACACGCCACACTCCACACTCCACAATCCACCCCCACACTCCACCATCCCACACTCCACACTCCACACTCCCACTCTCCACGCTCCACACCCCACACCCCACACCCCACACCCCACACCCCACACTCCACACTCCCACACTCCCACACTCCCAACTCCCACACCCACATTCCACACTCCACACTCCACACTCCACACACCCACACTCCACACTCCCACTCCACACCCACCTCCCCCCTCCACACTCCACACTCCACACTCCACACTCCCACACTCCCACACTCCACACTCCACACTCCACACTCCACACCCACACTCCCACCCCACTCCACACTCCACACCCACACTCCACACTCCACACTCCACACTCCACACTCCACACTCCCACACTCCACCACTCCCACCACCTCCACACTCCACACTCCACACTCCACACTCCCACACTCCACACTCCACACCCCACACTCCACACTCCACACTCCACCCTCCACCCTCCACACTCCACACTCCACACTCCACACTCCACACTCCACACTCCACACACCACACTCCACACTCCACACTCCACACTCCACACTCCACACTCCACACTCCACACGCCACACTCCACACTCCACACTCCACACTCCACACTCAACACTCCACACTCCACACTCCACACTCCACACTCCACACTCCACACTCCACACCCACACTCCACACTCCACACTCCACACTCCACACTCCACACTCCACACTCCACACTCCACACTCCACACTCCACACTCCACACCCACACTCCACACTCCACACTCCACACCCACACTCCACACTCCACACTCCACCCTCCACCCTCCACACTCCACACTCCACACTCCACACTCCACACTCCACACTCCACACTCCACACTCCACACTCCACACTCCACACTCCACACTCCACACTCCACACTCCACACTCCACACTCCACACTCCACACTCCACACTCCACACCCACCCTCAATATCCGTAGACCATACCCAGATGTACCCACATCCACACTATCACCCACATCCAGAACGACGATTGTATCCACATCTACACATGTTTGGTAGATCGTCAGGTTCGAACCCTGCTCGAGTCAAACCGATGACTTATAAAATTGATACTTCTCACTACCTACCCTGGTGCTCGGCATTCATTATTAGGATAGGACAGGGACTGGTTGGCACAGTATCCTAATAACGTCACTGTGGGATATCGGGTCATTGTGCTGGCTGACTGGTCTCCCACTAGGGCAGCACTAAAAATTTGCCATGAGTGCACACTATCACAAGTCGGTACCCACGGTGATATGACTTTATATGTTGCTAGGACATAAAACAACAACAAACAAACATCGTGTAGCACTGGGTCGGTTGGGGTTCCCCTACCCCTCACACCCCGCCCCTCACCCCTGTCACCCCTCCCTCCACCACCATGTCAGACACGTGGCCCTGTGGGTGTCAGGTGACCCTCGACTAGCAACGTGCGTACACCTGCCGCTGCCCGACCACAGTGCGGTGCGGCGCCATCTCGTTTTTCTTCCTAAGTCTATTTTATTCATTAAATAATAATATCTCTTGTCAGCGCCAGAGCACTGCTCTTCCGGTTATACAATGCAATTCCTTGATACATAAATGAAACTATCAGTTGTAATAGTAACTGCATGCAAAACCTGTTCCATAATAACAGTATTATACATATTATGAATTGAGTATTGGCTGCATACAATTCCAGTTCGATAAAGGTATCATGCATTCAGTGAATATGCGCTATATGGTATCCCATGGTTCTAAGATTGTCTTTAAACATTTTTTTTCCGTCCCTTTTCTACGCGTCCTTCTGATCTTCACCCGTCCACCCTCTTACCCCTACACACTACCCCTCTCCACACACACGCCCAGGGACTAACTAGAGGGCCACTGCGACAGGCATATTTGCGGGCAGGTGCTGCCCCCTGGTGCGCGCTTGGCGCCACCTGGCGGGCTGATGCGAGGCGGCGGAAGAACGCTGACCTCCGATAATGAGTGAAGATGAGAGGTGGCGGGGTGGAGGGGCGGAGGGCGGAGCGCGGAGGGCGGAGGGCGGAGGGCGAAAGGCGGAGGGTGGAGGGCGGAGAGCGGAGAGTGGAGGGCGGAGAGTGGAGAGCGGAGGGCGTAGAGTGGAGGGCGGAGGCCGGAGAGCGGAGGGTGGAGGGCGGAGAGCGGAGGGCGGAGGGCGGAGAGCGAAGGGCGGAGGACGAAAGGCGGAGGGTGGAGGGCGGAGAGCGGAGAGTGGAGGGCGGAGAGCGAAGGGCGGAGGGTGGAGGGCGAGGCGGAGGGCGAGGCGGATCGCGGGGAGGGACGCGGGGGGGGGAGGTGGTGAGGGGGCGGAGGGCGCGGCGGAGGGCGCGATAGGACGAGGGCCAAGACGCGGAGGACGGGGGGGGGGGTTGAGCGTGGGGGGCTAGGGGGTCAGAAACGGCCGACGTCGTGGCGCCCCTTGCGGAAGTATACAGGAAGCTCCACTCCCGCCACAGTCCCGGTGTAACGATTTCAACTTCCCCCCTTCTCAAGTTCCCCCCCGGGAATCTGAAAACGTTTTTAACTTCCCTCCAGGGAAATTTAAAACGTTTTCAGATTCCTGGGGGGAACTTAAAAACAGTTTTCAGATTCCCCCCCCCCCCCTATTTTCAAATTCCCCCCTCCGGGAATTTAAAATTGTTTAAAATACTTTAAAAAACGTTTTAAATTTCAGAACTATAATATTTTTTTCTTAGCCATCTTGGAGACTTTTTGTGTCATTTGTGGTTAAATATATTTTATTGTATTAGTAATAATTTCCATTATGTTATTCTCTGTATATTATAATATTTGTCATGAAAAATAATCAAAAATAACAAAAAATTACAAAAATAAAGAAAATTCCCCAAAAATGGGGGGGGAGGGAAAGTTAAAATGAGGGAGGGAATTTGAAAACGTTTTCAAATTCCCCGGGGAGGAATTTGAAAACGTTTTCAAGTTCCTGGGGGGGAACTTGAATATGGGGGGAATTTGAAATCTTTACACCGGGTCTCATCGCCGATCCTCCATCTCGACTCACTACTGTCCGATCACACGCTCGGGGTGTGCATCCACTCCTCCAACCCCCGCACCCTACCCTCACCCCCCACACACATTACCTTCTCAAACTCACCCCTCACTCCCTTCATCATATCCAATCTTAGCAGTGGAGCCTTACAGTGTCCACGTCCAGTTCCTCCCTCCCTCCCTCCACACACACACACAAACCCACACTCATAGCCTTCCTAGCCATACCTCCCTCGGTCTAGGTTATACATGCACAAGCCACTACACCCACCCTCCTCGCCCCAGCCTGCACCACTCTCACCGCTCACCCGCTCACCCGACCCACTTCGAGCACAACACAGATTGCAGCCCACTCCCTCCTTCCACCCACCCCCCACCCACCAGAGATTATCACCTTCGACCTACGTTCTACATCCACAACACACTACACACACAAACATACCCTCATCACCTCACCCAGCGCCACTCTCACTCACCTCCCGACCAGACCAGATGGCTGAATGAGTTGAGCTTCCGTACTCCTTTTTGGTAGATCATGGTCCCTGGTCGAGTCAAACAGTTAACTTGTAAATTGATAGTTGTCACTTCCTACCCAAGCGCTCGACATTATTATGATAGGGCAAGGACTTGTTGGGTCAGTGTCAGAATAATGTGACTGAGTAGGACATGGTGCTGGCAGTCTGATTTCCCAGTAGGGCAGCACTATAAAGTCACGATGAGTGCACACTGTCACAAGTCGGTACCTGTCCTCTGATATGACCCTAAATGTTGCCAGGACGTAAAACTCCACCAACCAACCACTCAGATCCAACCCGCTCACCCGACCCACTCTGAACACAGCCGAGAGTGCAAGCCACTCACCACTCCCCTCCACACCCCCTCCACCACCCACACCCAACCCCCACCATGCACCACGCCCCGTACCGGATATGGCTGTGTCCGTCAACCGGGAAACTCGCGGGGTCGGGATGAGCGCCGATGCATTTCCGGTCCAGCTGGCCTAGCGGACGCCCGAGCCGACCGCGGGCGGACGCCGTGCTTTAATTTCCGACACGACACCTAGGGGGCGCGCCGAGACCGATGGGCATCCGTTGTCATGGAGACGCTGCATGTCGTCTGGCGGGCGCCTAAGTGATCTGCGCGCGCAGATGACCGATAGTCCCGGGCGCGCGCTTTGGTGTCAGGATGGTCGTGACAGTGACATTGACAGTGACACCGGCACTGTGTCATGGTATGGACCAGCGGTTGACAGCACGCTGTGGGGACAAGTGTTGGTGGATCAGGCAGAGCAGTCACTCCTCCATCTTTCCCACCTCAAGACTTAGTTTCAGGTGTTTCTTTTTTTTTTAGGTGTTTTTATTGTTTGTTCTTGTTTCACTTATTGTTCTTATACTTTTGTATGAGGGGTGGGGGGATTATCTCCCAACCCATTAGAGCTCGATATTCCGATGAAGCATCAAATTCTTTTAACCAAAACTCCCACCTAAATTTGATTCTGCATATTTAACTTAGATACTGATGCATGTATTATATATTAAACATAGAAGTGAATAATGAATCAATTTAATGCAACCTCTTACTGCAGAAGCCTATGGTGTCAGAGTTTTGGCATGCATGCCAGAATTAATGTTGCATGCTTGCACTTCAAACATCTCAAAAGTTAGAAATTTACCGTAGAGGTTACTTCAAAGCAAAGTAAGGTACATCATAACTATACATTTAATACATTTAATACATTTATCTGCATTTAATACATTTATCTCAGAAATATTCCAGAAACTCAAAAGAATCGGACTTTGCAACTTTACCCACGTGACTTCTGAGGCATGGGATTATTGCATAACCACATTTCAGTCAGGCTGCTGGCTTTAATCGCTCAGAGAGGAAGTACACTAGAGTATTAAAAAGAAATATTACATGCATTTAACCACAACCCATCTACCAGAATAAACTAATCATTCTACTAACACTGGAAAACATTTTAGCCTTTTTGAGGGCAGCTGGACTGTACCACCTTATATAGTTTACTAAATGGATTCTATCAAATATTAATAAAACTTTTCTTTTTCTATGGGAATGTGTTTCCCTTGACCACAAATATATGATTGTGAGCTTTCTAATTTAATTAGTGTCTATTGGCACATAATTGGTTGTCTGCTTTTACATGTAAAAGCGATGGTTTGAACAAAAAACAAACATTTCTCGCTGTGAATATGGCCTATGCTGCCGATACGGCGTAAAGCAACCACCAATCAATCAATCAATCACTAACACTGCTTCTCAAAATGAAATCTCCAACTACATGACAATTAGGAGATTCACGCAGCAGGCATACACACTATGGTAACTGCACCCCTTCCGCCACCCCCATCTCCAACCCACACACCCATATCGTTGTACTTCCTGACACTCACTACAGAAGCAGTGGGACATAAACAGTGGTGGCTCAGAAAAGGACCCGCATGTATTGCTCTGTTGGCGGTTTTTTCCTGTCATTAACGATGAGAAATTTAGGGCGGGGATGACAAGAATCAGCACTCTGTTCCCTGAGGGTTGGGTAGTTAATGAACATACATACAAGAAGTGACATCATTTCTAATGTTTACTAGGAAAATGTCACAGCAACCTACATCAGAAATAAATAAAGGGTCAGGTCACTACCAAGGTTGGATATGTGTAAGGGTGTGCTTACAAGTTCAAACTGAGCTTAAAGTTTCATAGTCCGATGGTTTTGAGTTTCCATCATTTTCTGAGATAAACATATTAAGTTGTTCATTATAATCTACCTTACTTCAGCTTGAAGTAACTTTTATTTTAAATTGCTAACTTTTGAGATATTTGAAATGGAAACATGCTAAATTAATTTTGGCAAGCTTGCCAAAACTCTATCACCATAGGCTGGTGCAGTAACAGGTTATATTAATTGACTCAGTATCCCCTTATATGTGATGAGAAATGGTTAATAAGTGCACCAGCATCTAAGTTAGATATCTAGAATCAAATCTAAATAACTGTTTTGGTTTTGACAATTTTAGGTTTTCATCGGACTATGCAGCTTTAAAGTTGTAGTCACAAGTCGCCACCCGACCTGATATGATATGATATGTTGCTGGGACGCAAAACCCCTTAACACCAACCATCTATCCTACCCTCCACCATGCCCCCACCCCACCCTCAACTCCCTGCATTAATTACCCAATGAACAGACAGCCAAAACTTTAGAAACAAGCACCGGGCGGGCTGTGAGTGGGGTCGAGCTACTCGCGAGCAGCTCTGTGTTGTTGACAACTCTCCTCACCCGGGGGCGCTGCGGTGGTGATGACCGGAAGTGGCCACGGACTCCCCTTGGCGCCCCCTGATGGATGCGGCGCGCGGCCTGGCGCGTCTTCCTGCCCGCCAGAAGTCATCGCTCGGCCAGGCGACAGGCGACAGACCGATGAGTGGGCTGAATTATTGAGGACTCGGTGTGTTCAGGGTGTAAGTTCACCAGAGTGGGGAGGGATGGAGGGGGAGGGAGGGAGGGGGGGAGTAAAGTTAGGCCAAGTTTATGGGCCTGTAAGCCCGGCACACTGAAGTTGTTTATAGTCGCTTTTGTGGTGTTTTGGGGGGAGGGGTATCAAAGGTTTTGGTTAATGTATCATGCACATCTAGTTCTGGAACCACTCTGCTGTTATAGATTTCTTGTCGTTCTTTCCCTCGGATTGCATTGCTTTGCACATGCATGCCGGATGTTCCTTTTAGTTTCCTTGTCTACTTTGCTCCCTTTTGTGTGTGTGGTTGGTTTTTGTTGGAGGGGGTCTCATTTTGAACATTTTTCTTAATGTTTTCTTCTCTTTTTCGTTTTTCAATTTTTGTTTGTTTTCTTTTTCATCTTTTCTTTTCTTTTTCATATACTACTTACATCCTTAATAACTTTGATTGTTATCTTGTAATTGTCGATCTATATTGCTATGACTTTGTTTAGTCTGTAGTTGTAATTGTCATTAGGGTTAGAAGATCACAGCGTCTGCGCTGACAACATGCTATTCAGAGGAATAAAAGCAATTGAACCAAAGAGAAAAATGTGAAAAAGTAATATCTCCGTCTTCTACAGGTGTCTTCTTTGGCTATGGTTGCTGCTTCCTGCAATCATATTATATTATATTTCTACTCAGTTTGACGATCTCGGTATGCTGTTTGGGCGCTTGTAGGTTTGTGTTTCTCTGTGTTTGTATGTCAGCATACCTGTATTTGTGTGTGCATTTGTGTATGTCCACTGTTGTCTTATTATGTGTGTGTGTTCCTGTGTTTGGGTGTTAGCCTGTTTTTTTATAAGTTTGTGTTTGTGTGCATTTCAGCATATATGTCCTGCAGTGTTTTTCTGTGTTTGTGTGGGTCTTGTATGGCTTTGTGTGGTGGGTGGGTGTGAATTTGCATTCTTGTCTGTGTGTGAGTGTACATGCATGTCGTTGTACTCCAGGTTGAAAGCTTCTGTTTGTGCAAGCACACACAGTCTGTAAATGTACTTGTGTGATTGCATTTTTGTGCATGTGTGCTTGTGTGTGCTGGTGGTTTGTAGGGTTTTCTGTCTTGTGTGTTTTTCTGTTTTCGTAAATTAACATGCTTGTATGTCCCCGTGTGTTTGTGTGTGTTTGTGTGATTTGGTATCTGTTTGTGCATATGCTTCACATCATGTGTTTGTGTGTGTTGTATGTTGTGCTTTTTTGTGTTTTCTGTGTTTTGTGTCCTACCGCGTTAATGTGATTGTGTGTCTGCATATGATTTTGTGTCTATGTGTGCTTTGTGCTTTTATATATATTTTGTTCTTTTAATGAATTTATTTATCCTGCTTATAACGGATAACTGTGTTTACACTGGTTTTCACCACGAGGCAGCACTAGTCCAATTTGATTCAGATCTTTTGAATCAAACAGTCCAAAATCCAGCTTCCATTACACTTTGTGTGAATCCATTTCTGCATTTCTACGTTACATTACTTGTTTGCTTGCTTGTGGGGTTTCTCTTTCGTGAGTTTTGTGTCTTTTGAGTGTCTTGTGTTTTCTGTGGGTTTTGGCTGGTCTGTGTTTCTTGAAGATTTACACTGTCTGTCATGGATAAGTCTGAATAGACTTGTTTTCACCATTAGACAGTTTGTCGATAGAAAGCCTGAGCCTACACCTTTACCGACCGAAGGGATTTTTAACCTCCCATACCACATAGACATGGTAAAAGAGCAACTGGCCTTTGAAGACACTGTAAGTTATACACAGTGGTGGCAATCCAAATTGGCAGAGGTGGGGGCACAGGGAATTGAACCACTGACTTTCAGATTAGGAGTCCGACCTAGAAAAAAGTCAGACACTCTAACCATTCCGCCACAGAGAACAGCACGTGTTGTGAGTGTTCTGTGCAATGTGTGTTTTCTGTGTGTATTTGGTGTTTGCGGTGTTTTGTGTACTTTTTGTGTTTTCATAATTTCTGTGTATCCTGTGTGGCTTGTGTGTTTTCTCTGTTTTCTGAGTGTTTTCTGTATTATGCATGGTTTGTGTGGTTTGTGTGTTTTCTAAGTGTTTTGAGTGTTTTGTGTGTTTTCTAAGTGTTTTGTGTGTTCTGTGCGGTTAGTGTTTTGTATCGTCTATGTCTTTTGTGTGTTCTGTGTCTTGTGTTTTCTGTGTGTTTTGTGTGTTCTGTGTGGTGTCTCTTGTGTTATCTATACGTTTTGGGTGTCCTGTGTGGCTTCCATTTTGTGTGTTTTCTGTGTGTGCTTTTTGTGTTCTATGTGTTCTGTGTGGTTTGTGTGGTTTGCATGTTTGGTGTTTTCTGTGTATTCTCTGAGTTCTGTGTGGTTTGCCTAGTTTGTGTGAGGTACATATCAATGCCTTCGTGCGTCTGTGACTTTCAGCTAAATGTGCATGGGCATTGCCTTTCCGTCTTTCTCTCTCGGTGACTACCGCGGGAGAGGGTGACATTGTAGGACATTGCCTCCGGGACCCCTCCACCCCTCCACCCCTCCACCCCCCACCCCTCCACCCCTCCACCCCTCCACCCCTCCACCCCTCCACCCCTCCACCCCTCCACCCCTCCACCCCTCCACCTTTCCACCCCTCCACCCCTCCATCCCTCCACCCCTCCACCCCTCCACCCTCCACCCCTCCACCCCTCCACCCTTCCACCCCTCCACCCCTCCACCCCTCCAACCTCCCTACCCAGCCTGTGTATTCCTCCAGTAAGTTGAATGGACGGTGTCCGGGCGGTCACTAATGACCCCTCACCACGATGGATGGCCCCTCAGTGGGACGGCATGGTTCCTCCAGCCCCCGCCAGGGGGAGGGCAGTTAAGTCCTCCGGCGGTCCTGGGATGGGGCGTGGTTTCCCTCACAGCCGGTGCCTATGTTAGTGCGTCTGTACGAAGGTTGGTTGGGTGTTGGAGTTGGTATGTCCTGGCAACCTCTAAGGTCATATCAGGATGGGAACCCACTTGTAACAGTCCACACTCATGGGCACTTTATAGTGCTGCCCCACTGGGAAATCAGGTTGCCAGCACCATGACCTAATACCCATTAAGTCACATTATCCTGACACTAAGCTAACCAGTCCTTGCCCTATTCTATTAATGCCGAGTGCCAAGCTAGGAAG
Source organism: Branchipolynoe longqiensis (assembly GCA_030323885.1). Taxonomy (NCBI): domain Eukaryota; kingdom Metazoa; phylum Annelida; class Polychaeta; order Phyllodocida; family Polynoidae; genus Branchipolynoe; species Branchipolynoe longqiensis. The sequence continues at coordinate 17,404,652 of CM059194.1, read as the reverse complement.
TGACAAGTATCAATTTTGTAAGTCATTGGTTTGGCTCGACCGGGAATTGAACTCCCGATCTCCATCACGGACAGCCTGCACTCTGCCGATTCAGCCAAGGCACCTGGTGGCCTGTATGTAAGTAAGTGCATGCCCAGCCCGTAAAGGCACGTCGCACTGACTACCTATGAAAAAGATTGTTTTGTTTTTGGGGTTTTACGTCCTGCGGTCATATAACTACAGCTATGATAAAGAATTTGAAAAGGAATGATGAAAAAGAAAAGAAAGAAAACCTGGCTAAAGAGTTGTTTCTTAAAATGAAATGTTATTTCTCCTCGCCTATTACATATTGTACCATGTGCATTTTAATTATACACTAATAAAATCACATGAACACATTGAGTAAATAACTGTGCCACTTACGGCCAGAAGACGAGTGCTAAGCGAGTGAAGTCCCAGTCACATAGCCGTTAGTGGACGTAGTTGAAAATAGTGGAGGCTAACATAGTTGAAAGTAGTTGAACATAGTGAATGTACCAGCATCCATACTTGTCCGTGATGTTAATTTGGTAATAACGTAGGTGAGCCATGATCTCCGATTTAATTTTTGGACCAAAAGAGTGGTACGTTAGAGGCTGAATTTGCATCCGTGATGCTAACATATTGTAGCATACTCTAGCATACTCTAGCATACTCTAGCATGCTCTAGCGTACTATAGCTACTTAGATGAAGCCCTGGTCGCATAGCCGTTTGTGGATGTAGGTAAATGTAGTGGAGGTTCACGTAGTTGAACGTAGTTGAACGTAGTTGAACATAGTTGAACGTAGTTGAACGTAGTTGAACGTAGTTGAACATAGTTGAATGTAGTTGAACATAGTTGAACATACCGGCATCCATACCATAACGTATTTATCAATACCGTAATGTATTTATCCGTACCAAGACATGCCGTACCTTAACGTATTTCAACATAGTTTAACATACTTACACCACGTTTGACCCACTTTGATCTATCTTACGGATCACTACATCCATGAACGGCTATGTGACCGGGCCTTGAGAATTGGTTTGTTTGTTTAATGACCCCCCCCCCCCCCCAAAGCACAAAAAGAAGATGTCTGCTTTTGGGGGTCATACAGTTTATTAAACGTATCTGATCCGCCACTGAGAAATGAGATATGAATACAATACTTTACCAGAAACAACAACAAAACATCGGAATTCACCCCAATACAGCTACCGACTTGTGAGCGCAGACATTAAGGACGACTTTATAGTGCTGCCCAGTGGAATGCTGAAACTTAATCAACTTATTTGCAAGGCACATATATCTAATATTACAGATAGTATATATATATATATATATATATATATATATATATATATCCAAAAGATAGACTTCCATATGCTTGAGTAGGCATCTGTAGGATTTCGTCCACATGGGACCTAATCCAATCAGAAAAAAGTCTTTATTTTGCAAGCCTATTGTTCTCATCTCATCCTTCTCACATTTTTAAAACCCTAAACATCGCCATAATATCACTATGCATACATAAACGGCGTAGCAGGTAACAACCTATCACACCAAACTAGTTCTCAAACCGTCCGACCGCATTCTAAAATGGTTTGTGGTCAGGGTAGAATGTGGCTGCAAGACAATTTTGGGCATGCTCAAAGTTCTGGAGCACCATTCCATTTTAGCCCGTGCATTCAGTTTGTAAATAGACTATAAATAGTTGTTACTACATCCATCCCGTTTGCACACAGTTTGAGCCCGTTCAGAAACATTTTCAAGACTGTACTGAGAACTAGTTTGGTGTGACGGGGGTATTAAGGAAGGATGGCAAGTTGTACGACGCCAATCTTGTATGACATGTCAGCACACACAAAAACGCATTGATGTGACCATTTATATGTGACCCATTTTCTGGCTCAATTTGTTGTGGTGTGAGTAGTAGGGTAAAAGTGACGGAATTTGATGGCTTGTCCCGAGAAAATGAAGTTCTTTTAATTACGAAGCCCCAAAAACTAATCCTTTTCATAGTAACCATAGCAACCACCACGTGGATAATAGTCGTGCTGGAACATGTTATCTTCCGCGATGGGTCTGGCGTACTAAAAGGCTAACATGATAGTATCCACAGCAACAATGATTATATATTTTTAATATTATAAATGGCACTATTCAACCTGGTAAATTTATTTTGTTCGTATTCATCAAATGTGGACTGAATTTGTGAGTCTTAATCAATCAATGAATGTTGGGAGGTGGAAGAGCGGAGGTACACATATAAATGCGCACATATAAATTCGCTTTCTATTTTCGCTGTATTTGCGAACTGTTAGTTACACAGGGCGACTGGAAGTATTGTGTAGAAGGGTTGTTTGCCGCAGACGCCTACACGAGATACACTCAGATAAGATTGGCAGACGCAGAGGACGTTACGCGGACAGGCCCAGGAGGGGGGGGGGGGAAGAGGATTGGTAGGGAGGGGGGGTGTTATCAAGACGATAACCACTCTACTGTCACCCGCCGTGCTAACAAATAAGAGACAGATTCACAGGCGCGGCGTAATTTGTGTTATTGTTTTACGTCCTAGCAACATTTAAGGTCATATCAGGACGGGAATCGACTAGTAACCATGCGCACCCATACATATTTCATAGTGGAATACCAGGCTGCCAGCACCATGACTCAGTCACATTATCCTGACACTGAGCGAAATAGTCATTGTCCTATCCTAATAATGCCGAGTGCCTGGCTAGGAAGGAACAAGTATCAATTTTTAAGTCATTGGTTTCACTCGATCAGGGTTCAACCGCACAAACCCATGGGTTTGGATCCCGTGATCTCCCAAAACAGGAGACGGACGCTCAACTCATTCGGCCATCCCGTCTGGTCGGCGCGGCGTGGAGAACTATTAGTATTAGTAACACTTCCACGGTGAGATCTTCTTTGGTCTGGTGGCTTCGGTGTTGGGTGCTGTCTGATGTTCTTCTCCGTGTACAGTTGTAGTTATCTGTGGAAATAATAAACAATGCAGTAAAACCTCTCTAACCAACCACCTCCACTGATCGACGACTCCCCTATGTTGCTCGCTTTATTTGGGTCCCAAGCGATCACCCAAAACAATGCCATTGTAACGAATGAAAAACTCCCTAAACGGACCACCTCCCTAAATGGACCATTTAAAGTCGGTCCCATGGTCGGTCGATTTATAGAGGTTTTACTTCCTCTCGATTTAGAGAGGTTCTACTATACAATACAACCTATTTAAATGGACCGACCATGATATTGACTTTAAGTGGTCCATTTAAGGAGGTGGTCAGAGTAGGGAGTTTATTTTATTGTTACAATTGTATTGCATGGGTGATGGTTTGGGACCCAAATAAAGAGATCGATATAGGGGAGTGGTCGATGCGTTGAAGTGGTCGGTTAGAGAGGTTTTACTGTTGTTGGATTTCCTCGTGGATATGATTGTAATTTGTAGCCGGTATCGGTGGAAGTGTTGGTGAATCCCCCCGCCCCCCGTCTCCGCCCCTTCCGCTCCCTCGCCACCCCCACCCCCACCCCCACCTCCCCGTGGCTAACTCCTTGCGCGCAGTTATCTCCGTAACCGCTTCGGCTTGCCCGGGACACACTGTAGGGCCGGCCGGCCTTATCTGCCGCCAGTCACGCTTCACTGCACACAGGAATCATGGACGCGCGTTGGGCGGGGGTGGGGGGAAGGGGCGGGAGGGGGGAGGGGGGGAAGGTAGGGGATCTAATCGATCTGAGGGTATAGAGACTAGATCACTGCCAGAAGGGAGGGTGTAGGGGGGATATGTGGCGGTGGTGGTGGGGTGGTGGTGGGGGGTGAGGTTGGGGTGTGTTGTGGGGTGTCGGTGTCGGTGGATCGGTTGGTGTATGGTGTGGGATTTGGGTGTGAGTGTGGGGTGTGAGTATCGGGTGGGGGAAGTGGGGTGTGGGGTGTGGGGGTGGCAGTGCGTGTATGGTGTGGGAAGTGGGTGTGGGGGTGTGGGGTGTGGGGTGTGGGGTTTTCAGTGGGTGTAGGTGTGGGAGGTCGGTGTGGCGTGTAAGGGCAGGGGTAGGTGTGGGTGTGGGTGTGGGTGTGGCTATGGGTTTTGGATGTGGGTATGGCTATGGAGTGTGGGATTTAGGTGTGGGGCATGGGTGTGGGTGTGGCTATGGAGTGTGGGTTGTGGGTGTGGGTGTGGCTATGGAGTGTCGAATGTGGGTGTGGTTGTGGAGTGTGGGTTGTGGGTGTGGGTGTATGGAAGTGGGTCTGCGGGTCTGGGGTGTGGGGAGTCAGTGAGTGTAGGTGTGGGAGGTGGGTGTGGAGTGTAAGGGCAAGGGTAGATGTGGGTGTGGGTGTGACTATGAAGTGTGGGATGTGGGTGTGGGTGTGGCTATGGAGTGTTGAATATGGGTGTGGTTGTGGAGTGCGGGTTATGGGTGTGGCTATGGAGTGTTGAATGTGGGTGTGGTTGTGGAGTGTGGGTTGTGGAGTGTGGGTTGTGGGTGTGGGTGCTGGGTGAGGAGAGTGGGGTGAATGAGGGTGGTATGACATGTCGGGGTGTGTGGGTGTGGGTGCTGGGTGAGGAGGGTGGGGTGAATGGGGGTGGTATGATGTATAAGGGTGTGTTGGTGTGGGTGCTGGGTGGGGAGGGTGGGGTGAATCGGGGTGTGTGGGTGTGGGTGCTGGATGGCGAGGGACACGGTCTGAGGATCAGAAAGAGGCTGACATGTCTTTGTCTGACAGGGAAGCGTGCGCAGCGCGACCTGACACGACTGCGTTTGTCAAACAATACCGGAAATGATGTCGCCGCCATGTTGGATTGAGGGTGGGGTTGAGGTTCTCTAGGTTGCGTGTGTGTGTTTATTGCCCTTGTGTGTGGAAATAAAGGGAGGGGGAGGGCTTTGACTGCCAAACTGGTGAAAATGAGTCTGTGTATATGCACACCGACGGCACATCAGGGTGGGTGGGGTTGGGGGGTGGGAGTTGGGCGGGGGTAGGGGTGGGGGGCATGGATTGGAACACATGATGGAGCCCCCAACCCTCTAAGGGGTAGCGGGGACGGGGTGCAGTGAGTGAGATAGGGTTGCTAACGAGGTCTAGCAGGGTATGTACAGACACTGGTCATACAACTCATCTCCCCGTTCCCTAAGCACCAAACGGCGAGGGTTTTTTCTTCTTTTTAATTTTTTTTTTTTTTTTTAAATTTTCTCCCCGGCTCCGCCTGCTCCCCACCTAAAAGCTGTTAGTACATTGCGGGTGACAACCACGTCGTTTAGGCCCGGCTATCTCCCGCCAGGGCTCATTTTACAACCGTTCCCAGAGTTCCCCGGACCGGAAAGATAACACTCGCCGCCGATCCCCTGGTGGCGATTTCCCCCTATTATCGCTCACGCGAGGCGCGCTCACACGCCGCCAAAGACCCCCGCTTGGCGCGCTGCGAGCGGCGGCGTCCGCCCCTGGAGAGCACCAGGATGTGTGCTCGACGCTGGAGGAGGACTGATCTCTACCCCTGTATGAACCCACTCCAGGGTCCCTTATCCGGATATCCCCGATTATCACCACTCCTATTTTTTTTTACCCGCCCGCCCTTTCTCGCGCATTCAACGCACTGGTCAAATGTCGTCTGCTTTTTGTGGTCGTCTGCTGATGCTCAAGCTGAGTTATCGTTGCCATGCCGACCCCACACGCGCCCCCTCATCTGTCGTCACGTAGCGCTACACCCGCTCCACAGCCCTGTCCTCCGAACAGCTATTTAAAGTTGCATAGTCAGATGGTTTTGAGTTTCTGTCATTGTCTTATACAGTACAACCCCGTTAAACCAAGCTAGGTTAAACCAAACGATCGGTTAATCCACACTTTTTTCAGCGGCCCGGCAAAATACTACCATTTATCATATAAAAAAAAGTTGGTTAAACCAAAGTCGGTTAATCCAAAGTATCGGTTAATCCAAACAAAATTGTTGGGCCCCAGGACACTTTGGTACGGTTAAACCAAACCTACATGTGGTTTTAAGATCATTTGAGACATTTTTATATGATAAATGGTAGTATTTTGCTGGGTCACCGAAAAAAGTTTGGATTAACCGATCGTTTGGTTTATCCGAGCTTGGTTTAATGGGGTTAAACTGTATATACATAAAAAACAATAATCACAGTGTCCACATACATATATTACATTCATAATGTACCCACGTTTTTGCCAAAGCCAAGTCAAAGTCAAAGTCAAAGCTTGGTTAAACCAATGATCGGTTAATGCAAACACATTTCTAGGGTCCCTTCAAGTTTGGTTTAACCATTTATACTGTATAAATATATTAGGTCCATCGCTATAATCTACCTTAATTTGGTCCGAAGTAACTTCGCCCTTAAAATGACCAGACGGGGTGGCCAAATGAGTAGAGCGTCCATCTCCTGTTTTGGGAGATTGAGAGATCAGAACCCATGAGTTTGTCGGTTCGAATCCTGGTCGAGTCAAACCGATGACTTTAAAATTGATACTTGTCGCTTCCGAGCCTGGTGCTCGTCATTATTAGGATAGGGCAAGGACTGGTTGGCTCAGTGTCAGGATAATGTGACTGAGTGGGATATCATGTCATGGTGCTGGCCGCCTGGTTACCCAGTGGGGCAGCACTATAAAGTCGCCATGAGTGTACACTGTCAAAAGTCGGTACCTGTCCTGATATGACCTTAGATGTTGCTAGGACGTAAAACAACAACAAACAAACACACACAACTAAGTGCATTAGTATCTAAGTTGGATATGTAGGTTCAAATCTTGTTAACTGTTTTGCCTTTGAAGATTTGATATCGGGACTTTCAGAATGTCCAGGGAAATGCCTCCAGCCATGTTGCAAGTAGTATACTACATCACCATTCCACCCGCATGGTGCATCGTGGGATGTGTAGAAGAAAAACAAACCCGTGAGAAGCACATGGCACATGCTAATACACTGGGTGCAGCTATGAAATGTGCTAGTTTTAGCTCATCTCAGCTCTTGTTTGAAACATAGAATACCAACTAAAAAAATATATATAATAAATTAAGATATTAATCTTTTATCCAGCATTGCATTTACATAGTCAGTTTTACTTATTGTATTCATGTTTTTATTTATATAATATGGTTAATGCCATATGTAGAACTAGGAAATGAGTAGGCTTAATCAGATATTGGTTATATATTTCTCTGAAACTAGTGTATGTTGACACATTTGCCATTTTAATATTTAGAACAAGAATTAATAATGGTGATGTGGATATCAAAGTGACTGATTGTTTTGTGTGGAATTGCATGTTTCTTAGCTCAAAATGTTTAACTATGACTAGTTTTGTCTTAGCTATATTCATCAGATCATTATATTCCATGTGTGCATACATGTTTATGCCAAATTGATATGTATTTCTATTCATTTGGAATTGAAAGTTTTGCCCTATGCGTATCGGCAAACTCAATGGCCAGATGCATTTGCTTTGCTGCCAACGCCGTTTTCAGCGCATGCACAGTCGGAACGGTGATCTCCTCTATTCTACTGACAGAGTTCATAGCAAGAATACTGTGTGTGATTATTTAACTAAATGTGTACTCCACTTTGATTTAGATAGTAAATGGACAGTAACATGTCCAGACGAGTTGACCGCCCGCCTCTCGTTTTGGTAGGTCATTGGATTGGAACCACTGGGTTCGAAACCGGGCCGATGCAAATCAATGGTTTAGTGTTCTCTGTGGGGGAGTGGTTAGAGTGTCTGACTTTTTTCTAGGTCAGACTCCTAATCTGAAGGTCAGTGGTTTGATTCCCCGTGCCCTCAGCTCTGCCAATTTGGATTTCCACCGCTGAGTATAACTTACAGCATCATTAAAGGCCAGTTGCTCTCATACAATGTCTATGTGGTGAGGGAGGATAAAAATCCCTTGGGTCGGTAAAATTGTAGGCTCGGGCTTTCTATCGACAAACTGTCTAATGGTGAGAACAAGTCTATGCAGACTTATCCATGATATGCAGTATAAATCTTCAATATAAAATGCACACTTGGCACAACCTACCCTGTGGATTGGCATTACTAGGATCGGGCAAACAGCCGTGGAATGAGGAAGACCAATTGCATGTGATTGAAAATTCACCTGTCTTATCAACTAATGTATAATAAATCGAAACATGATTATTCATATTAGAAGAGTAGATTCGCAAAACCACGTAGATGCCAATCCAAAAATGTATATAAATATTGGAATCAAACCTACAAAGGGTTAATTTTTTTACATTCCTACTTTTTTGTTCATTGCTCGATAATCATGACAACATAAGAAATGTGGACTTAGTTAGAATTAAAATTATTTTCAAATACAAATATTCTATTTAAACTGAATTTTTGGATTGGCTTTTACTGGGTTTTGCGCCTGAATTCTTCATTTATTCATCATCTGGTTTAGACAACATCAACGAATCTATCAACACAGTATCGGTGTGGAAATATCGCTAGTAACATTGTGCGGTTACTATGGTAACTGCAAATACTCTAGAAACCACCACCCATACCTCGAATCAGAAACCGTCCATTCAAATCGAGAACAATTAAGAACTTAGCAAAAGAACCCCTCACATGTCACACCTAGATTTCAGAAGTCAACATAATTTCTGCAATTATTTCTTATATATCACCATTCACCTATATCACATGTCTAACCACAATCAATGCATATGAATACTTGGTATTTTCTACACTGAACCCAATTATATACAAACTCCATTGCGCTGGGACTGGACAAATAAGCTGTTTACTGAATAAACATATATTTTACTGCTATTTTTACATACGCCCGACATATATTCCTCCAGTGTGTGTAGCGCGATTGGGGCCCCGCCCACCGAATTACCCCGTCAGATGCGCTAAGGAGGAATAGATATACACAGTATATTTTCCCCTAGCATTTATACTCATATAATGCGTTATACATCACATATATATGTGCTCTATAATCCATTATGGGAATATAAACAAGGACACTACCGATCTTCAGTTCCCTATGTAATAGTTAGCACTTATCCTATCTAGCTGACCCTGTTATTATGACATAGACCACGGTGGCGCCCCCGGTGAGCGGCCCTGTGCACTGTATGCCAGCTGCGCCTGACCTTAACGCATTCAATATATATATATATATATATATATATATATATATATATATGGTGTGTTGAATTAACAAAACGCATTATATTGTACATATACTTAAGGAAATCTAATTGTCTTTTTATGTATCTATGTATGGTGTATAAAGTGTTAATACTGTTATTAGTCATCACACAACAGGAGACATATATAGGTGGATTGAATAGATACTCTGGCTGGCCCTAAATACCTACATTGTTTATTAAACACCAAGAAACATTAAAGCTAGAGTTCAGGTTCAAATGTGCCTCTTGGAGGGGAAAACCGTTGGACGCTGGAGAAAGCGCGCCAACCCCCACCTTGGTGTAGATTCGCTGTCCCCCAGGTCGCTGTAACTGCCCGCTCCCATTGTTCAGAGCACAAGCATGGGGGAAGCAGCTTCAAACGCAACTCAGATGTAGAACATAGAAGATGATTCCATCCTAATAATACTCACATAACTGCTTTATACCTCACATATATATGATGTATATAGACTTCTGAGGTAGCCGAGTTGGCACAGCGCATCCTTCCCTTCCGGAAGGTCGAGTCAAACCAATCACTTACTAAATTCATAACTGCCACTACCCAGCCTGCCTCTTACGATAACTATGACAGGGCAATGGCTGGTTAGCTCAGTATGAGGATAATGTGATTGAGTGGGAAATTGGGGCATGGTTCCAACAACCGGGTCTCCCAGTGAGGCAGCACTATAAAGTCACCATGGGTGCGCTTTGCCACAAGTCGGCATCCGTCCTGATATGACCGTAACGTTGCATAGTCCGATGAAAACATCACATTTTCAAAACCTAAAGGCTCTGTCACACATCACCAGATTGGGGAAACGGAAAGAAACCGAAAACGTCTGTTGATATCCGTCAGTCTGGTTTGTGTCCATTACATATCAATTGCATATCCATTGATATCCGGCCCAATCCGTTAAAAGTTTTGAACATGCACAAAACTTGGAATGGATGCTGCCGGATTGACGTCTATGGTTCTTGTCCGGTTTGAGTTTGTTTAGGCCGCTTATCGTCCATTGGCTATCCGCTCATATCTGTTTCATGTTTGTTTCATGTCCATTTCATGTCTGTGCGTCCGGCGGCCGTTGACCCAATATTGCAACATTTTGACACATTTTAATACATGTTAATACTTATCACACCCGAACACCACCGGACTAGAAAATTCTGTCCGTTGTTCAGTAGAGCATATTGTGACAGCTGCTTTAGCCCTTATGTAAATTTGAACCTACATGTACAACTTAGATACTGGTGCAGTTATTAAGCAGTTGATGCTACATAGAAGGGCATGCTAAAACAATTTAGCAGAACGTGATATTACTGAAGCCTATGGCGTCAGAGTTTTGCCAAGCATGCCAAAACTAATTCTACATGTTTTCACTTCAAATATCTCCTAATTTAGCCATTTTACAGCAAAGTTACTTCAAACTAAAATGAGATATGTTATATCATAATGATCAACCTAATATATTTATCTCAGAAAATGACAGAATATCTAAACCTTCCGCACGAGAGGCTCGCGCTCTACCGATTAGGCGACCGCGACCGGTATACACACGAGGGTGTGAACTGCCTACTTCTCACCATTGGGGGTCAATCACCCCAGCACCGGAAGTGCTGAAACTACATCGGCGCAGCGCGCATGCGCCGTCATGCACTGAGTGTCAGATAAGGTAAGCATGTGTACGCTACCGTTACAGTGTGTATTTTACCATCTGTAAATTGTAACTTAGCTTTATTTGAATACTCCATCGTTGTTGCCCACCCGTGAAACCCCAACAAGATAATTATATTTGGGTCATTCGCTGAGACTGGGCACAACCCTTTTGGTTTCCACGTTACGATGGTGATAATTACTTCTTTATTTTGTTTGGGGGTAACAAGGTAAATGATTATTGTTTCCTCTGTGTGTTGGGTATGTTAGCAATACTACATTTATTTAATATTAATCTTCCCCATAAAATGTATCAGATATTTGCTTGTGTGATGTTGTGCTTTAACGTGAAAATGTGAAGCTTTGAACATTGACAGCATGCATTTTATTTAGCGAAACTTTTGTTCAACTTTATTTAGACTTTTCCTGGAAGACATAATCTTGTGTGCATGGGTGTAATGAAAAGAAATATTGATGTTCTGGATAGCTGCTTCATTTCCATACTACATGAATGATATTAAAGTTTCATAGTCCGATGGCTTTGAGTTTCTGTCATTTTCTGAGATAAATACATTAAATTGATCATTATAAGCTACTTCACTTTAGGTTGATGTCATTTTTAGTTTAAATGGATAACTTTGGAGATATTTGAAGTGACAACATGCCAAATTAATTTTGGCAAGCACGCCAAAACTCTGGCACCATAGGGCTATGCAGTAACAGGTTCTATTAAATTGACTCCCAATGCCCTGTTATGTGACAACAAATGCTTAATAACTGTACCAGTATCTAAGATAAATATGTAGAATCAAATCTAGGTAAGTGTTTTGGTTTTGAAAATGTGATGCTTCATTGGAATATGCAGCGTTAACATATTGCTCAGTTTCTATAAGATCAAAATCAAAAACTGCAATAGATTTTTTTTTCAACTCTGACATATGAACAACATAAGCATAGACCTTCATGTGAACATTGATTGTGCTATTAGTTTTCTGCTATTACCTGGCCAGTTTTCACTTTTGCTTCCCATATCACATTTTCAGAGAATGAGCCAAGATCTCAGAATCCTGCTGCATATTCCATAATCCAAGCCAAACGATGATTTAGCAAGGGAACTTGCAAAACAAAATTTCTTGAAGATTTATACTGCCTATCATGAATAATTCTGAATATACTTGTTTTCACCATTAGACAGTTTGTCAATAGAAAGCCCGAGCCTACACTTTTACTGACCCAAGGGATTGTTAACCTCCCACACCACATAGACATGGTATGAGAGCAACTGGCCGTTGATGATGCTGTAAGTTATACACAGTGGTGGAAATCCAAATTGGCAGAGGTGGGGGCACAGGGAATAAAACTACCGACATTCAGATTAGGAGTCTGACCTAGAAAAGGTCAGACACTCAAACCACTCCGCCATAGAGAAATCCTCCCCATTCTACTGCCCTTTTCCCTATCCTAGTAATGCCAAGCATCAGACGATGTAGCAACAAATATAAATCTCTGTCATTGATTTGACTTGCCCTGTGGTTTGAATCCCTCAACCGGTACCTAGGTTAGTGGGTTGGTTGTTGGAGTTTTGCTTCCTGGCAGCATCTAAAGTCAGTTCAGGACCGATACTGACTTGAGACGGTGCACATTCATGGTGAATTTATAGTGCTGCCCCACTGAGAGACCAGGTCACCAGCACCCTGACCTGAAATCCCACTCAGTCACATTATCCTGATACTGTGCCAACCAGTCATTGCCCTATCCTAATAATGCCGAGCATATGGCTAGGATGTGAAAAGTATACATTTTTATGTAATCGGTTTGACTCATCAAGGGTTTGAACCCATGAATCTAACGATCTACCAAAATGGCAGACAGACGACCAACTCATTCGGCCATACCGTCCGTCTACCGATGACTTAAAAATGTATACTTGTTGCTTCCTAGCCAGGCGCTCAGCATTATTAGGATAGGACAAGGACTGGTTGGCTCAGTGTGAGGATAATGTGACTGAGTGGGATATCAGGTCATGGTGTTGGTGGCCTGGTCTCCCAGTGGGGCAGCACTATAAAGTCACCATGAGCGCGCACTGTCACAAGTCGGTACCCATCCTGATATGACCTTAGATGTTACTATGACGTAAAACAACAACCTAGGACAGAGAGAGAGAACATGCAGAATGGAAGAACATGATATGTAGGAGATGAGGACGGAGGGTGGGGGTGGGGGTGGGGGGGGGGGGTGCGTAGGATGCAGGCTGTGGGGCTGGGAATGAGGGGTTGTAGGTTGGTGGGTGGGTAAAGAACCTCCTTCAAGAAAGACCGCAGACCTTTCTTACTGAGATATGCTTTATCAGCAGCATAACCTGCCCGTATACAGCCCGTCTGATATCTCTCCCCCGCCGAGCAGTGCTTATCGGGCGGGCAGCCGGGCCGGGAGCCGGGAGGAGGGGAGGGGGGGGGGGGCTGGTGTACGGGGGAAAGGTAAGGGACTACCATCAAAGGACTCCCTCCCCCCCCCCCACACTTACACCACCCCTCACACACACACCCCGCACACAACCCTAGGGACCCAGGAGGAGCTGTGTAACGGATCGTGTAGGGAGGCACGGGGATACTTGTCACTGGAGGAATCGACATATTGCTAACATTGTCCAAAATATATATATATATTTTTTTATTATCTGGGCTCTTGTCGGCAGTCGTGATCGGCGGTGGTTGGAATATGGGTGGATGTGGTCAGAAAGGGGCTTGCTGTGGGTTATGTATTATTTTGTTGTATTATAATTTACATTGCACTGCACTTTTAGATTGTAATTATATTATAATTATATTGCATCGTATTTTATATATTGTATTATTTCGTATTATGTTGCATTGCATTGTATTATTATTTATTTTACATTATTTTGCAATATATTGGAGTATGCAATAATATATTGCATTATTTTGAATTATATTGTGTTATTTTGTATTATTTTATATTATATCGCATTATATTGTATTATATTGTGATATTATGTATTATATTATATTATATTATATTATATGGCATTATATTATTTTATATTGTGTTATTTTGTGTTATTTTTGCTATGTTGTGCTAAATTGATATAGTTTGGCCTATTTTGTGCTATAGTATAATATATTGTGTTATGTTGTGTTATCGTATGCTATATTTTGTTGTTGTGTTCTATATTGTGCTATTTCTGTTATATTGTATAATATTATATTGAATTGCGTTACATTTTTTATTCACATTATCCTGATACTGAGCTAACCAGTGATTGCCTATCCTAATAATGCCAAATGGCAGGCTGGATAGTGATCAGTACACATTTTCTAAGTCATTGGATTAACTCAGTCGGAATAGAACTCTCGACCTAAACATATTGTGTGCATATATGTTGAAAATAATCCATGTTATTGTTATATTTATAATTGTATCTAGACATATGTATATGTGTATTGTTCTTAACATGTATGCACACAATATGTATATTGTGTGCATACATGTTGAAAATAATCCATGTTATTCTTATGTTCATACATTGTATGTAAACATATATATATATATATATATATATATATATATATATATATATGTGTATTGTTCTTAACATATATGCACACAATATGTATATATATACATATTATGCGCATATATGTTAGGAACAAAATGTTATGTTCATATATATATACATTGAACTATATATATACAAACGGTGTGTGCATGTATGTTAAAAACAATATGCTGTCTTCATATATATATATATATATATATATATATACTGTAAAACCTCTCTAACCGACCATCTCCACAGGTCGATACCTCCCCAATATCGGTAGCTTTATTTGGGTCCCAACAATACCATTGTAACCATATTCTAACTCCCTAAACCGACCACCTCCCTAAATGGACAACCTAAAGTCGGGCACACGGTCGTTCGATTTAGAGAGGCTTCACTGTATAATACATAGGGGAGTGGTCGATCTGCGGAGGTGGTCGCTTAGAGAGGTTTTACTGTCTATAGTTATATATCATAAATATAGCCTATAATATATACACTATGACTTATATAATATACACTGTTGATGTATAAGGAAGAATTATGCGAGTATAAAGGCACGAAAGAGATTATATGTTTAGTTACTGCCTTATTATTGATGGGGTGGCTTACTTGATGTATGCCCCCCCTCCTCCAACCATGTGACCGGTGGCTCCACCACCGGCACGCTTCTATCCTGGACTCTACACTGTCACTTGTGCTAAAGAATATGTACATTGTCTCTAGATATATACATAGTGTGCATATATATTGACAATAAAGCATGTTGTTACTGTATACATACATTGAACACACATTGGTGTACAGTGCGTTCTGTTAGGTGACTGACTGATTGGATTATTCGTAAGCTGTTCGGTTATAACTTACAGGCCGCAAATCTACACCATTCGATCCGCACCGATAGACCGTTGGCTGAGCCTGTTTGGACATATATACTCATGTAGTGTATATAGAGACACATTGTGCCAGCTTGTATCAGCATGTGGTTACACTGTTTGCTCAGCGCTGATTTGCCCTGGAAATCCAGTGTTATATACACGTTGTGACATGTTATTTAACCATGCAGTGGTCTGCTCAGGTTACCTCCTAGTAGTAGTCCTAATTCCACTGTCTAAATTATGTTGTATATCTGTCACTTGTAGTTATAGTGCCCTCACCCACACACCCACACACCCACACACCCACACACCCACACACCCACACACCCACACACCCACACACCCAACCTCCCAACCACTGACCCACCGGGCCCCCAAGGATGTTCAACCGACTCACCCTCCCCCCACCCGCCACCCACCACCATCACATGCCTATAGAACCCCCCCCCCCCCCCACCCCACACGCCCCACCCCCGCCTCTCCATATGCATATGGGTCGTTCTTAGACACTGTGTATCACTTTCTGACATGGAAACGAAAAGTGAAAATATTTCAAATAATAGCAGAAACATTTCAAATAACAGCAGAATCGATATTGATATCAATGTTAATAATATATGTGGTGCATATGTCACAGTAGAAATTATTTTTTCTCACTTTTGGATTCTGTGAAGTAGCACCATTCACAATCAAGGACCTTAAATTATGTGTGTGCAAGATGTGCGTGCACTAAACACCACCCAACCCCTACCCCAGCCCCCAGCCTCAACCCCAGCCTCAACCCCAACCCTCAACCCCAGCCCCAACCCCAACCCCAGCCCCAATCCCAAACTCAATTGCAACCCCAATCCGAACTCCAACCCCAACCCCAGCCCAACCCCCAACTCTTACCCCAACCCCAACCCCAACCCCAACCCCAACCCCAACCCCAACCACAGCCCCAACCACAGCCCCGACCCCAACTCCAGCCCAAGCTCCAATCCCAACCCCAGCCCCAACCCCACCCTCAAGCCCAACCCCAACCTCAAGCCCCAACCTCAACCCCACCCCCAGCTCAAGCCCCAACCTCAACCTCAACCATAACCTCAACCCTAACCCTAACCCGAACCCCCAACCCCAACCCCAGCCCCAACCCCAACCCCAACCCCAACCTCAACGCCAACCCCAGCCCGAGCACCAACCCCAGCCCCAACCCCAACCCCAAGCACACTTCAACCTCAACCCCTACCCCCAATCCCAACCCCAGCCCCAGTCCCAACCCCAGCCCCATTCCCAGCCCAACCCCAACCCCAGCCCTATTCCCAACCCCAACCCCATCCCCACTCTAATCCCAACCCCAACCCCAGCCCCAATCCAAGCCCAACCCCAACTCCAATCCCAATCCCAACCCCAACCCCAACCCCCAACCCCAGCCACAACCCCAACCCCTACACCAACCCCAACCCCAACCCCATCCTCATCCCCGACCCGATCCCCAACCCCAGCCCCAACCCCAGCCCCAACCCCAGCCCCAACCCCAGCCCTACCCCACCCCAAACCACAGTCCCACCCCAACCCCAACCCATCCCCAACCCCAACTCCAACCCCAATCCCAACTCCAACCCCAACCCTAACCCCAACCCCAACCCAAATTCCAGCCCCCAACCCCAACCCAACCCCAACCCCAGCCACAACTCCAACCCCAACTCCAACCCCAACCCCAACACCAACACCAACCCCAACCTCATTGGCAGTATGCCCTTCTCTGTAGCAACAGACAGTTAATAAGTGCACCAGTATCCAAGTAGAATATGTAGCTTCAAATGTACATATTTTGCTTTCGAAATGTGAGGCTTTTTTATATTATCACACTTTGCAACTTTACTGAAGTAAGAGAACCCGATACCATAAGTCAGTCCTTATCTACCACAAAGAGGCTCGAGCCGTTGTCACTGTTGTCATTGTCGTCACTGTCATCACTGTGTGTTGCCAGCCCTGTTCCCACTGTAGGCCTATACCAGTTGCCTAAGCCAATTAACATCACCGTCAGCGCGGACTATATCAGGGAATATAGCACGTGTGGCAGTTATAGTAGCTGTTAGCTCGCCAGTGTCTGGGGAGGGGGGGGGGGGGGGGGGGATGCAGAGGATAACATGTGACTGATGACAGAACTTGTTACTGCTGAAGTCTATGGCATCAGTAGACAACAAGAAAACCAATATTATTGTTGTATGTCTACACATAAAATATCCCCTAAGTTACCCATTTTAAATCAATGTTTCTTCAAACTAAAGCAGGGTAGATTATATAACAATTGCCAGTTTTGTGTTAGATACATAGCTTAGGAATATTCACATGAACGCCAGTGGTGGGTAATCTGTGAATAATCACAGGAATATATTAATGTGGTGTCTATAATATGCATGTATGCACACTCTGACTAATTATATTCATATGATTACTTTGGGTATGAGTATCTTAATGAGCAGTTGAATTCCAGTAAATCTTTGGACAATTAATCACGCATTTATCGATTTGAAAGCATATCGTGCATATCATGCCATTGGTATTTATATTAGTGGTATTAGTGAGATTAATTGTCTGATAATTTATACGTACATATATATATACAGATGAACCTCGATCCAACGGACTAATAGGGGGGAGCAGTTGTCCGTTAAAGCCGTTTGTCCATTGCAGCGACAACATTTTCCGGGGGCTCTACAGCATATTTTCTAAGCTTGTCCTTAGCCTTACGGATATCACTCGGGAGTTTTAAACGTTCGGACCAGATATTCACTCTAGCGGATTGTGTCCGTTGGATCCGGAATCTGTTGCATCGGTGTCCGTTGGATCGAGGTTCATCTGTATATATATATATATATAATTAGATTGTATATAGAAAAAAACAGTCCGTGTATTAAACAATACACTATATATTACACTAATATACATTGTGCCGTCTCATAACAGTTTAATCTAATCACAAACTGAAAAAAAAATCATTGTCTAATAATTTGCATGAAGTAAGGATTAATATACCGACTTCAGAAATAATGGCATACACCAAGCAGACCATTAACACAGGCTACATGTATTCATCAAGATTGCAAGATAAATCATTTACAGTTGTGTTTTATTAAACAGACACAGCACCATTGAATCGTTAAGACATTGTCTTGTTTGACGGAAGCGAAATCAAACTCGTCTGAACACTCCAACAACAAATATAATTATGTTGTTTTAAGGCACTCCAAATATATATATATATATATATACATATACATATTCGACACGCATATATAAAATATATAAGAGCTGGCAGAACTGAGGAGGGAATAAAAAGCTTTCAAGCAGAAATTCTTCGCACCTCATTTGATCGCAACTAGAAATGTGCATGCCCCCTCCCCCTGAGCAGGTGGCATTATATGCCACTTGGCATATGTAATATGTATATACTATTTAAAATATAATATATAATAGGTAATAGGTAATGTGTAATGTGTAATGTGTAATGTGTAATATGTAATATGTAATATATAACATGTCACATGTAATATGCAATATGTAATATACATATGCACTATGTAATATGTCATATGTAATACTAATATGTATTATGTAATGGCATGTGTAATGTGTAATATATAATATGTAATATGTAATAATGTATATGTAATATGTAATGTGTAATATGTAATATGTAATATGTAATATATAACGGGCACCATGTAACATGCAATATGTAATATGTCATATGTAATATGTAATATATAACATGTAATATGTATTATGCAATATGCAATATGTCATATGTCATATGTAATATGTAATATGTAATATGTAATGTTATATGTGTTATGTAGCATGTGATATGTAATATGTAATATGTAATATGTAATATGTTATATATAATGCGTGATTATGTAATATGGAATATGTAATATGGAATATGGAATATGGAATATACATAATATGTAATATGTAATATACATAATATGTCAAATCTAATAATATATACTATATATATATATAATAATATATGTATATGTAATAATATAAGTATATAATATATGTAATATAATATAAAATGAGTATATAATATATAATATATATATGATATATATAATATGATAATAATAATATATATATATATATATAATGTATAATATATATATATATTATATATTATCATATATATTATGCATATTATATGTTGTGTATGTGTGTGGGAATATGTATATATATATATTATATTATATAATAATTGACATTTATATATACAGGGGAGAGTGGAGTTATATGTACATTCTTGTATATATATACATATATGTGTGTATAGGATTATATATATATATATATATATAATATCCCTTTCTAGATATATATAGAGAGGGATATATATATGTACACATATATATATATATATATATATATATGTATAGATATAGATATAGAGAGATATCTATATATTCATATATGTATACATATATGAATATATGTATATATATTTTAAGTACGGCCACCTTAATTGCGTGATTGGCAGACAGAGTGACAGTGCGCTTCGAACATTTGTCAATAAAGCCCAGATTCTTAGTCTGTGCGCTGTGTAAGTACCGCAACATCCACCAGGGGGCGCACTGCTCATACAAAAGGCAGCATCTAAACTAATCTGCTCCGCGTGTCAGCGCGTAGGTGTAAACACGCTTAGAAATTAACGCATCGTCGCATTATTGCAGCAGCGACGGCCGCGCCACCTACAGGCGGTCGCAGACACTAGCGCCATGTCAGGCGTGGCGGCGATATTATAGTGAAGATCAACACAGACATGCAGCGCGGATTTACCGACTGGAAAACTCGATATTCCCGCGTTATGCCTCCGCCTGCACTTCTCCCCCCCCCCCCCCCAAACCCTCCACCCACACCTCCATCCTCACCCTCACCCCCACCCCACCCCCACCCCCACCCCCACCCTCTTAAAACTCATTCCCATCCGCACACCAGCCCCAGCCCCTCACCCCCAACCACAACCAGATAAACCTCACCCCCCACCCCACCCCCACCCCCACCCCCACTTTCCACTCATGCACCCACCCCCCAATCCCACCAGCCACCCCCATCCTCTTAAACCTCTGCCCCCCACCCCACCCCACCTCCACTATCGGCTCCACCCCCAACCCCACCCACCACCCACACTCACACCCCACACACATCCACACCCACACCCACACCCACACCCCACACCCACCCCACCCACCCCCACCCACACCCACACCACACCACACCCACACCCACACCCACAACCCACACCCACACCCCACCACACCCCCCTGCGCGCCTCCCCCCCCCCCCCCCCCAGCCGGCCCGCTGGACAGCCAGGCGCCCGTCGTGACAGCGCTGGTGCCCGGCGTGACAGCGCTGTGGCACCGGGCGTGACACAATTGGAAGAGGGCGCCGGGTCCCGTGGATTAGCATCACGCCGGCCAGCACCCTGCCCTGGTGACGGCGACCCGGGCAGACTATAGACCCTTGCTGCAAGAAAGCAGGGCTTTTCTAATGTTATGAGTTATAATCCGTACAAGTATATAATCGCCTTTCGCTGAGTAAATTTGATGCCGTCTGCTCCACCCCCAACCCCACCCACACCCAATAGTGACACTGGGACTGGGAGCATCATGCAGTTTTGCGACCACATATTATTTTAACTAAGGGATGAATAAAACTATAACCAGAGAATATTGCAGTTGGACCAACTGGATACTATTGTATATGTGTAGGTGGTCCCTGAGATCAGCTCACGTGAGATCACGTGATTCTGCCGTGAGCAGACGACATTGTCAATGAAGTCATGACGCCTTCTCTTAGACAGCGGAAGCCGTGAGTCCCGCGTTGTCTGGTAGGGGGCGCATCGGTCGAGTTGGTGAGGGGGGGGGGGGGGTCGGCGGGGGGTGGGGGGGGGGGGCTATTGTGGCTGGGTTGCTACGGTAGAGACGGGTCTGACAGGGTGGAGCAGTGGGTGGGCCGGGTGGGGGAGCGGGGGGGGGGGGGTGCGGGGATTAGTAGGGCATGGACAACAACAGGCAATCAGGGTGCGTGCTCCTGAGTGAAATCGATGAGATAGTCTCCACAGTACTGGTTACAATTTGGTGTGTGTATTGGCGGATGGGGGAGGGGGGGGGGGAGTCTGGGGGGTTGGCGGGGTGGGGTGGGGGGGGGGGGGGTTAGGCGCCTGAAATGCTTGGTTCCTGCTGTGTGTGTTGTGACGGTGGCAGTGAGGGTGGGGGTGTAGGGGGTGGGTGTGACAGCGGAGCGCGCGCGTAGACTACATGATGATACATGAGATTATGATGCGGAGTTGTGTATCTACAGCTGTGCAGACATGGCATCTCCTTACATATATTCGTAAACATTCCATACACCTCAAGAATAACCCGCACCGGATGCGTTGGCTGAATCGGTAGAGCGCAGTTACAGATGGCCACATATCTCCCCAGTTACAAACAACACATCTCTCCCTGTTACCTACGGCCACATATCTCCCCTGTTACAGACAAAATATCTCTCTCAGTTAAAGACAGCATATCTCCCCCAGTTACAAACAGCACATCTCTTCCCTGTCACAGACAGCGCATCTCCCCCAGTTAGAGATTACCACTTATCTCCCCAGTTACAGACGGCATATCTCTCCCCAGTCATAAATGGTCACATCTCTCCCCAGTAACAGATTATCACATCTCTTCCCAGTTAAAGACGGCACATCACTTCCCAGTTACAGATGGTGACATCTTTCCCCAGTTACATAAGGCACATCTATCGCCAGTTACAGATGGCCACATCTCTCCCCGATTACAGACAACATATCTCCCAAAGTACAGAAGGGCGTGTCTCTCCCTAACTTGAGTTGGCCATATATCTCTCCAATACTCATATGAGGACATATCTGATCCTAGGTAGAGACGGAAAGATTGATTCTAAGTAAAAAAAATAATACCAATTGTTGATTTGTTTTAAAATGTAGATTGTATAAGTATGAACATTTTAGCGATGAATATCTCCTAAAATAGGAACAAATTAGGCAACGGCTATTCACGAAGTCACTATTATATAACTTTGACTTCACTTCTCATGTGGCCCCATGTATATATTATATATATTATATATATATATATGTATATAAGGTACAGTGGCGGCGGTTCCAGTGCGCAGTGTGCAGGGGTGGTGGCGCCATCACCGGAGCTAGGGTTGTGGAGCCTAGAGCAGTAGATGACTAGGACATACTCCATCAGTCTATGAAACAGAGTGAATGATGGGGGAAAGGAAGGATATTCTGGGTTATTATACTCATATAAAGGACACTACGACAGAAAGGTAACAAACATGAGTTGGGCTGAGTACTAGTTTATTATTAGTCTCTGGCAAGACTGATAAATATGCCCACCAACAAAAATCGAAATTCAGTGGGAAGTGAATCCAATATGGCGCAATACAGGTGGCGCCCCATAGGCGCGCGTGCCAAGGGAGGTTGGCGCGCGACTCCAATTCAACAAATAGCAAGTCCGGACAATAATAAATACAATACAACCTATATGTGAGCTCCGTTATTTATATAATTATAATGTTATTATAATACACATAATTCTTATATAGCATAAATAATATATATTTGTGAAATGCTTACATATTATATGTATACATATAGGGACATATCTGATTCTATTTCTAGGTAAAGATTTAAATTGTTGATATGTTGTAACAATGTATTTTGCAAATGTAAGAACTTTAATTTAATGTAACATTGGTTGCTCGGCTGGAGGATTACCCCTGGGGAAGCCATACAGTCACATTAATACATGTTTGCAGTTAAAGCCATACAGTCACATTAATACATGTTTGCAGTTAAAGCCATACAGTCACATTAATACATGTTTGCAGTTAAAGCCATACAGTCACATTAATACATGTTTGCAGTTAAAGCTGCACAGTCACATTAATACATGTTTGCAGTTAAAGCCATACAGTCACATTAATCATGTTTTGCAGTTAAAGCCATACAGTCACATTAATACATGTTTGCAGTTAGATTTTAAAGGGCACATTACAGTCACATTAATACATGTTTTGCAGTTTAAAGCCATACAGTTCACATTAATACATGTTTGCAGTTAAAGCCATACAGTCACATTAATACATGTTTGCAGTTAAAGCCATACAGTCACATTAATACATGTTTGGCAGTTTAAAGCCATACAGTCACATTAATACATGTTTGCAATTAAAGCCATACAGTCACATTAATACATGTTTGCAGTTAAAGCCATACAGTCACATTAATACATGTTTGCAGTTAAAGCCATACAGTCCACATTAATACATGTTTGCAGTTAAAGCTGCACTAGCATCACATTAATACATGTTTGCAGTTAAAGCCATACAGTCACATTAAATACATGTTTGCAGTTAAAGCCATACAGTTACATTAATACATGTTTGCAGTTAAAGCCATACAGTCACATTAATACATGTTTGCAGTTAAAGCCATACAGTCACATTAATACCATGTTTGCAGTTAAAGCCATACGAGTCACATTAATACATGTTTGCAGTTAAAGCCATACAGTCACATTAATACCATGTTTGGCCAGTTAAAGCCATAACAGTTACTTTAATACATGTTTGCAGTTTAAAGCAACAGTCACATTAAACCATGTTTGCAGTTAAAGCCCATACAGTCACATTACTACATGTTTGCAGTTAAAGCCATACAGTCACATTAATACATGTTTGCAGTTTTTTTAAAGCCATTACAGTGTACATTAATACATGTTTGCAGTTAAAGCCATACAGTCACATTAATACATGTTTGGCAGTTAAAGAGCCATACAGTCACATTAATACATGTTTGCAGTTAAAGCCATACAGTCACATTAATCATGTTTGCAGTTAAAGCCATACAGTCACATTAATACTGTTTGCAGTTAAAGCCCATACAGTCACATTAATACAGTGTTTGCAGTTAAAGCCATACAGTCACATTAATACATGTTTGCAGTATTAAAGAGCCATACAAGTCCCACATTAATACATGTTTTGCAGTTTAAAGCCCATTACCGTCACATTAATACCATGTTTGCAGTAAAAGGGTACTATTAGCAGGCACAAGGCACCCCATTAATATTACTACATGTTTGCAGTTAAATAAGCATACAGTCACAGTACCCGAATTATTATTAATACATGTTTGCAGGGGTTTTTTTTTTTTTTTTTATTTTTATTTTTTTGTATTTTTTGAGTTTTTTTAAAGCCATACAGTCATCAATTCTAATTCATGTTTGGAGCAGTTAAATAAAGCCATACAGTCACATTATACTGTTTGCATTGTTTGCTATTTTGTTTTTTATTATTAAAGCCATAGCAGTTCACATTTTAGATACATGTTTTGCAGTTTTTTTTTTTGAAAGCCCTACAGTTCACCATTAATTACATGTTTGCAGTTAGAGAAGCCATACTCAGTCACATTAATACAATGTTTGGCAGGTTTTAATAGCTGCTCAGTCCCCTTATAATACATGTTTGCATTTAAAGCCATACAGTCACCATTAATACATTGTTTGCAGTTAAAGCAGCATACAGTCATCATTTAATACATGTTTGCTAATTTATTTTTTTTTTTTAAAGCCATACAGTCACATCTAATACATGTATTGGCTGTTTTTAAAGCCAATACAGCTCTCTATTAATTACATGTTGCAGTTAAAAGCATACAGTCACATTAAATACATGTTTTGCAGTTAAAGCGCATATACAGTCCACATTAATACTTGTTTTGCAGTTTAAAGCCATACAGTCACATTAATACATGTTTGCCTGTTAAAGCCATACAGTCACATTAATACATGTATTGCAGTTAAAGCCATACAGTCAACACATTAATACATGTTTGCAGTTAAAGCCATACAGTCACATTACATACAATGTTTGCAGTTTAAGCCCTACAGTCCACATTAAATACATGGTTGGCAGTTAAAGCCTTACAGTCACATTACATACCTGTTTGCATGTAAAGCCATACCGTCACATTAATAGCATGTTTGCAAGTTTAAAGAAGCCATTACAGTCCCTTTAATACATGTTTGCAGGATTTAAAGCCCATGACAGTCACTTTAATACATGTTTGCAAATTAAAGCCCATACAGTCACATTAATACATGTTTGCAGTTAAAGCCATACAGTCACATTATATACATGTTTGCAGTTTAAAGCCATACAGTCACATTAATACATGTTTGCAGTTAAAGCCATCCAGTCACTTTAATACATGTTTGCAGTTAAAGCTGCACAGTTCACATTAATACATGTTTGCAGTTAAAGCCATACGTCACATTAATACATGTTTGCAGTTTAAAGCTGCACAGTCCACATTAATACCTGTTTTGCAGTTAAAGCCATACAGTCACATTAATACATGTTTGCAGTTTAAAGCCATTACACTGTCACATTAATACATGTTTGCAGTTAAAGCCATACAGTACACATTAATACATGTTTGCAGTTTACAGCCCATACAGTCACATTAATACATGGTTTGCAGTTTTAAAGCCATACAGTCACTTTAATACATGTTTGCAGTTAAAGCTGCACAGTTCACATTAATACAGGTTTGCAATTAAAGCCATACAGTCACATTAATACATGTTTTGCAGTTAAAGCCATTACAGTCACCATTAATACATGTTTAGCAATTAAAGACCATACCAGTCACATTAATACATTGTTTGCAAGGTTTAAAAGCCCTACAGTCAACATTAATACATGTTTGCAGTTAAAAGCCTTACAGTCCCATCTAATACTTGTTTGCAGTTATAGCCATACAGTCACATTAATACATGTTTGCAGTTAAAGCCATACAGTCACATTAATACATGTTTGCAGTTAAAGCCATACAGTCACATTAATACATGTTTGCAGTTAAAGCCATACAGTCACATTAATACATGTTTGCAGTTAAAGCCATACAGTCACATTAATACATGTTTGCAGTTAAAGCCATACAGTCACATTAATACATGTTTGCAGTTAAAGCCATACAGTTCACATTAATACATGTTTGCAGTTAAAGCCATACAGTCACATTAATACATGTTTGCAGTTAAAGCCATACAGTCACATTAATACATGTTTGCAGTTAAAGCCATACAGTCACATTAATACATGTTTGCAATTAAAGCCATACAGTTACATTAATACATGTTTGCAGTTAAAGCCATACAGTCACATTAATACATGTTTGCAGTTAAAGCCATACAGTCACATTAATACATGTTTGCAGTTAAAGCCATACAGTCACATTAATACATGTTTGCAATTAAAGCCATACAGTTACATTAATACATGTTTGCAGTTAAAGCCATACAGTTACATTAATACATGTTTGCAGTTAAAGCCATACAGTCACATTAATACATGTTTGCAGTTAAAGCCATACAGTCACATTAATACATGTTTGCAGTTAAAGCCATACAGTCACATTAATACATGTTTGCAGTTAAAGCCATACAGTCACATTAATACATGTTTGCAGTTAAAGCTGCATAGTCCGATGAAATACCAAATTTTCAAAACCAAACAAATTATCTATATTTGAACTTAGATACTGATGCACTTATTAAGCATTTGTTTCTGCATATAACTATTAGAAGGCAATACTGAGTCAATTTAACAGAACCTATTACTGCAGAAGTCTATGGTGTCAGAGTTTTGCCGAGCTTGCCAAAACTAATTTTCCATGTTTGCACTCAAAATATCTCAAAAGTTTACCATTTAAAATAAAAGTAACTTTGAACTAATGTAAAGTAAATCCTAGTTATCGGTCTAATATAGTTATCTCAGAAAAAAATACAGAAATACAAAACTATCGGACGACGCAACTTTAAATCAAACACAAGTCACCTTAGCTCAACTTTAACGGATGTTCATATCGCTCCCCAGCTACACGTGGAAATATATCTCCCCAATTCCAGCTGAGGACATATCTCCCCAATTACAGATATCCACATATATTCCCAGTTAGAGATGGCGATATATCTATCTGCCCACCAATTACAGAAGTCCACATCATTTCATAGCGACACATGTATTTGATGAGTGTGTAAAACCGCTAATGTCGCCACGTGTAAAACTGCAGTCACAACGCTACCATGCCAACACACCAGACAGGATGGCCAAATGAGTTGAGCGTCCGTCTCCCGTTTTGGTAGATCATGGGATTCGAACACTCGGGTTGGAACCCTGATCGAATCAAGGCAATGACTTAATAATGTATAGGTGTTGCTTCCTAGCCAGGTGCTTAGCATTATTAGGATATGACAGCGACTGGTTGGCTCAGTGTCAGGATAATGTGACTGAGTGGGTTATCAGGACATGGTTTTGGCAGTGTGGTCTCCCAGTGGGGCAACACTATTAAGTTGCCATGAGTGTGCACTGTCACAAGTTAGTGCCCTCCTGAGATGTTGCCAGGATGCAAAACTCCAACAACCAACCAAGCACCCACCAAACAGCCATGCTAATACACACACAAACACATACACACAAACACACACAAACACATACACACAAACACACACACAAACACACCCACAAACACACAAACACACAACCATGCAAATGCACAAACGCACAAACGTGCAGACATGCAAACACACAAACACTCAAACACGCAAACACACAACCACAGACATGCACAAACGCACAATGCACAAACGTGCAAACGTGCAAATGTGCAAACATGCACTCACAAACACACAAACATGCAAACACACAAACATACAAACATGCAAACACACAAACATGAAAACACACAAAACACGGGAACACGCAAACACACAAACACACAAACACGCAAACACACAAACACAAAAAGAGTGCCTGTGAAAAGGCGTGTACAGTAATTGACTATGAAATTGAACACCTGTCAGAGGGCCATGTTTCTGGCGAACAGACCATTGGGCAGGAAGCCGGGCCTAGGGCTAGTCATGTCGGTAACATATGATGACCATCGGGACTGGTCAACACCAGGGGTCAGTGGAGGTGACGATGGGTTGGTGTCATGTGGGTATGTATGTGTGTGTGGGGGGGGGGGGGGGGGGAGTGCAGGAAGGGAACTGTGGCCGTTAAAATTCAAACAAACCTCCAGATGTAGGCGTGCATTCCCATCCATGATATATGTGTATGTATAGCCTAGTTCTGTGTGAGTACCTACATGATCTATGTATATATATATATATATATATATATATATATATATACAGTAAAACCTCTCTAAATCGACCGACCTTGGGACTGACTTCATGTGATCCATTTAGGGAGTTAGAATATGGTTACAATGGAATTGTTGGCACCCAAATGAAGCGATCGATATAGGGGAGTGGTCGATCTGTGGACATAGTTAGTTAGAGAGGTTATAATGTATATATATATATATATATATCCAATATGTGGATTAGCGGACTTGTACATTGCATAGCTGAAGATATATATATATATATATATCGAATAACAGAGAGAGGGAGAGAGAAAGGGAGGGAGAGAGGGGGAGAGAGAGAGAAGGAGAGAGGGAGAGGTAGAATTACATAAATATAAATATTAAAATAATAGATAACTGGTATGCACAATATCATAATTAGAGGCTCTTCCCCTTGTTGCTATGGACGGTTTTGGTTGTTGCTCTCTAGCTCAATCGCCTTATTCTAAGCAGCTGGCAACATCCGGAGAGAACCTAGGATAGCGATAGAGCGCCACTAGTCCAGCCTGGCAGACACCACCAACACACACACACACACACACATCAACACCCACACACACACACCAACACATACCAACACACACCCACACACACACCAACACACCCACCCACACCAACACACCCACACACACACACAGCAACACACACCCTCACCCCACACACACCAACACACACCCACACCCACCCACACATACCCACACACACCCCACAGACACCCACCCCTACACCCACCAACACACCCACCCATACCAACACACATACCCACCAACACACCCACACACACCCACCCACTTCCACACCCACCCACACACATCCACACCCACACCCACATCCACATCCACACACACATCCACCCACATACACACACATACCCATCCAC
Source organism: Branchipolynoe longqiensis (assembly GCA_030323885.1). Classification (NCBI taxonomy): domain Eukaryota; kingdom Metazoa; phylum Annelida; class Polychaeta; order Phyllodocida; family Polynoidae; genus Branchipolynoe; species Branchipolynoe longqiensis. Next base: position 17,375,236 of record CM059194.1, on the reverse strand, counting down.
ACCCACGCGCACACCGACACACACCGACACACACCAACACACACACCGAAACACACCAACGCACCCCCCCCCCACACACACACACACTCTCCCTCACCAAACGTCCAAACCTGGCACCATCAACACACACACACACCGCCCGGTCCTGCCCCGCCCCGCCACGGCCCGGCCCAGTCCCGGCCACACGGCCCCTGTCCGCACAGTCCCCCGCAGACCCGCACGGGGACCGTGGGCCGGCCTTATAACGAGTGGGCGTGGCCTAGCGCGGCCCCAGAGTGAATGTTAACAATCCCCTGCCTGTCAATCACCCTGCGCCGGCGGCCAATGTTTGCCCGGGTCTCATCCAGTAGCGATCGCCCGAGCTTTACCCCGGGCGGCCCCGGGGGAGTGCGAGTCGGCCCGCCCCGGCCCGGCCCACTCAACTGCTCGGGCAGGCCGGGGCGGGCGGGCCTTGGTGCCCGGGTTGGAAGCTGTCAGTGCGGGCGCGCAGTTGCGGAGAGAAGCGGGGCGCGGTGAGGAGGAGGAGGAGGAGGAAGGAGAAGCGGGCGGGGGGGGGGGGGGGGGAGGTAACTAACGGTCGGGCGCTAATCCCGTAGGGGACTCGCGGTTCGCTGTGGGTACCAGCCGGCTGGCTACTGCTGCGGTGTGCGGTGGGCAGCGGGCGGTGGTAGATGGGCGGTGGGCGGCGGGCGGTGGGCGGCGGGCGGCAGGCGGCGGGCGGTGGTAGATGGGCGGCGGGCGGCGGGCGGCGGGCGGCGGGCGGCGGACGGCGGACGGCTGGGCGGTGGGCGGTGGGCAGGGACCGGCTACATACCATGTAGACAGGGGGCCGACATGGCTTCAGCAGACTGCCTAACATGCTCCCCACCACCCCGCGTCCTCACACCATTCAATCCATACCGCACTAAGACATGACGGCAGAGGACTGGGCACGGTAACTTACAATTTACAGACGCTGTAACTTACAAGTTACAGACGCTGTAACTTACAAGTTACAGACGCCACACACCAGCGTTGGGCCGGGTGGCGCTTTACTTGTACCCAGGAGTTCAAACTTAGTTGCAGGCATTGTTGATATGAACATAAATAAGTTCTGCGCGGATCAGACTGGTGTGGAAGTCTATATATACCCTGTGAATTTGTTTTAATGTGATAGGTGTGTTGTTAGTAAACTACTCTTATTCTTACAATGCTAGTATTACTACTGTTATTGATAACATTGCTAGTATTACTATTACTGATACTTAGTGATAGTGTTACTATTGTTATTGATAATACTGATAGTGTTACTATTGTTATTGATAATACTGATAGTGTTGCTACTGTTATAGTGTTAGTGTTATTGATAACATTGATAGTAATGGTAGTATTAGTAATATTGCAGCCGTCATTACTACTATGACTCTTAGTACTGCTACCGTTACCAAAGGTGCCAATATGCACATACATAGAATCTTTACAACTAATAATAATAATAAACACATCTCAATTACACTGCCTGCTTGCTAACTACAAGGAAGATTGTCTTCTAAATGATCATGTATGCTGAATAAACAAAGAGAATTTAAGCCATATATTCTTATGCCAAACAATCTTTAAAATATTAAATTTAAACTACTTAAAATGCTTTCCTGATACTTGGTGCGGACTAGGATTTTAGATTAGGTCTAGTTAAGCATCTTGGGAGGGGGAGGCGGTGTCACACCCGACACTTCGATATCTGGTCAGGGAGGAAAGCAGTGTCAACATTGTTCCCCAAATGATTGAAGCTAGTGACCTTTATTATCCCTATTGACTTGTGACTGTAGAGAGCGAGCAATGATACAGCAATTGAACCCCCTCCCCATATTATACTCCCCTAATGCTTATCCACCACACATATATATGTTCGGACTCTAACTGCGACAAGCAAACTAGTAAAACGGTTGCATTCTAAAAATATCCGTATACATGCTTTATAACACACAGAGATGTGTTTGTGTATGAGTGTGTATAACTAGATATATTAGTACGGTGTGTGTATGAGTGTGTATAAATGTATATATTAGTATGTTATGTGTGGATGTGTAGGTATATATATAGTTTTGAAAGTGAGCAGAGTGACAGTTGGCTCATGGCATAAAGGAGGCGGGGGAGGAGAGAATGCCCGCTCCACAGTGAATAACACAGAAGTTAAGGTGGTTAGAGAGAAACATTTAAGGGCCCCCCACCGTTATTTATATCCACATAATACATTATATAGTACATATGTTGTATAACATGTGTCTAGGGATACTGTTTACCTGTACCTATATATATATATATACATATATATATATATACAAATATATATATGTATATTATGTATACCTCTAAACACGAGGTTCTAAGCATGGACCTGTACTTTCTTTCTTACTCATGGCCTCTCTCTTCTTTTGGCTCCCTTACTGTCTTTCTCCCCCCCCCCCCCCCCTCCACCTTCCCCATGCTAGACACACCCAGTGATGACTGGTTTCCAAATTAACAACGTCCCTCTCCCCACCAACATACCCTACATCCCACACCCCGCACCTCACACCCCACCTCTACCCGCACCCCCTCCGGCCTCCGCCGGTAGTGATCCCCGACCGCCGCCGTCCTACCGCCCGACACGCGGCTCAATACCCGTGTTCACGCCGAGCCTCACGGTGAGACGACAGGCTCGGAGGCGCCCCCGGTGGCGTGATCTGGTACTAGCGGCGGCAGTGCGTGTGTGTATGCGCGTGAAGCCGTCGTTGGGCGGAGCGGGGCAGGACGGAGCGGGGCGGGGCGTGCAGAGCGTGTGGTGGTGGGAGATGGGGGAGGGGAGAGGAGAGGAAGGGGGGGTGGATGCGGAGGGGGGGGGTAGCGGGGCGGTGGTGCGGTGTGGTGTGGTGTGGTGTGCGGAGTCCGTGTGGCGGTGTGCAGGGGGTGGGTGGGTGGTGGAGAGTGTTGGAGGAGTGTTAGGTTGTTACTAGCGCGAGGTGCGACCCACCCACCCACCTTACCGCCCACCCACCCACCCACCCAGCTGCGCTCTAAATGCCCTAGTGGCGAAGTTCGGACATGGTCGTACCTCCCCCTACTCCTTGTTGTGTAGCGCTCAACCCCACCGCCTCGGAGCAGGCTCGCAACAAGTCATAGCGAGCCAGCCGGCACTACCAGCCCGATCTAGTTGGAGGCGGAGAAGGAGGAGGAGTAGCGGGGAGTCGCGACCTGGTTGTTACTAACTAGCTAGCCGCGCTCTCTCTCACACACACACACACAGGTCGCCGGGAGTCTATCTAGCCCGGGCTGTATCACGGGGAGCAAGCAAGCAACACGCCGCCCGACGCCAACGACACGTCACCCGGGAGCCGACCGCTTGTCGGCGTGTACTACACCGTACACCCGCCGAAGGAGCCCGGGAACTCCGTGTAGATGAGACTTGAGAGGGGGAGGTGGCTCTGTGGGTGTGTGTGTGTTGTGTCGTGTTGTGGTGTGTTCCTTCCGAGACCTATCCTACAACCAACCACCAGCCACCACTACTAGTACTGAGCGCCCATCTGTGTCTCGGCTCTCCTCCATCTCTCTGTTCCCACTTTCTCTCGCTCCACTTACGCCGCCGTGGAGGACCTTGCTACATACACGACAGTAATCGCACACGCTCAGGAGGAGCGGTTGAGGAAGTACCCACTCAATAGTGTGTATATATATATATATACATATATATATATAGCCACTTCGACCCCTGCCTGACTCCCTGGAGGAAGTAGTACTACCATCATGTCGTACACCACGGCAGGTCTGCCACTCCAGACCGCCCTGAGACCCCCACCACAGGTAGGCACATCCAGATCATTGCTCACACTGCTTGCAAACTAGAGCTAGGTCAGCCTCTTTTTGTCAAACATCGATATTCTCTTATTTTCTGTCTTTTTTGGTTGTTGTATCAGGGGGGTGTTTAGCTGAAGTGGTAATGCAAGGGAAGGAAGGGTGTACACGTAGGACATCATCGTCCCACCTCCACGGTCACTGCCTCCTCCTCCTCCTCCCCCTCCCCCACTCCTCCTCCACCCCCACCCCCACCTCCCTTACACCGAGCACCGACGACGTCAATGTCGACATGGACGTCACATCTCGTGACAGGGCCGGGTTGGCGTGACGTAGACTGTTAACCTATCTAGTGGTCGGTCTGTGGATTCGGGTGGGTTTTTGTCCATGTGCGCGCGCGGGTGTGTGTGTGTGTGTGTGGAGGGGGGGGGGGGGGCTAATTCAGTACTCTTTATGGCCCAGGCTAATTTCTCTGTGGTCCTAAGGTTAAATGGGGTTTCCGATTTGTTTATATCGCTAACTGTTCTTTTTTACTATAACACTTAAATAAATAAATAAATAAATAAAACATAGCCCCCCCCCCACACACAAATAAAATCACCATCTGCATTCAATCTGATGGCCGGATGGTCAATGGTGGGGACTTAGCCCATGTTTAACTAGTGTTGTTTATTGACTTAAAGTTAGAATGAAACTAATATTTAATATGGGTGAGTTTCTTTGTTAACTTTATTTTTACACTTACTGTTTTCATGTAGGTTTACCTTGTGTATTACTTCTTGTTTAGTTTCCTTGTTTTCGCCAATAACATTAACATTGTTCCACCAGTTTATATATATATATATATATATATATATATATATATATATATATATATAAACTGATCATCAGTTTATACATATAATATAATTTGATAATATAATATAATAATATATATATATAACATAATGTTTATATATATATAAACTTAATGCATATATCTATATACATATTTATATATATATATATATATATAGATATATATGTTTGCATGAGTATGTATTATGCACATATAAAGGTAAATGGGCAGCTTGTTATTTTACTACATGTCACTTTTGTGGAATTTACTAATATATGTACATCTTACCATTAGTACATTACACACGTGTATGCATAATGCACATACTATATATATATATTATGCATATATATATATATATATATATATATATATATATATATATTATAATATATACACATCCATCATATAGATACACTATTGGCTATATATAATTATATACATTGTACACATATATAGGCCTACATGTTAAGGTATACACAATTTCTTATCATATGCATCTCATCTACGTCATATACATATATGCATCACATATCGCTGGGCGAGTGTTACAGTCTGTATTATATACCAGGTATGTATATATATTATATATATATAATATAGCCTACATTATACATGCCATATATATATATATATACGAATGCGAGTACAAGTATATCTATATTTATTTATATATATATATATTTGTTCTCGCAATACGCCACCATAACATTAACACAAACAAAGTGCCTATATAATATGGATAGATCATGCTGCACAATACACATAGTTTGTACTCAGCAATACAATGGCACGCCACCCATAATAGCAGACCAAAAATATATATTATTTTTCTCAGCAATTCATACACGCCCATAACAACAAACAAAATGTCTTTCATTGACTTCACCCTCATTGCCCTTTTGCCATTGACAAATCTTCGCAAGGTTTCCAGCGCGACTATTAGTGTTAATTATTACACACTCTTGACCTGTGCGCATGTGCAGTATTGACCCAAGCAATCTGTATACACGATAAGCGCCATTGCAGCACCCCCACCCCCACACACCCACACCCCGTGTATGTGTGCGGGAAATGGTGGGGAGTTAATTGTTTCTTGGGTTATGCCTAGACGAGGTGTGATTTACTCTGCCCCGGGGCTACACAACGCGGAGGCGGCGGGGCGGCCCTGTGGTGGGGCGGGGGCCGCCGCCACGGTGACGGCGACGGTGGCGATGTTGGCTGCGGTGGCGGTGTGCTGCTACAGTAGTGGTGGCAGTGATGTGGTGGCGCGCCCGTAGATGGCGCTACGGTGGTGGTGGTAACAAGGTCCCGGTGCTGCTTGCAGTTACTGGAGGACCCCGCAGATCGCTCGCTACCCGCCTCCCGCACATTGAACACCGTTTAATTTATGACCGCCCTGGAGGGATCCAGGCTTGGGTGGGTGTGTGTGGGTGTGTGGGGGTGGGTGTGTGTGTGTGTGGGGGGGGGGGGGTATGGGCGTGTCCCTATGTACCACTACCAGCTCCTGGAGGTACTGCTACTGGATGGTGGTGGCGCTGCTGCTGCTGGTGATGGTGATGGCGGTGGTACAGGGGGGGGGGGGCTGGTGTGAAGTGGATATCTTAGTGGTGCCCCCCCCCCCCCGCACCACCCCATCGTCTTCCCGCCCCTACCCCTTCCTACACGCCCACCCTGGAACAGGGTATTGACTTTCACCACGATGACTATGCGTGGCTGGTTGCTGCGTAGGGAGCGATGTATGGGGGGGGGGGGCGCTAGAGAAGGAGTAGGTGTGGGGGTGATTATGATGGCATTCTGATCTTACTACTAGGAGCAATGCTCCCCGCACCGGCCTTGCTCCTTCAGGCACGGTGCTCCTGAGTGTTGGTTGGTGGGTTGGTGTGTTTGGTTGGCGGTGCTGGCGGTGCTCCTATGGGTTGATGATGCCTGGCTACTACTACCGCTCGTACTACCACCACCACTACTGCCTGATAGCAGTGACATTGGGCAATGCTGCCGTGGGCGGCAGGCAGGCAGCGCTCGGCCGACTGCAGTGATGCCCGTGTAGTTATTGACTTCTGTCGATTGCAGCTCCGGCGCGTGTACATTTCACACGTTGTACATTTCTTATTGTACCCGGCACGCGACGTGACGGGCGGGGCGGGGCCGCTGCGTGGCACACAAACACCGGCCGGCGCGCCGCACACAGCTGCTCATAGCCGGGGCCCTCCCTCCCTCCCTCGCTGATCGCGCCGCACCAAGCCACCGACCCACCGCAGCCGCCCCGAGTCACCGCTTGCTCCCCCGGGCCTCCGGGGGCTCCCCTCCGGCCCCGGGTCCAACCCCCCGCCCTGCCTGCTCCCTACCTACCAACCTAAAACCGGCTAGTATACCACCAAGCCCGAGTGCCCCCACACATACACACGCGCAGAATACATTGCCAGTAACCACCCACCCTTAACACCCTACCACATTCCCACAGCCATTGCTCGCCAATTTTCCTCACATCACCCACACCCCCACATACTCCACCCACACCACACCACGTCACCACCTCCTCCAGCCATCCAGCACGGCACCTCACCGCCTGGAGGAAACCAGCTCCACCTCCACACACACACTCCAGGCGCCGCCCCATCCGGGTTCCAGTGGCGGTGGCAGTGCTCTTATTGATTAATTAAGGAGCTGTTGATTTCGCCCGAGTGGGGCGCTTTGATTGATTCGCCGGGCTGTGGCCCGGGTCGATGGAGCGGCGTGGGAGCGGGCAGTGTGGCGCGTTTAGAGGTGTAGGAGGAGGCGGGCGGTTGGCTGTTATAGCCTTGTGCTACAACTAGTACCTACTGCTGCTACTACCACTACCACTACTACTACTACTACTACTACTAGCACTACCCACGCGACCAACACACGCTGGAGTAGCAGTGTTAGCATTCACCCACTGACCGGGGCCAGCCAAGTCATCACACCACACCACACCACATCACACCACACCACACCACATCACATCACATCACATCACATATTCTTCCAGCCATACTGGCTGATTGACTCTCACAATTGACTTTTGTGTGGAAGCATAGAGCCTCCCCACCTCCCCCACCTCTACCGACACTGTGAGACAGACGAGATCAGATCATTCGAAGATTCAAACCTGCTGCTCTACTGTGTACTCTCTACTACTCTTGCTTTCTTCCCCGCGCCACCTCTGAGTCTGACTCTGAGGGTGACTTGACTAAACAGACTGTCCTTACTTGCCACGGGGCTGCGGGCCATCCATCTAGCCAGCCACGCACCAACAACACGACGATACACGTCGAACCACACACCCACACACACGTACGCACACACTTAGCTCCAAACTCTCTGCATCTCTCTCTCTCTATATATATATATATTAATATAACCACTCCTCCAGGGCCTTCTCGGTTCCCCGCCGCTGCACCGCCCGGTCATGTCGGCCACGCTGTCCGGGCCGCCGGCGGCGCCGGGCACGTCCCCGGGGACGTCGTGCTGCCAGACGGGCCGGCCCATCATGGCGGACCCTGTGACGGGGCAGACGGTGTGCTCGTGCCAGCTGACGCCGTCCCTGGGCGTGTCGTACCCGCGCCTCGCCTCGCTGCCTGAGTCCCTGTACGGGTCGGCCGCCGCCTACTCAGCCCAGGCACTCATGGCCTCGTCCCCGTTCGCCGCCGCAGCCTCGGGCGGAGGCCCGGACACGGCGGGACTCTACTCGCCGTTCGGCGCGGTAAGTGAAGTTGATGTGATCTGTGTGTTTATGTATGCATGTATCTGTATATTTGTGACTATGTTTGTACGTTGTATATATACTGTATGTACATTGTATGCACACTGTCCAGCGTTACAGCGTTGAAAAAGAGCACCCTCACGGGAGCTTATACGTTATTTTTTGTTGAAGATTTATACTGCCTATCATGGATAAGCCTGAATAGGCTTGTTTTCACCATTAGACAGTTTGTCGATAGAAAGCCCGAGCCTACACCTTTACCGACCCAAGGGATTTTTAACCTCCCACACCACATAGACATGGTATGAGAGCAACCGGCCTTTGATGACGCTGTAAGTTATACACAGCGGTGGAAATCATAATTGGCAGAGATCGGGGCTTGGGGAATCGAACCTCCGACCTTCAGATTAGGTGTCCAACCTAGAAAAAAGTCAGACACTCTAACCACTCCGCCACAGAGAACACCATGGGCAGAATAAATAAATTGTCACAAAAAAACAAACAAAAAAAACTGGAGGTATACATGTATGAATACATACACGTATACATACATGTATACATGCATGTATACATATTAGATGCATGTAATGATGTATGCATACACATATGTGTATTAATGTACTTACACGTATACATACATCTCAAGTTATATACATGTGTATATACATATATATATATATATAATTTTTATTTTTGTTTGTTTATAAACTTATTATCTGTAGGGGGCCTATATAGTATAGATAATCTGTATGTATTATCAGTATACACATTTCTATATGGTATGCATGTCTGGGTATATATTGTATGCACGCATATTATATATATATACTATCCAGTATTACCTTTATATAGTTTTCATATATGTTATTTGTATTAATACTATTATTAATATTATTTATATTATAATATTATTTGTATCATACATATCATTTGTGTTATTCATGTATTTATTTGTATTGTACATATTATTATTATCCATTGTATCTATTCACACATTTTATTTGTATTTTTATATTATGTGCATACAAATAATGCCTACACACATTATGTATTGATATATTATCTGTGTATATAGTCGGCCTGTAAACTTTTTAAATGTTGTGTTTATATAAGTTATTTTCCAATATATTATTTGTATATAAATATTCGATGTGTATATCTGTATGTGCACAATCAGTATATATACATATATATATATATATGCATATATATATATATGCATACATATATACACATACACCTATGTGTAAATAGTGGTATACATGAATACATATATATACATACATATATGTATATATATATACATATATACATACATATATATGTATATACATGTATATACATATATATATATATACATAGTTATGCATATTTATACATACATATATAATATCTCCACTCCACATCGCATTTAGGTGTCAACTTAAAACAGTCCATTGCTTGTAAACCCCACAGGCATATTCTGTGTTTATTATCTACTTATTTTATTTTCCTTTCCGAAGTTAATAGTAACTACTTCTCTGATGAAACAGAGAGGGGGTGGTGGTCGACCAACCTATTGCTGAGTCACCCTCAACACACTGGCCTTCTTCCCCCATGACTAATGCAGCTTTAATTAGTAAACACATTTAGGTCCGATCTCCATTTCTCTATATAGCGAGTTCACCCAGTTCCTTCATGGCATCTCTTGTATCCAGAGTGAGAACTGTGTATTTGAAATAGAGGGGGGGGAGGGGGGGGGGGGGAGATGGGACATATTGGATTACTTCTAACCGCAAAGCCTTGCCAAGGAGCATGCCCCGCGCCGCACATAGCCTGTGTAGGCTCACCGCCCCCTCCCCTCTCACCCCCCCCCCCCCCCCAGCCCACTCCTGTTTGAAACTCTCATTCAGTTAGGTTAAGCCACCCCTCAGCCACCTCTTTTACCCCCCATCAGACCACCGTGTAATTTCTGGTAAAATATTAGGCTGAGGTCGCGGCTGATAATTAGCCTCTGAGACAGGGGTGTATTGGCAGCTGACAGATCTGCGGATCGCATGTTGTCGGGACGTGGTGGGGCACGGTTATTGGTTGGCCTGACTTGCCCGCGTGAGCCGGGCGTGGGGCGGGCGAGGGGCGTGGGCGTGGGGCGTGGGGAGTGGGCAGGGCGGTGTCGTGAGGTTCTCCGGTGAGGGGAGGGAAGGGGAAGGGGCAGGAGGAGATGGTCATTAGAGCAGAGGGTTGGTTGTCTGGGAGGGAGGGGTTCGTTAGTGATGGGGGGAGGGGTGAGGAGAGGAGAGGGGATGGGAGGGGGTGGTGTGGACAGGTCAGTCATTATAACGGACTGGTCACACACCAACCCCGGTCATTAACCTGCGTGGGAACCTGGGCCCTACCGCCAATAACCCCTTAGCACCACCAGCAGATCTAACCCAACAAAATCCCACCAATTTAACTTTACTCCCTGCTAGTACTAGTAGTACTACCAGTAGTAGTAATGGTACGTACGGTAGGGCGTGATGGTGAACTTTTAGATTGGTGTTACTTTCTTGGTTATTTATATTAGAATTGACAGGTTTTCAGTTAAATTGAAATCAAGTTTGTAGGATGTGGTGGTTTTTTTAAAAGCTCGGTAGGACAGTTAATATTGGAATGTGTAATGTGTTCTAATGTGTGCTACATAGCTTATGTAATTTATATAATGCACATAGTGGATAGTGTGTATGTAATGTACATAATAAAAAGTGTATATATAATTATAATATATATATTACATATATTATATATATTATATATTTGTATACATATTATATTGTATACTTATATATGTACATATTATATTGTATATTTATATATGTATGTATATTATACCATATTTATATTATACTTATTATATATTATATAGATTATATAGATATACATATTATATAGATTATAATTTATATAGATTACATATAATACATATAATACATAGCTTATAGTTATACAGATTATATAGAGTATAGGCTATATATTATATACATTATATATATTATATAGAGTATATAGAGTATATAGAGTATATATATTATATAGATTGCACAGATTGCATAGATTGCACAGATTGCATAGATTATATAGATATATAGATTATACATTACAGCATGTTCCATATTGTGACACTGACCGTGTGTACATTACATCATGTTCCACATTGTGACACTGACAGTGTACATTACAGCAGGTTACCAATTATGACACTATTGGCAGTGCACATTATAGCCGGTTCCACATTGTGACAGTGTGCATCTGTGTATGTTTCACATTGTGACAGTGTAAATTAGAACAGGTTCCACATTGTGACAGTGTGCATTCCTGACAGCTAGTTGGTAGTCAGCGCTTCCCCAATAGCATATCGTGCCACACACCTTGATCGCACGCTATATCCACTCAGTCAAATTATCGCTAGGTGAGAAAGCAACAAGTTATTTTCTTATCCCACCACCAATGCAACGTGGCAGTATAAAGTGTCACTTCTATATTGTATTTGCACTGTCTTCCAAAACTATCGTTTTGAACTGGGATAGAACCCAAGATCTTCCCACTCGGGAAGCTGGACCTATACCCACCTAGCCCATCATGTGCGGCCATAGCCATCATATGTATCACAATCTATCTCGGCCGAGAATGAAACCCATGAGCTTCCCCTTCGGGAACCTGACCCTCTAACGGTCGGCCAGAAATAACCATAATGTGTATATCAACCTATCTCGGCCGAGAATGGAACCCAAGTCCTTCCCACTCGGGAACCTGACCCTTTAACCGTCTAGCTCACCCTGGGCGGCCGGAAATCAAACACCATATATATATATATATATATATATATATATATATATATACATATATATATATATATATATATAATATATATATACATATATATATATATATATATATATATATATATATATATATATATCACAGGCTATATCTAGGCTGGGAATGGAACCCAGGACCACCCGACACCGCCCGGACCACCCTAAACCTCAAGCCGTCTTTTGCCGAAGATCTAACTAACCCTCGATCTTGCCACATGTAAGGAGGAGGCGGACCTTCTGACCACATAGTCCACCCTTGCTCTTTCAGATGAGCCCCTACGAGTTGAAGGATGCCGCTGAGGTTTACCGAGGACTCACCCAGGGACCATCGGGCCTGCTCGCCTACGACCCTTCAGCTATGTTCACTTACCCATTCGGCGCTGGGTAAGTTCACCCCTCCTTAAAAAAAATTAAATTGCACAGTCTGATAAAAGCATCAAATTCTCACAAGCTAAAATTGTATCTAGATTTGAATCTAGGTATCTATCTACCTTGGATACGGGTGAATGTAGAAAGCATTTGTTGCCACATAGAAGGTGATGCTACGTTAACTTAAAGTTGCATAGTCCGATGGTTTTGAATTTCTGTATTTTTTCTGAGATAAATATATTAGACCGATCACTAGTATCTACTTTACATTAGTTCAAAGTTACTTTTATTTTAAATGGTAAACTGTTGAGATATTTTGAGTGCAAACATGGAAAATTAGTTTTGGCAGCTTGCCAAAACTCTGACACCATAGACTTCTGCAGTAATCGGTTCTGTTAAATTGACTCAGTATTGCCTTCTATGCAGAAACAAATGCTTAATAAGTGCATCAGCATCTAAGTTAGATATGTAAAATCAAATCTACATAATTGGTTTGGTTTTGAAAATTTGATATTTCATTGGACTTTAATATAACCTGTTACCGGTGAAGCTTACACAGTTTTGGCAAGCATGCCAACATTAATTTGGCATGTTTACACTCCAAAATTCTCCCAACATAGTCATTTTAAATCAACGTTACTTCAAAATAAAGTAAGGTAGATTATATACAAAATGACCAACCAAATATCTCAGAAACTCAAATACATCGGACTATGCAACTTTAACCACCCGCTACTGGCGGGAAATGCGTTTGTGTCTTTGTGTGTTGGTGTTTTACATCCTGGCAACATCTCAGGTAATATCAGGACGAGCATCGCGCACTCTCATAGCGACTTCACAATGCTGTCCCATTGGGAGATTTAGTCTAGCAGCACAAGACCAAATATCCCAACTATCCTAGAGCTAACCAGTCCATTATCCTATCCTAATAATGCCGAGTACAGTACAACCCCGTTAAACCAAGCTCGGTTAAACCAAATTATCGGTTACTCCAAACATTTTTTGGTGGCCCAGCCAAATACTACCATTTTATCATAAAAAGGTTGGTTAAACCAAAGTCGGTTAATCCAATGTATCGGTTATCCAAACAAAATTGTCGGCCCCAGGCCATGTCCGGTACAGTTAAACCAAACTTTCATGTGGTTTGAAGGTCATCTGAGACTTTTTATATGATAAATAGTAGTATTTTGCCAGGTCGCCGAAAAAAGTTTGGATTAACCGATCGTTTGATTTAACCGAGGTTGATTTAATGGGGTTAAACTGTATATACATACAAAAGAATAATCATAGTGTCCACATACATTGTACATTCATAATGCACCCCCGTGTTTGCCAAAGCCAAGTCAAACTCAAAGCTTGGTTAAACCAATGATCGGTTAATCCAAACAAATTTCTAGGGTCCCTTCAAGTTTGGTTTAATGGGGTTATACTGTATATATACAGTGGGTATATAGCGACACACACATGAACACACATGGACACATACACAACACACACACACTCACATACACACATCAAATGGAAATCAATCATAAACAGCACCGACTCCTCGTGCTCCAGACAACATCAAGTCATAAATTTGTCGCATAATGGGATTCTTATACGACGGATGCAACAGCACAAAGGAACAAAGAACACAGCTGAATCATGACAACCAGTGCCGGGTGAGAGGCTGAGGGTGGTGAGGGAGTGGGGAGAAGGGGGTGGCGAGTGGTGGGGACTGGGGGGGGGGGGTCATTCATTGTCTGTATGTGCAGTCAGATGCGCCCAGCGCGCCGTAACCTCCGACGGGACTCTGCGACCGGGGATCATGTATATTTCATGGCCCGGCCCGCCTGTGATCCGGGCCCGTGGAGACAGGGGTGACCGCGCCCAACATGGCCCAGCAGAGGATGACTGAAATGTACACATTGCTGTGACGCACGCGGCGGCAACCACAAACTCGCCAGCGTCGGTTCTGAACCGGTTTAAACCCGCCCCACAGCCCGTGCTGTCTCACCTCTGAGTTTGATTATAATGTATATGTATATATATATGCACACACACGCACTGGTTGTCTGGGGCATTATGCGAAAATAAATAGTCAACTGTGTCAGAGTGTTGATTGCTGATATAGACAGGGGTGTATATATATATATATATATATATACGTGTAAGTTAGTACGTCTACAGTATAACCTTAGTTCCCATTCCCGACAACGGCGGCGCCACCTGCTTGTGGATACGAGAAACCCCCCCCCCGCCTTACTGTAGCCACTGTTGGAAAAGTGGCATGTGTTGTGTACAAACTTACGCGAATATAGAGTAAAGGACATTCCGCCCGATTATATATATATTATATATATATATATATATATATATATATATATATATATATAAAGTAAAACCTCTCTAAATCGACCCACCATGGGACCAACTTTAAGTGGTCCATTTAGGGAGGTGGTGGGTTTAGAGAGTTAGAATATCCTTAAAATGGTATTGTTGGGACCCAAATAAAGCGATCGATATAGGGAGTGGTCGATCTGTGGAGGGGTCGGTCTAGAGAGGTTTTACTGAATATATATATATATATATGTATCTTTTTTTATATACACGGTTTACGTAAGTGCACGCACATCATGATTGTTGACTATATCATATAGTATTTTATTACTCTGCTCTCTACAGTACCTCAGATGATCTCTTTATCCCTCAATTACAGTATATCCATATATATATATATATATATATATATATATATATAATATATATATGGATATATATATATATATATATACTATACATATACATGCAGAAACAAAGCTCTCTAGCCGACCACCTCCACAAATCGACCACTCCCCTATATCGATCATTTCATCTGGGTCCCAACAATACCAATGTAAACATATTCTAGCTCCCCAAACTGACCGCCTCCCTAAATGGACCACTTAAAGTCGGTTCCAAGGTCGATCGATTTAGAGAGGTTTCACTCTATATGTATGTGTGTGTGTTCTTGTTTGTCTGAGAGGGAATGCCATTTGCAGACTTCCATAAGTCATGCTAGTCCCTTTCTGGACAGTTGTTCATTCTATTCCAAATTAGTGGTCTAAGGACTGTTCATTCTGCAAATTTCCGAAAGAAAAATGAAAAATGAAAAAAATAATGAAAAGAAAAAAAGCACAAAACAAAACCCCACATAGTCTGGTTTATACGTTTAGCGGACATTAAATAAATGTTCCTTATTTGTGATGGTTGACCCGCTAATAGTAATAGTAATACTAATAGTAATACAATAAACTCACAGACAAATCACAACGCAACATCAAATAGATGTGTGAATATAAACCTCATCAGCATCCAACCCAACCCAACCCAACACAACACAACACAACCCAACACAACACCACACAACACAACACCACACAACACAACCCAACACAACACACCACAACACAACCCAACACAATCCAACACAACACAACACAACACAATCCAACCTAATCCAATCAAATCAAATGCAACGCAACATCCAACATCCAACATCCAACATCCAAGCCCAAACCCACCCCCAACCCCCACCCACCCACCCCAACCCCCACCCACCCACCCCAACCCCCACCCACCCACCCCAACCCAATCCAACCGGGCCCGGCCTGAGGCTTTGTGTGCGAGACGGTTAGCGGCCGCCGCGCGGAACCGCCACGGAGCGCTGGCGCCACCACGCGGGCAACTCACGAACTAAACTTCCAGCGCGGGAAACAAGCAAAAATCGCCGTCCGTTGTCGTCTGCGCAACGTCGAACGCCGCAAACGAATTACGCGTCATTTTAGGATGAATCTTTGAGCGCATTGGTTGGCGATATGACAGGCTCAGCCGCTAATCACGTGATGATTGTTGGAATATTATTGGAAGGGTATTATCCGGGATATGGATCGAGTAAGGTGGAGCGGGGTGGGGTCGGTATCCGCTGGGCTTTATGAGTTTTCCATCGGGGATTTACATTTCTAATCTCTAATCTCTGCGAAGAAAGAGTTTTCAAGATGGAGGAGACACCTTCTTTTAAATATTGTACTCTTTTTCTCTCTCACTTTTTAGCTCCTAATCCAATCAATAGGAGGCATGGTTTCATAACACAACAACCCAACGTAGATTTTCCAAACGCAATTGAAATGAGACTAGAATATTTCTATTTGTTGCTGTTCAACTCATCCATTCACACCCTCAGACCTGGAGAACTGGTCAAAATGTAAATAGTATGGTGCATATATATATAGTTATATATAAATATATTATATAACGAAACAGTAACGCCCGCATCGAAGTCAGTTAGGTTTTCAAATGTCGCCATGGAATAGTTTTAGTTTTGTTGAACTTGCATAGTCCGATGGTTTTGAGTTTAAGCCGTACATAATATAATATATATATATATATATAGCTATATGTATATATATATATATACATAGCTAGATATGTCGATATACTTACGATCGACCATTATAATACATTATTACTTTAGTTTGATGTAAGCTTTCTTTTTAGGGGTATGCTTTTTGGCACCATTTCAAGTGAATATATATATATATATGCATATATATATATATATATATATATATGCATATATATATAACACATGTAAGTTCTATCCTTCGTTTCAACTAAATCTTAATTTAATACATACAATTTGTAGCTATTTAAAGTGAAAATACATGTAGGTTGGTAATTATTTATATTACTTTAGTTTGATTGAAGTAACTTTTAATTTAAAGGATAGATCTAAGCCTTTGCGTTGTTTGAAGTGAATGATGCTACATTAATAGCACTGTCCACATCGAATTGCTGAACATCACAAGCTTGCGCGTGTTCTATTAAATTGACTTTGTATTAAGTATAACCAGTGGTTCACGATTGGTTCATCAAAGGCTGTGGTATGTGCTTTCCTGTCTGTGGGAAAGTGCATATAAAAGACCCCTTGCTGCTTATTGTAAAGAGTAGCCTATGTGGCAGCAGCAGGTTTCCTCTAAAGAAATGTGTCAGAATGACCAAATATTTTACGTCTAATAGCCAATGATAAAAATGAATGTGCTCGTTTTTTTTGTATTCATTATTTGCAATAGCAAATGCTTATTAAGTGGAACATTATCTGACGTTGATGTGTAGGATGATGGGTTGTATTAAATTGCCGTACTAGCCCTTCTATGAGTATGAAGCAACACATGTTTAATGCGCCCACGAGTAGACCTATCTAAATTTCATATGTAGGACCAAATGTTAATTTTCCAGTGGCCGCTTATTTTCAGTTTCCTTTGCTCCTTAAAGCTGCATAGTCCGATAAAGGCATCACATTTTCAAAACCAAAACATTTATCTAGATTTGATCCTACATATCTAACTTAGATACTGATGCACTTATTAAGTATTTGTTGCCACATAGAAGGGAAGGGAGTGTTGGCGTGCTTGCCAAAATTACTTTTACATGTTTGAACTTCAAATATCTCCAAAGTTAGCCATTCAATCCAAAAGTTACTTGAAACTAAAGTATGGAAGATTATAACCATCAACCTAATATACTTATCTCAGAAAATGACAGAAACGCAAAACCATCGGACTATGCAAACTTTAAGATAAATATAGTGGGTGTTTTGTTATACACCACCATACTTGAATTTGATGAAAGGTTTATTTAAAATAATTAAATTTGAGATACTTGAAGAGTTCATGCGCAAAACCACGTAAACACCGATCCAAAAATGTAGTTTAAATAAAGGATTTTTGCCTGATAATAATTTTAATTCTCACTAATTCCACGTTTCATAAGATCACATGGTTATGGTTCAATAAACAAAACTGTAGGAATACAACAAAAAAAGACTTGATTCTAATGCTTATCCCCATTTTTGGATTTGCGTTTACATGGTTTTGCACCTGAACACTTCATTTGTAATGGAACTAGAGTCACAAATATTATAATTTTGTAAAGCACTTCAAAACTCTGAGAGCATACGATTCAGCAGTGACATGCTCTATTAAAGTGACTTACTATGTTTGCTCTTCTATACAGCACCAATTTATTATTAAATCAACAAATATGTAAGGTTTGATATATATAGAATAAAATATACATAAGGATTTTGCTTTCAAACAGGTTCATCGGAAAATGCAACTTTAATTTATAGTTGCACAGTCCGATGGTTTATAATTTCTGTTATTTTCTGACATAAATACACTCGGTTGATCTTTGTAAACTACATTAGTTAGCTTCACAACAAATTATAATGCCAGGTACACACATACCGTATAGGATTCGTGCACTAAAACTCCCGATCTGTTTAAAACTGAAATCGGGCCGATTCATTTTTCGAATCGGGAATCGCAATAGTAGTGCAAGCGCACACCTACCGTTTTAGCCCTAAAAATTAGTTTTTAGTCGTGAATCGCAATCGGTAGGTGTGCTAGGGGAGTGCACACCTCACGATTTTTGGGCAGTTTTAGATCGTATACGCTAGGTGGGTGCGGGAAAACGATCATATACGCTAGGTGTGTACCGGGCATTAGGTGTTGTTATCGTCGCCACCGATGGACAACCAAGAAGTCATTTGAATAAACTTTGCTTTAACAATATTAAACTAAGGAAAGATTTAAAGTCTAAACAAGTCAAATTAATGTTGACATGCTTGTCAAAACTCTTACCCCATAGGCTTCAGCGGATAAATCTTTTGACAATTTGATGTTTACATCGGTCTATGCAACCTTAGACCAAGTGCGTTTTCTTTGAAAATGTGATCCTTTCATCGGAATACATGTAGCTTTAAAGGGACCAGATATAGGTCGCTGAGACACTACCCGTACTCTGACAAATGCTCTCCAAGCATACCTTTCCCAGTTTTCAGTTTATGCAACTACATATGTGGGGGGGAGAGTGCTGACATTGGTTGCTTCTGTTGTGTTATATTTAGTCCAGCAGCACTGACACTTTTAGACAACCATATAGAGAAAATATTTTTAGAAATTACAATCTAAAATGATAAATATGAAGTTCAAATGTTTAGTTATCATAACCAGCTACCTTTTGTGTGAATAGTTGATTAAATCAGGTAGAATAATAGACATTAAAAGTTGAATTGAGAGCTTTCTGTGGCTGCCATCTTGGTGGTTGCCATAGCTTCCACTGTGTGTGGGGAACCCCTCTAGGTCATGTGATGAGGGAATCCCACCTATGATGTCATTCATACATCACAGACCTCAACTCTCCACCCACATGTTCAGTGGCATGAACTGAACAAATTAAGCAAAGGTATGTTTGGAGAGCTTTTGATGTTGGATTCGTTTGTATCTGGGTGAGGTATAGCCGGCGACTTTAAAAGTAGATTGATTGTACAGGGGAGAGATCAGGGTCAGGATGTAGTCTAAGTGTACCTGGAAATGGCAGCGAATACACAGGTTGTTTCAGGCCGCTGGCAAGGAGCCGAAGGCGGTTCCATGCTTCCAATGTGTCCTTCTAGCGTGGTAATACATTATACTGAGTCAGTATATTAAAAGCAAAACAAAAACCATTCAATAAATATTTTTTTTAATGTTTGGCTTGACACACTTTACCGGAGCGTCTGTTTACTTTCTCCGTGGGTGGTTTTCTAGAAAGCCATAAAACATAAGAACAACGGGTCCTCCATCACCAAACTACACCAATCCAACCACCACTGGCTGACACCAGGCACAGATTCACATCACCCCCACCCCACACCCCCCAAACCCTCCCTCTATAATTCTGAATATGCATATATGTATTAAAACTTAATCTAGCAATGATGGCATGGGGGAAAATGGTGCATGGGTGGGTGTGTGTGTGGGGGGGGGGGGGGTAGTTAATGGTGAATATATCAACTAATTATCCACCCTATCTCAGATTCCTATTTAACCATTCATAGTCCGATGAAATCATCACATTTTCAAAGCCAAAACACTTATCTAGTGTTGATTCTACATTTCCAACTTGGAAGTTAGATAGCATAGGTATTGATGCAGTCATTAAAGTTGCATAGTCCAATGTGGTTGAATTGCTCTATTTTTTCTGAGATAAATATATTAGATCGATCACTAGTATCTACTTTACATGAGTTCAAGGTTACTTTTATTTTAAATGGTAAACCTTTGAGATATTTTGAGTGCAAACATGGAAACTTAGTTCTGGCAAGCTTGCCAAAACTCTGACACCATAGACTTCTGCAGTAACAGGTTCTGTTAACTTGACTCAGTATTGCTTTCTACGCAGAAACAAATGCGTAATAAGTGCATCAGTATCTAAGTTAGATATGTAAAATCAAATCTAGATAATTGGTTTGGTTTTGAAAATTTGATATTTCATCAGACTATGCAGCTTTAAGCACAGGCGTTGCTGCATAGAAGGGTATACCCTGTCTTAAGTTAGATTCCGATGCACTTAGTAAGCATGCATGTTGCTGCATAGGAAGGTATACCCTGTCTTAAGTTAGATACTGATGCATGTATTAAGCATGCATGTTGATGCATAGGAAGGTATACCTTGTCTTAAGTTAGATACTGATGCACTTATTAAGCATAGGCGTTGTTGCATAGAAGGGTATTCCTTGTCTTAAGTTAGATACTAATGTACTTATTAAGCATATACATTGCTGCATAGAAGAGTATACCCTGTCTTAAGTTAGATGCTAATGTACTTATTAAGCGTATACATTGCTGCATAGAAGAGTATACCCTGTCTTAAGTTACATACTAATGTACTTATTAAGCGTATACATTGCTGCATAGAAGAGTATACCCTGTCTTAAGTTAGATACTAATGTACTTATTAAGTGTATACATTGCTGCATAGAAGAGTATACCCTGTCTTAAGTTAGATACTAATGTACTTATTAAGCGTATACATTGCTGCATAGAAGAGTATACCCTGTCTTAAGTTAGATACTAATGTACTTATTAAGTGTATACATTGCTGCATAGAAGAGTATACCCTGTTAAGTTAGATACTGATGCACTTATTATGCGTGTGCTTCTGCATCGAACAGTATACTCTGTCAATTAAAGAGACCGTCTCAATACTGCTGAAGCCTACGGTGTCAGAATTTTGGTGTGCATGCCAAAACTAACATTGCATGTTTTCACTTCAAACATCTGTAAAAGTAATGGACAGAATACAAGTTAAACATTTCTGGCAGTGAATATGCCCTTTGTTGCCGACATGGCGTAAAATAACCACCAATCAATCAATCATTTAAACATCTCCAAAGTTAGCCATTTAGATTAGAATGTAAATGACTTCAAACTAAGGTAATGCAGGTAGGTCATAATGACCAACCAAATATATTTGGGTCACTCTCCTGAAAACTGACCAGAAGTCTCACATGGAGAGGTAAAATTTAATATTTTAATTTTTAACATTTGTTGGTTGCAAATGAAAGCTGGAAAGCTCCCCTTTACATCTATGTAAAATGTAAATTGATGGGATACAAATTAAAGGTGTAGTCCATGATTAAGCTATGTCATATGGCAGTATAACATGTGTTGCTCAGACTTAACACATGTTTAGGACACCACCCAGTCTGCATAATACAAATCTATGCAGAATTAAATAATTTCATATGAGAAGCATATTAATCATGGCATAAAATACAGAAATATGTAGTGCTTATATTGATTTAAAAAAGTAATTTGCAGCCATGCTGTATTCACTGAATAATTAGTGAACAACGTTTGTGTGGCATCCAAGCACCACTGGTTACATCTGTGATGGAAATTTGTAATGTTATTTCTGAAGACATCAAATATTTTCTTTTTAAATTTAAACATGCATACATTTTAATAAATACTTCCTTTTGAGTTGGGAACTGTTGTGTTTCATATATCAATGCAAGATGGTAGTATGGACCCAACCATGTCCCATATGTCATGTTACAAATGGCTGACTGTAAAATGTTTTTTTTTTTTTTACAAAAACACTTCATATCTAAAAAGACACAGATTATTTTATTTCCCGTATTTCTTACATCAAATCTGAACATGATTATGAAAAGTATAAGGACAAAATAAGTAGGACGTTTCTTTATTGATGTTTTAAAATCCCATCCCATGCTGACCAGTTTTCAGGAGAGTGACCCATTTATCTAAACTAATTAGCAGAAACTTTAACCATGGCATCCAGTGGAAGTGACTGGAAGTTAACCCCACCCGCCAACCCTTTATGTGCATTTTCGCTGCGGGGCATGCGCAGACATCCACGTAACCTGCATGCTGGCAGGCAGATGTGGCATGTCACGTGACTTAGGGCTACTCTGTGTGCGTGAGCTGCATTCAATGTATCTAAGGTCTCACAATCTAGAGTCCCACATTACTGATCACCTGCCAGGTTGGAGGATAGAGTCGGTTCTGTGCTGCTGCAGGCCCGATAGGCCTACGTGAAGTTGCAGAGTCCGATGGTTTTGAGTTAGTCATTTTGCCAGATAAATATAAGCCGTGTTCACACGGGCAATGTAAATCGATTCGTAGAAAGCGACTTGCCTAGTTTGACGCACATTTCGCGTGTGAACGGGCATCTGAGTCGAATTAGGGCTGAATCGATTCCTGTGTTCTGGATACTGTAAACCACCTATCGAGGTAGTTTACGTGAGTCGATTTCTGTGATGCGGTTTATTTTGCCCGTGTGGACGCAACCGACTTACTTGATGCGGACTAAGCACGTCAAACTATATACTATAATTTGGTCTATGAAACCGCTAGCTGTGCAGAGATATTTTTTTAATCATTTATTTTTAGGGTTTCATTGCCCAGCAGAAGTTTTGACCATTCCAAACCAATATGATTCAGTCCATACATATCTAGGTCGAACCCACACTCTCTCGTGGCGACGTCGACGAACCCAAACTGGCGCTGGTTAGTATCGACTTGCTCATGCGCAGATATCGATTTCCAGCCCCAAGTACTGCCCGTGTGAACGGGCCGCTAATTCGACTCACCTGATTCGATTTGTCTAATTCGCTTCACATTTTGCCCGTGTGAACACGGCTTTAGTAGGTTGATTATGATAATCTACCTTACTTTAGCTTATGGCTAAATTTTGAGATGTTCTACAATGAAAAATTAATGTTGGCATTCATGCCAAAATTCTGACACCAACGGCTGAACTGCTGTAAGATGTTTAAAAAAATTAAATTGCCTTCAATGTGGTGCCACTTGTTTGGTAAGTGTACCACTTTTCATCGGACTATTCAGCTTTGGATAGGTTACCTCATTTAACCGTATAGTCATTATATTTTTAACCTGATTTTTATTTTAGCATAAAATAGGGTAGACTGTTTTTGGGTGGCATCCCCGAAGCGGGTAATTTTCCCGCATGTCGAAACTTTACACCCAAATGGGTGGCAATAAACAATAAGTAACTAGTAAAGTATCAAAACAACTTGACAGTTTAAAAATAACAACATGATAAATAACAAGTTAGGAAATTACATGGGGGCGGGGGGTTGTACACATGTATATCCAGTTATACCGGACGCAGTCGCCGAATCGGTAGAGCCCAGGCTTCCCACGCGGAAGGTCGTGAATTTGAAACCCGGTTGAGTCAAAGGAATGCCTTAGAAAATGTATGCTTGTCGATTCCTGGCCTGGCACTCGGCATTACTAGGATAGGGCAAGGACTTGTTAGCGGAATGTCAGACACAATTGATACTTGTCGCTTCCTGGGCTGGCACTCGGCATTACGAGCATAGGGCAAGGACTTGTTAGCTGAATGTCAGACACAATTGATACTTGTCACTTCCTGGCCTAGCGCTCGGCATTACTAGGATAGGGCAGGGACTGGTTAGGTGAATGTCAGACACAATTGATACTTGTCGCTTCCTGGCCTGGCACTCGGCATTACTAGGATAGGGCAAGGACTGGTTAGCTCAGTGTCAGATAAAGATTGACGGAGTGGGAAATCGGATTGTGGTGCCAGCGGCATGGTCTTCCAGTAGGGCAGCACTATAAATGTGGGGTTAATGTACACTATCATAAGTATGTACCCAACCTGATATGATCTTAGATGATGCCAGGAAGTAAAACGTCAACAAACAAACAAGCCCAGTATGTAGCAACTGATCTGTCCATAGCCAGTAGACTGAGTGAATAGTCAATGTCTATTATTAGTAGTCGTATGACGTCACAAAGGGAAAGGATGGGTGGTCTGACACAGGGAATAAGGCATAGTCAGATGGTTTCAAAAGAACAGTGTAAAGAGGGTTTCCATTCCTTTTGAATTGTCTAAGTATCTCCAGGTCTATACATAGGCTGTGATTAGGACTGACTACACCAATAATAAGCCACATCTTAACCACTGGGACTCTCAAACCATTTCACAATTTAAA
Organism: Branchipolynoe longqiensis; assembly: GCA_030323885.1. NCBI lineage: Eukaryota > Metazoa > Annelida > Polychaeta > Phyllodocida > Polynoidae > Branchipolynoe > Branchipolynoe longqiensis. The sequence goes on along the minus strand of CM059194.1, from coordinate 17,350,307 downwards.
CAAAAAGCAAAGTTGCTTTGTGTATTTTACTACCAGCAACATGCCGAACACAACGTTATGATATTTAGTTCGCATAGTAGATTATGCATTAGATTATCATTCGTACCAACCCTTGCATTTGATTCATGAGAGATACTGTCATTGTCTATCCAGTTCAAATTGAGTGCATGCGAGATTCACAAAATCAGACAAATATGTGGCTGTAATGTATAGGATATGGTATATAATTTAATATATGTATATATATATTAAATTATATACCTATATATTATAGATATATACATAGTATATTTAGTATGTAAGTAGGCATTGGAAATTAGTTGTGAATATATATATATATATATATATATATATATATATATAGGCCTATACATATATATATATGCTGTGCGAGTATAGAGTCGAGGAAGGATTTTCTATATGTATATATATATATATATATATATTATATATATATTACCCAACATCGGAGCTGAGGTGGGGGGGGGGGGGGGGCTGGAGCAGTAGATGACTAGGACAGACTCCCTCAGTCCATGGAGCTGAGTGAGTGATGAGGGAAGGAGATTCCTGGTTATTATACTCGTATAATTATTCTAGGTATATATATATATATATATATATATATACATGCATTATACACACTGTGAAATAGTTTTAATGGCATTTGAGCATAGAACAATACAAAGTAGAACATAATCCAACGTTCAATGGTGTACCGATGCCGAGTTCTGCGAGTGGCGAGATGACTCGGGACGCACTGGTGGCGGGCCGGGGCCGGGGCGCTGACGGCGGCTCGGCTCGGTCCTCCCGGCAAACTCCCCTCTCGACGCACCCGGGCGCCGTCCCAGGACGCTACTAACCCCAGTCTTCTACACGCAGTAGGGTCCTATAATGTAATACCAAGCAACAGCCATATACATGTATCCTGTGTGGACATTATCTAGAAGCAGTGTTTGGGTTCTCTGCATACTCTCAATTGTCTACCCCTTCAGCCCTCCACATTAACAGACACAGTACATTATGCCAGAGTAGATTTGTCACTTTATTTTATTTTTTTACACATGCCAAAATGTTGGTTGATTGTTGGAGTTTTACATCCTAGCAAACCTCAGATCATATCAGGACAGGTACCATCTTTTGACAGTGCACACTCATTGTAATTTCATAGTGCTGCCCACTGGGAGGGAGACCAGGCTGCCAGCACCAGCACCCGATATCCCACTCAGTTACATTATCCTGACACCAAACCAACCAGTTGTTGATCTGTCCCGATAATGCCGAGTGCCAGGCTAGGAAGCGAAAAGTATCAATTTTGTGTAAGTCATTGGTTTGACTCGACCTTCCAGACGAGTGGCCTGCGCTCTAGCGATTCGGGCACCACATCCGGTCATGCCACAATGGCCATGGTTATCAAACCAACGTAGTTATTTGAGTGAAAAGCAGTTGCTGGGTTTTCCAGTTCAGTGCCTTTGCTCCAGGTCTGGCCGCGCGCACTCCAGGGTGGGGGTGGGGGTGGGGGTGGGGGGGGGGCAATTTACCCACCCACCTCGCTCCGTCCCAGTTATTACAATTTACACCTCAAACATTCGTCTGTAGTTAATGGATAATAAAGTGTTCGACGTTCTACCTGCGTTGGTTATGTTAGTGGGTTGCCTTCAGGACATCGGTACAGTGAAAGTGAATGAGAGAATAGACAATCTTATATATATATAAAATGTTATATATATATATAATTTATATATATAATTTATATATATAGAATTTATATATATATATAAATATATATAAATGTGTATATATATAAGTAAATGCATAATACATAAATAAATATATAAGTAAATGCATAATACATATCAATTTAAAAAAGTTAAATACATATGTCTAAATATGAATAAAAATCTGAATGCGTATAAAACCTATAATATATGACTGAATATATAAATATGTAAATATCAATGAACAAATAAATGGGTATTTAACTAAGTTACAATACAATTTATATATATAATTACTATAAATAAAATTAACTAAACAAATAAATACATGTACATAGCTAATATTAAAACTGGTTTTCAATGTGGGAATAATAGAACATTATATTATTATCTGTATAAGTACAGACATATATTATTATCTCCATAGGTATATAAATATATTATTATCTATATAACTAAAATATGCACAGAGATTAATATATATATATAATATATATATATAATTATATATATATATATATATATATATATATATATATATATCCTGGCGTTAATGCACACTATCAAAATACAGTGTTGTCCGTCCGTAGGCGGTGGTGGCGCCAGTGGTGACGTGGAACGGGAACTACTCCACACCAAATAATGCAACCCATAGTGGTAAATAGAATAGCAATAATAGTAACTCCCTTCTGCGCCTTTTTACTCGCATAATGCTTTTACATCACATAAATCCACAAATACATAACTGATCTAAAAAAAAATTGCTTTGGTTAAGCCGAGCACTTCACGATGGGACGAAATCGCACCTGGTATATAATTACCCGGTAGTGGCGTCCTCCGCGCTATTGTGTCATGTTATTGTACTCCACGCCCCCCCCCCTCCCCCCTTCCTCTCCACCTCCCATGGACCAGTTAGTGAGGAGCGCGGCTGGCTCTACGAGGGGGTTGTATGAGTGTCGTGTGTGTTTGTGGGGGGGCGGTGCTGTCTTCAGTTGGGAACTAATCTATAACACTGAATGAACCCCAAGCGAGTTGCCGCGGTGTGGCGTGCTCAGCCGTGTACCGTGCTCAGCCGTGTCCATCACTTCTGCGCATGCGTCAGAATCTAACAGCATCGTCTGCGCATGCATCAAAATCCATCCAGATTCAAGGTGTCAGCTAAGACACTTCACTAAGACTTATTTGGATATTCACGACAACTGTGGCCTAAGTAGGCTAATTCTAGACCCCTCTCCCCCAGCCAAGAAAAGATAAATAAAAGTGTGGTGAATTCCTGCAGTAGGAAATAGAGATACAAAAACAATAATACATCCGCGCATACGCAGAAGCGATGGACACGGCTGAGCACAGTACATGGCTGAGCATGCCACACCGGCAGCCAAGTCAGCAACAACACTGCACATTTCGAGCTGCTATTTCATCCCACCCACCCACCACCATAAAATTGAAACTTCAGCCCCCCGCCTTTAAAGCACCCCCCTTCTTTACCCCCCCCCCCCCTCTTCCCCAAACATACACATATACCTGCACCCTCCACACATACCTGAGGCAGTCGCCAAATCGGTAGAACGCAGGCTTCCCCCTGTGGCAGGTCGGGAGTTAGAATCCCAGCTGAGTCAAGCCAGTGAACTTACACATTTGAATAATTGTTGCTACCGAGCCTGGAACTCGGTGTTATTAGGATAGGCACAAACTGGTTAGCTTAGTATCTGGATAATGTGACTGAGTGGGATATTGCGTCATGGTGCTGTCATCCCAATCTCCCAGTGGGGCAGCATTATAAAGTTGCCAAGAGTGCACACTGTCACAAGTCAGTACCTGCCCTGAAATAGGTGTTGTTAGGTTGTAAAACCCCAGCAGCAAACATCCTAACACTGTAACAGGCACGCATCCCGATCGACAAACCCAAATATACCACTGACATGATTAATTTATTAATCAATCTTAGACGACGGTACCCCCAACATTTAATTAATTAATTCATTAAGTTAAATAGATCATATTACCGACCCCACCCATTGAGGAACAAGATTCAATATTAATAAATAAGGTTCGAGATTAATAAATAAATTACACCTATTAATGTTGCTAAATTTGCAGGTTGAGTTTTCTGGTGTGTGTATGCTATTTTCCGTTCCAACCATTGGTCCACAACTGGTTCATCAAAGGCGGTGGTATGTGCTGTCCTGTCTGTTGGAAGGCGCATATAAAAGACCCTTTGCTGCTTATTGGAAAGAGTAGCCTATGTGGTGCGAGCAGGTTTCCGTCAAAGAAATATGTCAGAATGACCATATGTTTGACGTCCAATAGCCGATGCTAAAAATCAATGTGCTGTAGAGGTATCGTTAAATAAAACACACTTTAAAAAAATGTCCCTGTCCGATCTCAACTCCCCACCACCACCACCCACCACAACGCACCACTACCACACACCACCCTACCTTACGCACGCCCACGTCCCAAGTCGGCCCCTTCCTGTCCCTGTCAGTGTTTACACCAACTCGATCGATGCGGCCAGTCGATACTACACGAGTTAAGGTCTGATTTCAACATAAATGAGTTTGTCCGATCAATGACATAACTGTAGACATCCAGAATCGACCGCTTTGCAACCCCTCCCTCCGATTGTAAGGCTATCTTTTTTTTATCTTCTTTTAATTGTATTATTATTATTTCTAGAGCTGAGTTTGTGTTGGGGTTGGGCGCATATAAACGCACTACCCCGTCCCCCCCCCCGCCCCCCTCACCGACCCCACCACGACCACCATTCCTCCACCTAGCACCCTCCTTCCCCACCGGACGCGGTGGTCGAATCGGTAGAACGCAGCCCTCACATGCGGGAGATCGGAAGTTTGGTTCCCGGTTGAGTCAAACCAATGACTTATAAAATTGTGACTTGTCGCTTCCTAGCCTGGCGCTCTCGGTATTAATAGGATAGGACAAGGAATGCTTAGCTCAGTGGCAGGATAAGTTGACTGAGTGGGATATCGAGTCATGGTGCCAGTGGCCTGATTTCCCAGTGTGGCAGCACTAAAAAATAACCAGGGGTACAGACTCTCGCAAGTCGGTACCCATCCTGATATTTCCTTAGATGTTGCCAGGATGTAAAACTCCAACAACCAACGAACCAAACCTCCTCCCTCTCTCCCTCCCTCCCTCCCTCCACACCATCCACACCCCTAGAGGCGTTTCACAAACACACACCCCCACCTATCCCCCCCCCCCCACGTCACGCTTCAGTGACCGCCGCCGCCGCCCAAATGATCAAAGATCTAAACATTCGCAAGCGCGGTAATGACACTTAAATGTACACTTAACGGCCAATTATGTGTAATCAGCGTGTTTACCCTGCCGGGCCCCGGGAGAGCTACATGGCGCCGGTATATCAACACAAACAAGGCTTCGAACCGCTATCTATAGACTGCCGGCCAATCAATAGGGCCTGTCCCGGCTTGAAATCACTATTCTAGTCAATGTTGAATCGCACACAACAAAGGAAAGCGTGAAAACGATATCAACCTCATTCTCCTACCCGCTCACCCATTATTATACTTCCTTTAATAGGGGGCGGGGATCTATTTATATAATTATCATCACTGAATGGAAATAATGTTTAATATATTAAGAACGTATGTATATATTTACTCATGTAAGTAATATAATTAATCGTAAGTTATAATTACTCCTGTGTGTGAGGGGGGGGGGTGAGTGCGGGGGGGAGGGGTTAACTCGGATGCATTACTCCGCTAGATGGTGGTGGTGGTGGGGGGCACTCCAGCACAGCGCCCATCGAGGGATCATCATAATAATACAGTACATGTTCCCCTACAATTTATACTCGTCATCATGCATCATACTTCATAGATATATATATATTATTTTGTTTACATCCTAGCAACATCCAATGTCATATCAGTACGGAATAATATGAATGTGTTCTATAATGTTATTATGTGAATATAAATAGCAATGGGACTCACACATTTCAGTATGCATGTATTTCGATCATATGCATTTATGATTTGCATATATACATATATCTATATATATATATGCTATTGCATGCAATTAAATGTTCCACCTTTTGTACCGCTATCCCACAGATACGGTGGCATGGACCTATCAGCCGCGCGTCGCAACAAGAACGCCACCCGCGAGACGACCAGCACCCTCAAAGCATGGCTCTACGAGCACCGTAAGAACCCGTACCCAACTAAAGGCGAGAAGATCATGCTGGCCATCATCACAAAGATGACGCTCACCCAGGTGTCCACCTGGTTCGCCAATGCGCGGCGCCGGCTCAAGAAGGACAACAAGATGACGTGGACTCCGAAGAATGGCAGCGGCGCCGAGAGTGACAATGACGATGATGACGCCAACAATGACGTCACGCAGCATGACGCCGAGGACAAGGAGCTTGACGTCGGGAGTACGTCAGATAACGCGACCCACGACGATCACCGACTCGATGACTCCCGAGATAGCATAGACATTGATACCTTGTCAGATAAGGACCCGGGCGAGACACTCAGGGCCGACGGCAGTGGTGAGTGGGACTTATTGATTAATTGATTGATTGATTGACTGATTGATTGTCTGGCTCGTGGTGTTGTGTGGACTCATGCTCTCTCTCTCTCTGTCTCTCTGTCACTGCGTCAGCTGCTCTTATCGATATCGGGTGCCGTGTTGACTGTGCATGAATTATTTCTACATAACAATTAATCTGGTCCTCAGTGTGATGCACCGCGACATAAAGTAAAGCCAAGTGCTTGGCTATCCTCCCCGATGTTCCATTTCCAAATATGCGGTGCGTTTATCTTTGGGCGGGGGGGGGGGGTTAGAACAATAAAAATCTTTATTTTAATTTGAATGTAATTAATTTGGCTAATTTGAAGGTAATTAATGTTGCTAATTTGAATGTAATTAATGTTGCTAATTTGAATGTAATTAATGTTGCATAGTGCAACAGCTTTTTCTTAGTTTCTGCCAATTTTGACTGAGGTAAATATATTAATGTTATTGTAATAATCGATATCATGTTATTTTGAAGTTGCTGTTATGAATGGTTAACGTTGGAGTTGTTTGAAGTGAAAACATTCGAAAGTAATATTGGCACATCAGGCTTTATCAATATCAGTAATAGGTTCTATTAATATTATATACATATATATAGGTAGACGGTCCTGATATGATGCAACACATGTTTACTAATATTCTACTATCTATAGAAGACTAGTGTGAAATATACTATTACTTACTAGATATGCAAGCATACAATGTATAAGTCAATACACATGGGTATATATCAATATATATCTGAGTATATATCAGTATAAATATCATTATCATTATATACATCAGTGTATATATATCAGTATAAGAAAGCCTCTCTAAATCGACCTACCATGGGCCAGCTTTAAGTGGTCCATTTAGGGAAGTGGTCCATTTAAGGAGTTAGAATATCCCTATAAAAACGATTGTATTGTTGGGACCCAAATATATCGACACACTGCAGGAGAGTGGTCGATCTGGGGAGGTGGTCGGTTAGAGAGGTTATACTGTATATATATATATATCAGTGCATATATTATCAGTAGGCTATGTATATCAGTATATATGTCTGCACATCTCAGTATGTGTCAGTATATATCAGTATATATATCAGTATGTATATCAGTACATATATATATATATATATATATCAGTATATATATCAGTATGTATATATCAGTATGTATATCAGTATATATCACATTATCACTTATCAGCATATATCAGTATATACATCAGTATATACATCAGTATACACATCAGTACATACATCATTATTATATATCAGCATACAAGGTATGCAGGTATAGCAATACCTCAGGGAGTTTGACGCCCCTGCCTTGCAGAGTTGTAAACCACTGCCTTGTGGTACAGGTCCTTGACAGAACCGAAGGCTGAGGGAGCAAACCCTAAACAGAAATCCATGTCACTGTGGCAGCATTAAGGGCGGTTGACGTATGGAACTCCCAACATCTCCCGACCAGCCACTGCAGGGACAAATAGTTTTTTGCGCCTGTCTTGACATGTTCTTTGCCCGGTGTGAAACCTCTATTTGCTCCCCGAGAGAAGTGCCGCTGGTAACTTGCAAAAGCCAGCAGCACTTCAACACTTTTGCAGGCAGCTTTCATGAAATGTACAACCGCACAAAACACCATTGGAGAGCGGCAGTCAAGTAATGAAAGCAGTCTTTGTCGCATCGCGACCGACAGCATGATGATGATGATGACATATCAGCATATATATCAGCATATTATCAGTATATATATCAATATATATCAAGATATATATCAGTATTTAAATACATATCTATATATAGATCAATGTTTTATACATGTTTTTCTGTTTACTATGTTATATATCTGCACATATAACTAAGCTATATATATATATATATATATATATATATATATATATATATATATATATATAATGTGATTCACAAAGGACCGCGTGTATATGATCACCCACACGCTCTCCCTGTCTCTCTCTTCATCCCCTATCTCTTTCTCACTCCCTGTCGCCTTCAATGCATGTGGGTGTAATCTGATAAATGGGGAAACGTGATGCCGCCCCACGTCCCCCCTCCCCGGCCCCTCCCCAGCCCCTCCCCGGCCACTCCCCGGCCACTCCCCGCCTCCTCCCGGGCACCTCCTCGGTCCCTCCCCCCGGCTCCTTCCCCGCCCCTCCCCGGCCACTCCCCGGCTCCTCCCCTGCACCTGGCCGGCACCCTGATTTGTGCATTTTTATTATTTTAACTTGAAAAGTATTTTACTGATGATTTTATTGATCATACACCACTATTAGTAGTAGTAATAATGTGTACCACAGGCGTATGTATGCTCTTTGGACATACATATATGTGCTCGATTTTACCTGTTTGGTGAAATGTAATTAAAAAAATATATATAATAATAACAATTTTATAGCCAGATATGTTTAACCACTGAATAACCCCCAATAGCTGATGTTTACTTTTTGTGCTGGGGGCCCGATAAACAAACAAACAAACAAATACCCACATACACACCCAGACACATCGGTAAACACGGATGATGCAGGCACTGGACACAATCCGTGCCAATCATACATAAAACAGGGTTACGAAGGGTCAGGGGGAGGGCCCTGCAGCACCCCCTGCCGCCACCGGCCGGGTTAGGATGGGGCGGGGGGATGGGGGAGGGGGGACGGGAGGGGGGAGGGTTAGGGGTCGCCCCTATACCCCCGGAACTCACTCATCCCGAATATTGCCACTTTTCGGCGGCCACTACGAAATGGACACGGTGGGGGGGGGGGGGGGGGGGGGCGGGGGGGGGGGCGCGGGGGGGGGGGGGCGGACAATGCGGGCAAATGAAACGGAAATCCACGAGCCCGCTGTCACAACGCCAGCCACCCAGGAGCCGCCCCACGGGGAGGGGGGGGGGGGGTGAAGGGGAGGGCGGGGCGATACTAAGGGTTCATCGGCCATTTACTGTCTACATGCGCGACCAGGAAAGCACTGCGACAGCCCCAGTCACAATTCAGGGATGAAAGTAGTCTGCGACAACAAAAAAACTTGCGGAAATCAAGCCGAGACCTTGGTGCTAACGGGTAATTTCCGCGAAAACGCGGATTTCCCTCCTATAGGATTATCACTGTCAATGTCAGTGCATCGCGGGGGAAATGGAGAGTTGGCCTGAAGGTGCCGCCACCGGTACAGTGTTGGGTCTTACTGAGCATATCAATATTATAATAATTATCATTATTATTATTTATAATAATATAGTAATGTTCCCTTCTCGCATGATACGTTATACATTACATATATAAAGACCACCCGTTTTTTTGTGTGTTTTTTTTGCTGCAGAACCATGAGTAAGTAATTAACTAGGAGTCAGAGTCGGTTTCGAACTGTGAGTCAGGGCTGAATTGGGGGGTGGTGGGTGGGAGGGGAAAGATGGGGAGGGGAGAGGTGGGGAGGGGGGGGTGGGGATAGGCGAGGTGGGGGTGGAGGGTGATGAGGGAGTTGGGGTGGAAGGAGAGGGTATTTCCCGGAAGTGCTCGGTGCAACCAAGTAATCTGTGGCGATGACACTGGATTAGGTCATCCCAAGACAACGGGATTAGTGCGGGCCCGAGCGGCCGACAGGTTCCGACTGTCTGACTGCCCCCGGGACTCACACCCGGCCGCCCGGGGGAAATGAGCCGGCAATACTCAGGGGAGGGCCTGGGCCTGTGCCGCCCTGTCGGCCGGCCGCCCCAGAGCCCGCCCCCTGTCGCCCTGTCGCATTGCCACCCTGCCACCCTGCCACCCTAGAACCATGCTTCCCTGCCGCCTCGCGCCTCCGCACTACCAGTACCACCCTGCCGCCCCAGGGCCCTTCTGCCCTGTCGTCCTCTCGCCCTAGAGCTTTAGTGGCCTAGAGTCATAGAGCCCTGTCGACTTTGAACACTGTCGTCCTAGAACCATATCACTCTCGAGCCCTCTTGCCATAGAGCCCTGCTGCCCTACAACCCTACAGCCCTGTCGTCCGAGAGACTTGCCGCCCTGTCGCCCTGCTGCCCTGTCGCCCCAGAGCCGTGTCGCCCTAGGTAGAGCCCTGAGCTGTCCTAGAACCCTGTTGCCCTAGAGCTGTAGAACGCTGTCGCCCTGCAAGCCTGCAGCCCCGCGTCTCGCCACCCCCACCCACCCTGCTGCTCCTCCCCGCGCCATACAGTCCCCCGCCCGGCTCTGCTTTCACCGCCCCGCCCCGCCCCGCCCCGCCCCGCACCGCCCCGCACCGCACCACCCCGCCCCGCCCCGCCTCGCCCTCCCGCAGCCCGCCCCAGCCCGGGTCGTTCCACTGCTATGGGGCGGATGGGGTGGGGGTGTGGGGGTGCGGGGGTGCGGGGGGGGGGTGAGGGAACGATTGGATAATGGTGGATGTTTGCCGCCCCGTTTACTCATCTGTAAATGGACTGCTGGGTACTCCACCTGCTCACAGATCCAGACCGCACAAGCATGGCCACGCCAACTTTTATTTATTTATTTATTAATATCCTTCTTCTTTTTAAAGCAAAACTAAACATATGTGTAAAATAGAGCAGTGTGGCGCTGTATCTGTCAGTTGTGGGTCAGCAGACGACATTTGGGTCATCGGAAAGGGCGGGAAATTGCGCAGGGAGCCTGCTTGGTGTGTCGTCTGCTAAACGGACCGGAAGTTGTTTGGACACTTGTTCCGGCGTGTTGGTCCTAGTTTGACAGTGTCATTGGGGTCGGGCTAAAAGGGGGTTGTTGGATGAGGGATGAGAGGGAAAGGTTATTTCAGAAGCAGTTGTCTCCATTCATCACAACGTGGCGCTGGTTGCTGCGGGGGTATAAACTAACCGGAAGTGTGCCGTTATGGCACCAGTGTGCAGAGAGTGTGATATCATTTCGATCCATATCGCGGCATAGACGTGGTGCCAGAATGAGTTGAGTAGTTGGAGTGCCCGCCTTCAGTCTTTGGTATAGATTCTGGGTTTCGAAAACCTAGCCCAGTCATATCAAATGACTTTAAGAAATTGATACTTGTCACTACCTAGCCTGGCGCTTGGTATTACTAGGATAGTGTCAAGGAGCAGTGGAATGAGGAAGGCTAATTGCACGCGATTGAAATTTCCCCTGCGTGTTCACTAAATGGCCGCCCCCCCCCCCGCCAAAAAACACTCCACGTCAGGCCCTATGTCGCATGGTTTCTAGAAAAGGCACTGCTCTTCTCCCCTTTCTCTCCTGTCTTTTAAAAATAAGTCCTAGTGAAATGTCATGAGCAATAAAGCTACTGACAGTAACAATGTCATTTAAAAAATATTTAGTGTTTCTTGAATGTTCCGATATACACATACCTCTTCAGGTAGAAGTGACCAACCAGTGTTAGGACAGGAAGCACTTGCTGACCACCTGCCTTGCTTACCTGCCCCAACAGGCAACAGGGCTCCAAGCCGCTCTAGCTGTACCATAGAACATTCCAGAATCAGAACACAATAGATTCACTTTCACCACTTATATAATATTTGCATAAATTAAGGTAAACATTTATACATACACATAAAAGGCGATGACATTAGATAAAACATTACCAGTCATAATATCGTGGATAAGATTTTGTTTGGTCTTATTTTATATTCTTGACATGCAGTTGGAGATGCCGCCATTTTGCATTCTTCAATATCCCCGGAAGATTACCAGCAGTTTTTGCTATGTTTAACCGCGGTAGTAATTGATATGCTTACACATAGACACACACATATACACACACATATATATATATGTATTTATTTACATATATATATATTTATATATATATATATCTATATATATATATATCTAAATATATATATATATATAATGGCCGTTTGAATTTCTTCCTGTTTTTATTCTGAGGTGGGTTATTTGTGTGTGAGCAGGGGAGCCGGGTGTGTTTTTTTTTGTTTTTTTTACAAAGGCTATATCCGATGAAGTATGTGCATACTTCTCTTACGTCAATTTATAGCATGGGGGACTTGAGAAAGGGTTGGTGTGTGAGCAAGGATATAAAGGAGGCTGCGGCGTGCGTAGGCTTGTGGTAGTGATGTGGGGGGGGGGGGCGGCTGTGGGTTTAGTAAGGGAGGGGGGATGAGTGAGTGAGGGAGGGAGGGAGGGAGAGAGGGAGAGGAGAGAAGGGAGGGAGGGAAGGGGTGAGGGAGGGACGGGGGGGAGGAGGGGGAATGGAGGGAGTGAGCGGGAGGATCGGGGGGAGTAAAAAGAAAGCCTGGAGGGGGGAAGGAGGGAGGGGGTGGGTGGAGATCGGGGGCAGTATAAAGGATGCCGACGGAGGAAATGCGCTAAGATTCCGGCGGCGTTAATTGCAGTTGGCGGGACACTAAGCGCCCCAAATCGCGAGTTGCGTGTCCATTTGCAGTCAACCGCATTATGCCCAGCCTCCTGGGCCGGCCGCTCTACGGGCTTCAATTACGGTTTTATCTCGCCTGATTCCTCGGCGGCGGCGGCGGCGGAGGTGAGGCCCGCCCCGCCCCGCGCCCTCCTCCCTCCTCCCTCCTCACTCCTCCCTCCTCCCTACCCCCTCCTCCCTCCTCCGTCCTCCGTCCTCCCTCCTCCCTCCTCCCTCCTCCCTCCTCATTCCTCCCTCCTCCCTCCTCCATCCTCCCTCCTCCCTCCTCCCCGTCCCCCACCCCCTTCCTCCTCCCTCCTCCCCCTCCTCTCCCTCCCTCCCACCTCCCCCTCCACCGTCCACCCTCCTCCCTCTTCCCTCTTCCCTCTTCCCTCCTCCCTCCTCCCTCCTCTCTCCTCTCTCCTCTCTCCCCTCTCCTCTCTCCTCACATCCTCATATCCTCCCCTCCTCCCCTCCCTCCCTCCTCCCTCCTCCCTCCGCCGTCCTCCCTCCTCCCTCCTCCATTTTCCCTCCTCCCTCCTCCCTCCCTCCCTCCTCCCTCCTCCCTCCACCCTCCTGCATCCACCCTCCTCCCTCCTCCCTTCTCCCTCCTCCCTCCTCTCATCCCTACTCACAGACACACACATCCACGCCCGCCCGCACCCGGAGCTCCCTCTTTGCGCATGACTGCTGAAATCGACAATGAAATCGACACACGTGCAAAATGTCTAATTTCCCTTTCGTTTCCTGCCGCCTCGCTCTACCCTTTAAGAATTCGCTGATTCTGTCCGCGAAAATTGCTGCTTGTTGTACGGCGCGAGGCATGCAGAATTCTTACACTCCGTACTTCATTTAGTCTTTCTTTGTCGCGTTTTTATGTGGGGATTTTCACATGTGAATTTAAATTTTAGATGTTGTACCGGGCTGAATCAATATATATGTGATTTATTTATCGTGTGGAAATATTTAATTAAATAAGCACTGATCCACGACCAGGTTGGCACAACCAATCTCGGGAGCGGGCGCAGGGTGGGGGGTGGGGGTTGTATGTGTGCGCGGGGTGGGCGGGGAGAGGGGCGGGGCTAGCGGGGGAAGGGCCGAAAGCCGAGGGCTGTTGGGATAATTTGCAGGATTTGCAAAAGTGGATGGCAAAATTATTTTCGCTCTAAAAGGGAATGAGGGCGGGCGGGCTGCAGGAGAATGTGGGTGTGGTGTGTGGGTGGGTGGGTGCCGGGGGGGTGCCAGGTTGAGAAGGGCGGCGATGCAGGCTAAATAGGGGGAGGGTGGGGAGGGAAGGTGGGGAGGGTGGGTAGGGTTGCGGGAGGGTTTGAATATGGTGGTGGATTTGGGTAAAAGAGCGTTGTTGTTTTATGTAAATTTCACAGGCTAACCGAAGACGCTTGATTAAATGCCCGCGTGAAAACAAAGGTGGAGCGGGGCGCGGGGCGCGGGGTGCGGGGCTGCGGGGAGTGGGCGCGGGACACCGGGCTGCGGGAAGTGGGGCGCGGGACACCGGGCTGCGGGGAGTGGGGCGCGGGGCACCGGGGAGTGGGGCGCGGGGCACCGGGCTGCGGGGAGTGAGGCGCGGGGCACTGGGCTGTGGGAGTGAGGCGCGGGGCACCGGGCTGCGGGGAGTGAGGCGCGGGGCACTGGGCTGTGGAAGTGAGGCGCGGGGCACCGGGCTGCGGGAGTGAGGCGCGGGGCACCGGGCTGTGGGAGTGGGGCGCGGGAGACCGGGCTGCGGGAGTGGGGCGTGGGACACCCGGCTGCGGGGAGTGGGGCACGGGACACCGGGCTGCGGGGAGTGGGGCGCGGGACACCGGGCTGCGGGGAGTGGGGCGCGGGGCACCGGGCTGCGGGAGTGAGGCGCGGGGCACCGGGCTGCGGGAGTGGGGCGCGGGACACCGGGCTGCGGGAGTGGGGCGCGGGACACCGGGCTGCGGGGAGTGGGGCGCGGGACACCGGGCTGCGGGGAGTGGGTGGGGCGCGGGGCACCGGGCTGCGGGGAGTGAGGCGTGGGGCACCGGGCTGCGGGGAGTGAGGCGCGGGGCTGCGGGGCACAAGTCACGGGGCTCGGGGCTGAGGGGCGGCACGCTCCACTTGCCTCGCTTTTCGGGAGGAGCAAAGTGGAGCAGTTTTGTGTCCATTGTTATTATCCACTCCTTCCCCAGTGCACTGAACCCGCAGGGTGTTCAGCGTATTCCACCGCGCACCAATGTGTGCAGCAATCACTGCCTGCATTCTGTTTCAAAGCATCGATTTTAATTTTATTGATTACAGTTTAGTTTTTTTTTAATTTGAGAAAAACATAATTTCTTGCGCCATGATATTAGTTCATTTGGGGGAGTTTTTCTAATGAATGCTCGAGTGTGCACAGTTAATATAAATCGCTTATATTAGTTAAAGGAAATGACTGTAAACTATTGTATATCAGCATAATAGCTATGTATATTATAGAAACATTGCAAATATATGTAGATTTTGAAACTCCCTCTCCCGTTTTGATATCAGCATCTCTATGCCTCCCTCTTATCTAAAACCCACATGGCGTAAGAAACTGTATTATTGCACACATGTGTTGCATTTTCGGTGATGGCGTAAAATCCACATTAAGTCACTAGATTAGAGTTTGATAGTAGAAAGTAAAACATTTTCACCACATGTGCAATACAAGGTACAAGTTTCTCATTAATGCAGTTATAGACGAAATAGTATACATGCATGAGCGCAGTTTGTTTGTTTGTTGTTGTTTTACGTCCTAGCAACATCTATGGCGAATATATAGTGCTGATATCCCACTCAGTCACATTATCCTGACACTGGGCCAACCAGTCCTTGCCCTATCCTAATAATGCCAAGCACCAGGCTAGGAACCGACAAGTATCAATTTTTAAGTCATTGGTTTGATTCGACCAGGAATGAACGCACAAACTTATGGGTTTGGATCTCCAAAAACAGGAGATGGACGCTCTACTCATCCGGTCTCATGACCTCAGTAAAGTCAGATCCCTTTCAGCTTTGTGGTTCCAGAGTCCGATGGTTTTGAATTGCTGCCTTTTTCTGAGATAAATAGATTTGATTGATCAGCATAATCTACTTTACTTTAGTCTGAAGTTACTTTTATCTTAAATGGCTAACTTAGGAGATATTTGAAGTGGAAATATGCCTAATTAATTTAGGAAAGCACACATGCAAATTCTGCCACTATAGGTTTCAGCAGTGCCCTGATATATTGAATTGTCTCAGAAAGTCCTTCTATACTGTTAGACATGTTTAATAAGTGCACTGATACTAAAGTTGAATATGTATGATCAAATCTAGGTAAATGTTTTGGTTTTGAAAATATAATGCTTTCATTGGAACATGCAGCTTTAAGGCAAGTTGATATTACAATATCCACGAGTGAGGGCTGTTATGTTGGCCTCCTAGATGAGAATCTTCTGGAATTCCGTATTTTTTATCTGCCTGACTTTTCTCCGGATATGGTCAAATTCTGCGACCATTCCAGGTTTTGCACAAACCACCTGCCACTTTTGAAGTCCCAAATATTCCTAAAATATTTTCCTGATGTTGTTTACTTGTCATGGCATCCTCATCTATGAGGTCTACGCGTTGACTTTGGAGAGTATTATGCTAAGATGAATGACGATTCTGGGAAACAAAGAATGTGTAGATGTCTGTGTTTTTCGGTGTAGATTATTTACCATTGGTATAATGCGTAGATAAAGGTCTTCAGTATTTTGCTGCATTTGTTATCATCAAATGAAGTACAATTATTATCATTAGGTTTTAAGGCGACGGGCAGTAGCCAGGGCTTCAAATGGGAAAAGACGGTGTAGTTTTAGTGAACAGTTCTGGATGTGATTTGACAATAGTGCGCACTGTAGTTATGGGCATTTAACTTGTGTATACTATCAGATATAGCCCAGCAATTTCTGTCAGATATAGTCCAGCATATACACCATATATAGGCCAGGTCACATACACGTTAGTGAACGTAGTTAAACGTAGTGGAAGCTAACCTAGTTGAACATAGTTGAACGTAGTTGGACGTAGTTATTAAACATAGTTGAACATACCGGCATCCATACTTCTCCATGATGAGAATGTGATAAGAACGTTTGTGGGCCGTGAGTTCCGATTTAAGCTTTGGACATGTTCAAAAGAGAGGTATGTTTGAGGCAGACATAGCGTATGTGATGATAACCAATTATAGTGTACTCTAGCATACTCTAGCCTACTCTAGCCTAGTCTAGCTTACTTCTTACTGTACTCTAGCATACTCTAGCATACTCTAGCATACCCTAGCCTACTTTGACCCACACAAAACCTTAGCCATTAGTGGACGAAGTTGAAGGTAGTTGAACATAGTGGAGGGTAATGTAGTTCAACATAGTTCAAATGTAGTTCAACGTAGTTGGACATACCAGGATCTGTACTGTAATGTACCGGGATCCGTACCGTAACATATTTATCCATACTATTAGGTGGTGATCAACCAAAACCTGCCGTACCTTAATGCAGTTTAAGATAGTGATAGCATGTTTCACCCACATTAACCTAGCCTACGTTCAACTACGTTCAGGAATGTCTACGTGACCAGGGCTTAATACTAGAAATATGCATACAGCTATATTAGAAACGCGTAGAGCTACATATCCACACATATGCATACACATGTATATATATATATATATATATGAAGAGTTCAGGCGCAAAACCCCATAAATGCCAATCCAAAAATTAGGATGAACATGGGAATCAAACGATCAACTTTTTAGTTTTTACATTCCTACTTTTTTTCTCATTGCTCTGTTATCATGCCATCACAAGAAAAGTGGAATTACTGAGAATTGGAATTATTTTCACATACAAGTATTTCATTTTAATTACATTTGCGGGGTTTTGCGCCTGAACTCTTCATATACACATGCAGCTAGATAAACAAATATATAGCTATATATGGACACACCTAGACATACGCATAGACACACACATATCAATATATAGGGCTGAACAGCTATATAGACCAATATATCTCTCTATATATATAATATTCAAATATCCTTAAAAATAGGCACACATGGATATAGAGTTATTGATATAAGCACCTATAGAACTATAAATACGCATATGTATAGGCCTATCGCTATAAATATCACCATATATATGATTTTAATAGGCACATATGCAAAACTATAAATAGGAACACACATTTTGCTTTTAAAAATATAGCCACACATAGAGCGTTATAAATAAGAACACAATAATATACAGTAAAACCTCCCCAACCAACCATGTCCACAGATCGACCACTCCCCTATATCGATCGCTTTATTTGGGTCCCAACAATACCATTGTAACCATATTTTAACTCCATAAGCCGACCACTTCCCTAAATGGACCACTTAAACTTTAAAATTAAAGTCGGTCCAAAGGTCGATCGATTTAGAGACTTTTGACTGTATATCTAAAATGTAGGCACACATATATAGCTAGCTACACGTGGGAACACCTATATGGATAGAAATAAGAAAACATATAGGGCCCTATAGCTAGAAATAAGCACATACCTAAAATACCAGAATGTAAAGACCTACATAGCTGTGTATAAATGCACGTACAGTAAAACCTCTCTAAATCGATCGACCTTGCGACCGACTTTAAGTGGTCCATTTAGAGAGGTGATCAGTTTAGGGAGTCAAAATATGGTTACAATGGTATTGTTGGGACCCAAATAAAGCGATCGATATACCGGAGTGGTCGATCTGTGGAGGTGGTCGGTGAGGGAGGTTTTACTGTATACAGCTACAGACGCATATGTGGATAGAGAGTTATCCCTGATATTGGACATGTTATTGATGGGAATGGTTCCCTTGTCTCTGTCTTATTTAGTGTTTGATGTGTACTCTTATCATATCTGTCTTATCTATTTCATACCATAAGCCTAATATAAATGTCAAGTCTCTATGGGTTATTGCAATGCGCGTCATTCCAAACTGGATGTGCATTATATTTTATAATGACAGGAAAGTGGGAATTAGTCGGTGATATCCTCCCACCACGGAGAGTTTCTTGGAATATTACAACAGTGGTTATCTGTAGATATGCAGCTTTAAAAAAAAACGGTACTCCTTTAATTTCAAGCTTTAATTAAACAATTATTGTTTGTTTTTCAGTCTTAGACGACGCTAGCAGACTCCGGGCATCAACGCCTGACCGAGACCAGCAAGACAACTCACCCGATCCGTACCACCAACATCACCACCAACAACATCACCAACACCACCACCAACACCACCACTCACACCTCCACCCACACCATGCAACAGCCACGTCAGACCTCCTGCGCAACCACCACCACCAACACCAACACCAACAACACCACCAACACCAGCAGCAGCAGCACAGCCCGCCGTCACAACACCAACACCAACACCAAAACCAACACCAACAACAGGCGCGGATAGACCACGACAAAAGCCCACCAGGGGGCGGTATCATCGTCGGCGGGGCCGGCATCCACCCGGGGCTGGCGCCGCGACTGTCGCCGTACTCGCACCCCTCCAGGCCGGGGACCCTACAGCCGAGGCCCCCGGGGCCCCCTTACCACATGCCGTATCCAGGCGGGCTGCAGCGGCTCGGGCTGCCGGCCGCTCTCACCGCCCTCACCTCGGCCGCCGAGCTGCCGGGACTGCCGGGGCTACGGCCGTCATCCTCCTCCTCTCTCGCCTTCACCACCGCCGCCATCACCTCACCATCATCATCTTCCTCCTCCTGCACCTCGATTCCATTCTCCTCCCCGGTGAGCAGCACCCGGAGTAGTTCACCTCCAGAGAACAATGCCACCAATAGCAGTACCACAGGACCCAGCACCACGCAGACTACCAGCAACAACAACAATAACAATAACAACAACAACAGAACTACCTCTTCGCCAAACATCAAAGACTGCTCCCCGTCGGGTACAACAACAACGACAGCAACAGCAACAACGACGATAAACAATAACAATGTGGTTAAACCCAAAATCTGGTCGCTGGCCGATATTGTCACCAGCTCCTCATCGTCCTCCTCCTCCAGTTGCAACAGTCAAATCACCTCAGCCTCCTCCGTCTCCCCGCCCGGCCGGACGGCCCCGCTCCGGCCGGCCCCTGGAGGCGCGCCGGCCGGCCTCCCGCCCTCGGCCCTCGGCTCTCTGCGGGCGTGGAGCGAGGTTGCGGGCGGACACTACGGGCTGGCGGCGGCCATGGCTGCGGCGCAAGGCGTGCTGCCCCATCCTTACTCCAGGGGCCCCCCGCAGCCGCACGGCGTGGCCGGTCTGCCCGGGCTGCCGGCCGGCTTCCCCGGCATGCCCGCCGGGCTCTCTCTGCTGCCCGCCCAGCACCAGAACGGCTTCTTCACCACCCGGCCTGGTAGGTGGTCCTTACACGTGCCTCATAAATACATATATGTATATATAGATATATATATATACCTCGAAATGGACCGAGCAATGGCCCGACTTTAAATGATCCATTTAGGGAGGTAGTCGGTTTAGGAAGTTTTTCTTTATCATTACAATGGTATTGTAGTGGTCTGCACTGACCTCTCAGGCAAGTAACCACATAGACAGGTAGGCGTGGGTAGTGTGTTGATATCAGGGAGCCTAGGTGGTGTAATGGTTAGCACACTGGCCCGGAATGCAAAGAGATGTGGGTTCGAGTCCCGCTCTAGGCGCGGTATTTTCCATTTTCATCACCCCACGACACTGGTTGCCGTGATCAGGATCCTGTACAAGCTTTGCGCTCTATGGTTGTTGAACCTACCCTGTGTATGTATGTGTTAGTGCATTGCCTGTATGTATGTAATTGTAAGCATTAAAAGACTTACAATTCCAGGGGGACGAGTGTAGTGGTCTGCACTGACCTCTCAGGCAAGTAACCACATAGACAGGTAGGCGTGGGTAGTGTGTTGATATCAGGGAGCCTAGGTGGTGTAATGGTTAGCACACTGGCCCGGAATGCAAAGAGATGTGGGTTCGAGTCCCGCTCTAGGCGCAATATTTCCCATTTTCAACACCCCCACGACAGTATCCTGTAGGTCATCGTTTTGGACCTAAATAAAACGATCGATATAGGGGAGTGGTGAGTCTATGGAGGTGGTCGGTTAGCGATGTTTAACGGTATATATCACTCTCTCTATATTTAATTATATTTATATCAGGATGGGTACCGACTTGTGACAGTGCGCACTCATGACAACTTTATAGTGCTGCCCTACTGGGAGACTAGGATGCCAGCACCATGACATGATACTTGATAGCCCACTCAGTTACATTATCCTGACACTGAAACGACCGGTTCTTGCCCTCTCCTAGTCATACCAAGCGCCTAGCTAGGAAGTGACAAGTACCAATTTTAAAGTCATTGCGTTGACTCGACCAGGGTTCGAATCCGTGAGTTTGAATCCCACGATCTACCAAAATGGGAGACAGGCGCGCCACGTATTCGATCTGGTTATTTATATATAGATAAATATATACATATATATATATATTATGTATCACAGCTGTCAAATTGCAGGCGCTTTCCCATGGTGTTTTTCTTTCCCCTTGGAGAGATTAAAATCTTCTTTACAGGCTAGTAAGAAGTATAGTCGAGAAAATGGTAAAATTCAGGCTACTGAATAGTAAAATTCAGGCTAGTGAATAGTAAAATTCAGGCAAGTGAAAATGACTAATTCCCAATCTATTTCTGAGACTTTCTATTTAGTTTAGCTTGTTGTTCTATGTTATATGTGAAATTATATCTTTGAGTAATACAATCCAGGCAAGTGGACATTAATCATCCTCAATCGATTTCTGAGCTTTTCTCTTTCGTTTAACCTATTGGTGTATGTTGCAAGAGCTTTATATGGTGAAATTGTACAAGCCTGCGGCTTTGCGTTGGGTTAGTCGCCTAATAATACTTACAAGCAGAGAAAAAATGCAGTAGATAGTGACACCAGAACTAAATGTGACAAAACAAGGGGAGCCACAAGAATATTACCGTCTAGCATTGAAATCAAGTTATTCGACTTAACCATTATGGGCAGTATAAATACAGCATCACACAACCCCCCCTCCCCCCCAAAAAAAACACCACAAAAAACACCACAACCAAAGACATACATATGTATGTGACAGTTGCATTGCTTAACAATAATAAGAGAATATAAAAGGATAGCACACATATAATGAGAGATTGGAGTACAGTAAAACCTCTCTAAACCTCTCTAAATGGGACCGATTTTACATGGTCCATTTAGGGAGGTGGTCGGATTAGGGAGTTGGAATATCGTTACAATGGTAGTGTTGGGAAGCAAATAAAGCGATCGATATAGGACAGTGGTCGATTTGTGGAGGTGGTCGGTTAGAGAGGTTCTACTGTAGTTATATTGCTCTAAAAATATGAGAAGACAAAGGCATAACATACATATTATGGTCAGAAATCGGAATGAGAAGAGTGTATTAAAATAATAGGAGAATGCAGCAATTTGTATTATAATTGTAGTCCTTACATATATATTACAACCACCACAATGATGCATTCGAACTATATGGTGCATTCCACGTATTCTCCAGTCGTTCGCTATGATGTGAAATTCCTCGCTTCAGCTTGTTGCCATGCACATCATCCTAAACTAGATGTGTATAAAATTCTAATGAAATGCAGGAATTGATGGTCCTCTTAACCTTATCCTCCTATCAGGGATAATTCCCCAGAAGTGGGAAAATCATGCGCACTTTTCTGTGCAGTTTTCTTCAGAGCTTTGCTTACTGAGTTTTCTGTGCATCTTTGTGTACAGTGGCTTTCTGCACAGTAGTAGGCATTCCTTATTGTATTCCTGCTCACAGCCCTGTTCACAGCCCTGTTCACAGCCCTTTAATATTAGTGCAGCCCTGTTCACATCCCTGTTGTATTAGTGCAGCCCTGTTCACAGCCCTGTTCACAACCCTGTTCACAGACCTGTTATATTAGTGCAGCCCAGTTCACAGCCCTGTTATATTACTGCAGCCCTGTTCACAGCCCTGTTCACAGCCCTGTTCACAGCCCTGTTCATAGCCCTGTTATATCAGCACACCCCTGTGCTCAGTGACTATGCATACCTGCTCTGACCGCTAACCCCACACTGCCCGTTCTGCTGATTCAGCTGAGCGTCTCGGTGTGGATGACCGGTTCCGGGCCGACTCACCCTGCTCCTCAGACGACAACAAGACGGCTTTCAAACCAGTCCCCAAAAGGTAAGCCAGCCTGTCAACTAACACTCACCTGGTGCACTCAAAGATATGCACAAAATGTAGACCCTCCCTGCAAACTAACCCTCACATGGTACACTCAAACCAGTCCGCAACAGGTAGGCTTTCCCTTCAACGAACCGTCACATGGTACACTCAAACCAGCCACCAAAAGTTAGGCCGTCCCTTCAACAAACACTTACACGGTACATTCAAACCAGTCCGCAAAAGTAGGACGTCCCTTCAACAAACCGTCACATGGCACACTCAAACCAGCCACCAAAAGTTAGGCCATCCCTTCAACAAACACTTGCACGGTACACTCAAACCAGTCCGCAAAAGGTGGGCTTTCCCTTCAACAAACCGTCACATGACACACTCAAACCAGCCACCAAAAGTTAGGCCGTCCCTTCAACAAACACTTACACAGTACACTGAAACCAGTCCGCAAAATGTAGGCTTTCCCTTCAACAAACCGTCACATGGCACACTCAAACCAGCCACCAAAAGTTAGGCTGTTCCTTCAACAAACACTTACACGGTACACTCAAACCAGTCCACAAAAGGTAGGCTTTCCCTTCAACAAACCGTCACAGGGTACACTCAAACCAGCCACCAAAAGTTAGGCCGTCCCTTCAACAAAGACTTACAGGGTACACTCAAACCAAGGCTGTCCCTTCACCTAACCTTCACATGGCACACTCAAACCAGCCCCCACAAGTTAGACCGTAACCAGAAGACAGTTGAGAATAGAGGATCTGCTTTGGTAGCCTGTCTCATGAGATCCTCATGAGGTGTCCCTGCAGTCCACTGGAGATTCTTGTTGATCAAAAGATCTTCGATAGAGTGCTAATACATTGCAAATCCAACTTGTATCACGTCTGTTCTTAGAAAATACCAATTCTTGGACAAGTCGATAAAAACATCAAATTTCCACACACAAAAAAAACAGTTTTTCTAGATTTGATCCTACATATCCAAGTTAGACACTGGTGCACTTATTAAACCTGCTATTAATGCATGGACGGGTATACTAACTCAATTTAATAGAATGTATAACACCTGAAGCCCATGGGGCTTATGACAAGCATGCCAAATTAATGTTGAATGATTACATTTCAAATATATCCTAAGTTAGCTATTTTAAAGTAAATTTACTTTCAACTAAAGCAAGGCAGATTAGAACGGACCAATGTAATATATTTATCTCAGAAAATGACAGAAAATCAAAACCTTATTTAAGTATTGATCCATATGCTCCTATTTCGCTGTTTTTTTTAAATATTTAGTTTTTTACAAAAGTGTGGAATATTAAACCGCGAGTAGTGTGTGAATGTCTGTTCTTAGTCTTAACCCA
Source organism: Branchipolynoe longqiensis (assembly GCA_030323885.1). Taxonomy (NCBI): domain Eukaryota; kingdom Metazoa; phylum Annelida; class Polychaeta; order Phyllodocida; family Polynoidae; genus Branchipolynoe; species Branchipolynoe longqiensis. Next base: position 17,326,062 of record CM059194.1, on the reverse strand, counting down.
CTCACTTAGACTGGCCGAGGGTTCAGCAGCTGGTAGAAATCTCCATACTATGAATATGACCGGTTCAGCCTGAATACATAAATACATTCACTGCAGACCCGTGCCCTCTCCCCTCAAGGGGTCGTGAAAGGAAGGAAGGTGTGGGTGTGGGTGTGGGTGTGGGTGTGGGTGTGGGTGTGGGTGTGGGTGTGGGTGTGGGTGTGGGTGTGGGTGTGGGTATGGATGTGGGTGAGGGTGTGAGTGTGGGTGAGGGTGTGAGTGTGGGTGAGGGTGTCAGTGTGGGTGTGGGTATTGGTGTTAGTGTGTGTGGGTGTGGGTATGGGTGTGCGGGTGAGGGTGCGGGTGAGAGTGTGGGTTCTAGATGTGGGTTTGGGTGTGGGTGTGTTAGGGGTGTGTGTGGGGGGTATTTGTGTGTGTGGGTATGGGTGTGGGTTTGAGAGTCTGGGTGAGAGTGAGAGTGTGGGTTCTAGATGTGGGTTTGGGTGTGTTATGGGTGTGTGTGTGTGGGGGGGGGGGGGTATTGGTGTGTGTGGGTATGGGTGTGGGTTTGAGAGTGTGGGTGAGAGTGAGAGTTCTAAATGTGGGTTTGGGTGTGAATGGAGGTGAGTGTGGTCGTGGGTGGGGGTGTGCGTGAGCGAGTGTGTGGGGGTGTGGATGTGGATGTGGGTCTTTATGTGGGCGTGGATGTGGGTGCTTGTGGGAGTGTGGAAGTGTGTTGAGGCGTTGATGAGTGTGGGTGTGTGTGCGTTGGTTGCGGATGTGGGTATGAGGGAGAGGGTTGGTGTATGTGTGGATGTGTTTGACGGCGTGTAGGTGTAGGAAAGTGCACACGTGTGTGAGGGTGTGTAAATATGTAATTGAGGGGGTGTGCAGGTTGGTTGTTGGTTGTTGGAGTTTTACGTCCTGGCGCCATCTATGGTCATATCAGGACGGGTACCGACTTGCGACAGCGCGCACTCATGGCAACTTTATAGTGCTGACCTACTGAGAGACCATGTTGCCGGTACCATGACCCGATATCCCACACAGTCACATTATCCTGACACTGATCCACCCAATCCTTGTCAGATCGTAATAATGCCGAGCGGCAGTCTATGTAGCAACAAGTATCAAAAATGATAAGGCATTGGTTTGACTCGGCTGGGATTAGAACTCCCGACCTTCATCAGCACGGGAAGCCTGCGCTCTACCGATTCGACGACAGCGTCCGGTGGCGTTGGGGAAGGGTGTGGGTGTGGTGTGAATGTGAGGGTGTGTAAATGTGTAATTGTGGGTTTGTGTAAGTGTGGGAGCGGCTGATGAGGGACTGAGTAAGGAGGTGCGTGTGTGTGTGGCGGGGGGGGGGGTCTTGTTTGTTTTACTTGGCTGAATTCCGGGTGCGCGCGACTCTAAAAGACTAAGCACCTTATGTTGCTTTCTTCCTCCTGTGTGTGTGAGTGTGTGGGTGTGAGGGTGTGTGTGAGGGGTGCGGTTGTGTGTGGATGTGTGTGAGGGGTGTGTGGCGGCTTACCTACATTCCCAGCACTGCTGGCCTGATTCTGTTTGCTGATAAGGAGTGCCCACCTGTACATATTTTGACCCCCCCCCCCCCCCACACGCCCCCACCCCCAGAGACACACACATTAGAGGTGGAGGTGCCACATCGTGCATTAGTCTCTGAAACCCGACCATTGTCCGCCACACCCATCAAAGGCCCCCCAGCCCACTCCCCCCCCCCCTCCCACACACACACTCTCTCTCTCTGTCCCCGCCACCATGCTGCCCCTGACCGCCCCCCTCCCCCCACGCACACTCTCTCTGTCCCCGCCCCCCACCATGCTTCCCCCCCCCCCCCCCCCCCCCCCCCACCCCCCACCCCCCCGAGCGTTCATCGCTTTGATACGGTACAGCAGGCTCAGAGAGCTTAATTGGTCTTGGATTTGGTCGGTTTGAAGTTCTTTGTGGCCATTATTTAATCCCATTTAGCCAACGTGGACGCTGGTATTGCTGAGAAAGAAAGAGAGATAGAGAGAGAAGGGGGGGGGGGGAGCATATGGGGAAGGAGAGGTGTGCGTTGAGGTCGGCGTGGGGGTAGGGATTTGTTGATTTTATTAGATAACATATCCTGGTCTTCGGCGGCCGGGGCAAGGGAGAGAGTGTATTGTAAATGCATCAGTGAATCACTTTTACAATTGTTCTGACAATATTTGATCGTGGTTCCGATACTGTAAACAGGCTAGGTGTGTTTGGCATGGAAGTATACATTAATTTGGTTTGGATCCTATCTACTCTGTCCCCTCCCGACCCTCCGTCTGCAGCTAGGTGTCAACCTGATGAGTTTAGCTCCGCCTGTTAAAGTTGCATAGTCTGATGGTTTTGAATTTCTGTATTTTTTTCTGAGATAAATATATTAGATCGATTACTAGTATCTACTTTACATTAGTTCAAAGTCAATTTTATTTTAAATGGTAAATTTTTAGATATTTTGAGTGCAAACATGGAAAATTAGTTTTGGCAAGCTTGCCAAAACTCTGGCATCATAGACTTCTGCAGTACCAGGTTCTGTTAAATTGACTCAGTATTGCCTTCTACGCGGAAACAAATGCTTTAATAAGTGCATCAGTATCTAAGGTAGATATGTAAAATCAAATCTAGATAATTAGTTTGGTTTTGAAAATTTGATATTTCATCGGACTATGCAGCTTTAATGTTAGCCATGCATGACAAGTTGACTCCTTCCTGCCTGATAAATGGACTTGTCACATTTACATTTAACTGTTAAATGGTGCTCTTTGTATATTTAGTTTATTTTAAATGTTAACTTTATATCCAGATGCTATTTTCTGTCTAGCTCTCCTCGTTAGCTCTACCTTTAAACGTTAACTCTACTTGTCAACTGTACTTACTACATGTCAACTTTACTTCTACTTGTCAACTTTACTTCTACCTGTCAACTTTACTTCGACCTGTCAACTTTGCTTCTACTTGTCAACTTTATTTCTACATGTCAACTTTACTTCTACTTGTCAACTTTACTTCTACCTGTCACCTTTACTTCTACTTGTCAACTTTACTTCTACCTGTCAACTTTACTTCTACTTGTCAACTTTACTTCTACTTGTCAACTTTACTTCTACCTGTCAACTTTACTTCTAGCTGTCAACTTTACTTGTACTTTTCAACTTTACTTCTACTTGTCAACTTTACTTCTACCTGTCAACTTTACTTATACTTGTCAACGTTACTTCTAGCTGTCAGCTTTACTTCTACTTGTCAATTTTACTTCTACCTGTCACCTTTATTTCTACGTGTCAACTTTACTTATACTTGTCAATTTTACTTCTACCTGTCAACGTTACTTCTATGTGTCAACTTTACTTCTACGTGTCAACTTTACTTCTACTTGTGAACTTTACTTCTACGTGTCAACTTTACTTCTATGTGTCAACTTTACTTCTACTTGTCAACTTTACTTCTACTTGTCAACTTTGCTTCTACGTGTCCTTTACTTCTACTTGTCAACTTTTATTCTACCTGTCAACTTTACTTCTACTTGTCAACTTTGCTTTTACATGTCAATTTACATGTACATGTCAACTTTACTTATACTTGTCAACTTTACTTCTACCTGTCAACTTTACTTATACTTGTCAACTTTGCTTCTACATGTCAACTTTGCTTCTACTTGTCAACTTTGCTTCTACTTGTGAACTTTGCTTATTCTTGTCATCTTTGCTTCTACTTGTCAATTTTACTTCTACCTGTCAACTTTGCTCCTACTTGTCAACTTTGCTTCTATTTGTCAACTTTGCTTCTACTTGTCAACTTTGCTTCTACTTGTCAACTTTACTTCTACTTGTCGCCTTTACCTCTACATATCAACATTATCTCTGTTTGCCAACTTCCGATTGAATCCCAGTATCATTCAAACCAAATTAAACCAGCCACTATAATTAACACCCAAGTCTTCTTCTTTCTGTGTATTTTCAGCAAACCTACAGAGGTGAATGCGTAAAATCCGATGACGTCACAAGGAGAAAGAAACCCCACTAAAAACCGCACACTGAGACGCGCGTTCCTGTGACGTCACCAGACGCGTTGACGGTGACAGTGACTGACATACATGGGTAGTGACCCAATTAGGACCCATGATATTGGAGATGGTGAGGCGGCAGTGCAATCCTCCTCTTTATTGGTGTAAATAAGGGGGCGGTACTGGTAGCGAGCTGTGGATGACCAGCAACCAGTGGCCGTGTTGAGGAGAGGGAGGGCCTGCACCTGCATCACACTGGAGACTGTGGACTGGCCGCGTCAATCAACACAACCTGCCTGTCTCACTGTGGTTCCCGCTAAAGTTGCATAGTCTGATAAAACTAAAAGCATCCCCCCCCCCCCACACACTCCCCCCCCCCCTCCCTCCCTCTGATTTCTCTTACCGCCACCCACCAGAAGTCAACTCCCAGCCATATGGGACCACCGCCCGGTGGTGCCCATACAGTGCTGCAGATTTGCAGCCTTCAGCGCATCAATGTGACTGAAAGCTCCCCGAAAACAAACAACAGATTTCATATCGCCATCACTATGGCCATTAGTTGTCGACATGGCCGATCACTCCCAAATCATTCCATCACTCAAATTTCACAAAGCAAAACAGTTCAAATAGATTTACATCTACATATCCAACTTAGATACATATGCACTTGTTAAGCATTTATTGCTACATAGAAGGGAATACTAAGTAAATTTAATAGAACCTGTTTCTGTTGAACCCCATGAGCTCTGAATTTTGAGGAGCACTCCTAAATCTATTTGGCATATTTACACTTCAGATATCTCCAATTTTAGTCATTTTACATCATAGTTACATCATAGTTAAATAAAGTAGGTTCTACCAATCAACCTACTATATTTATCTCAGAAAATGACAGAAACTCAAAGCCATCGGACTATGCAACTTCAACAGACTTCTCCTCCGGCTAAAGGTATACTATTTATTACGCCCAGAGGCTCCGACAAATGCGTATGTCCGATTATGGGAACAAACTCTCACCACAACTCGGGCTTTTTATTCTATTTTTTCACTTTTATTTAAATTTATTTAATCTGATGGTCAAGTAAGCAAGAGACATTATAGCCGCTTACATTTCTGACATGTTTCATTTTAATTGTTGATGACCTCTAGTTAATTAATTAATTAATTAATTAATCAACGAGGAGGTCCTTAAGCTGGTCTGACAATTCTCATTATCACAAATGGTATATACTTATAGCATAATATGTAAATAATACTTAATTAAAACTAGTGGTACTTGTCTGGTGATCATGTCAAGATGGGATTTTCTTATGAAACCTTGGTTGGATATAGATCTCAGACAAATCTGAATATTATCATTTTTATTATTATTATTATTATTATAGTTATTATTATAATTATACATTTGTACATGTGTCTGTATGCATTGCATTGTAACTTTTATTATTATTGTACACATTCGCAAAGACTGGATTTAGCAGAGTCTGTCTAAAACCTATTATTTTCCGTTCAAATTAGAAAGATTCTTGAAACATTATCTAACCAAGCGCTGAGGCCAGATAATTTTGCCGCAATATTTTGTCTTCAAGCGAATAAAGTGTATTTTAATGTGATTACAGCAACAACAACATACAATGTGTTCTTGTCTTTCTAATGGTCTGCATAAATCAGTCCTGCAAATACAGCTGTAAAGTCCACGGCTGGAATATGTGGTTGTGTAGGCAGGCTATAGCAAAATCAATACAGGCAAAAAGAGAAAGGAAGAGTATAAAGTGTGAAAGAAGAGAGAGAGCCAAGCCATCATGTTTATTATTTATATGGTACATGGATCCAGTATGGCATATCACCTGACCGTATTCTCCCAATGAGAATCAAGCATCTACAGCTCTACCAATGAGAATCAAACATTTCCAGTCCCATGGTTACAGTGATCTGCCCACCACCAGCACGCTCTGTGGCTCCCTTGGCCACCACCTGCCTTGAGCTGAGTGTGTGGTGATCCATGACTAGCAGAGGGGGGAGGGGGTAGTGGGTAGAGCTCCAAGTGCCCCTTACACACTATCTGACTAACACCCAATGACTATTTACCAATGAATCAAGCACCACCAGCAACTACATAAACACATCTATACCCCTGGCCCTATATACCTTTTTCTCAACTAGACCATTTGCATTCCCCCACCAATGCATCATTATCGGAATATTTTACACAGCGATAGCTACGCGAGGGGGAGATATAGAGGCTAAGAACCTGGTGTGGCGGTGTCAGCTCACTGTCAGTTTCAGCCGTGCGCATAGACTCAAACTCAAGGCATTGTCAATGGTCGTGAGCAATCTTCATACAGAAAATACAGAAAAAGTGAAATATCTCTAAAACCACACCACCTATTAACAAATCGCCTGGTACACATATAGAAAACATCGTTACCAAAAAGATTATATTACATTTATAAGGTTAGGGTTCTTGATTTCTATTAATTTTGAATAAAACTAATGTTTTGCACTGCGCGAACCGTCAAACTCAAGGCATTGTCAATGGTGGTGAGCAATCTTCATACAGAAAATCCAGGAAAAGTGAAATATCTCTAAAACCACACCACCTAGAAACAATTCGCTTGGTACACATATAGAAAACATCGTTACCAAAAACATTATATTAAATTTATAAGGTTAGTGACTCACGACCATTGACAATGCCTTGAGTTTGAGTCTATGAGCATGGCTGAAACTGACAGTGAGCTGAAACCGCCACACCGGGCATACACCATAACATTCCTCACAGCTGTCCAGCGTTGAAAACAAGCACCCTCGTGGGAGCTTACACGATATGGGCAGAATAAATACCGTATCAATAAAAATATATAATAAAAAAAAGAGCGAGATACCAGGTGGAGGAGGCAGGGGGAGAGAGACGGTGATGGAGGAGGGAGGAGGACGGGAGGAAGAGGGAAGGGATATGGGGGCGGGGGGCGGAAGAATCAGAGAGGGTTAGCCGGGTGTGAGAGGTGGTGAGACGGGGTGAGAGAGGGCGAAAACGGGTGAGTGTTTGTGAGAGTTTGTGAGAGAGGGTACTAACTAATATGAGGGAAGAGAGGAAAAAAGAGAGGAACAAAGAGAGGAATAAAGAGAGGAACAAGGAGAGGAACAAAGAGAGGAACAAAGAGAGGAACAAAGAGAGAAAGAGATAAATGAATTTGAAGAAACGGAATCAGCGAGCTGAATAGAGAGGGGACAGAGAGCGGGAGAGAGGAACAATGAGCGGAAGAGAGGAAAAGAGAGTGCATGAGAGGCAGAAAGAGAGGAACAGAGACACATAGAGAGAAAGAGAGGAACCTAGAGAGGAATATATACCCTTAGAGAGGAAGAGAGGAACATAGAGAGGAATAGAGACACATAAAGGAAGAGAGGAACATAGAGATGAAGAAAGAAACGTACAGAGAAAGAGAGGAACATAGAGAGGAAGAGATACATATAGAGAGGAATAGAGGAACACAACGAGGAACACAGAGGAAGAGAGGAACAAAGAGAGGAACAAAGAGAGGAATAGAGAAACAAATAGAGGAAGAGAGGAACAAGGAGAGGAAGAGAGACACATAGAGAGGGAGCGAGGAACGTAGAGAAGAGAGGAACATAGAGAGGAAGAGAGGAACACATAGAAGAGACGAACATATGAGCTAAGAGAGAAAGATAGGATGGGAGGAACAAGGAGAGGAAGAGAGGGACACATACATAGGAAGATGGGACAAAAAGAACAATAAAGGAACATAGAGAGGACGAAATATGGGAAGGGGGGAACAAAGAGAGGAAGCACGGAACAAAGAGAGGAACAGAGAAACGAGCAGAGAGAGGAACGGAGCCAGGGAGGTGAGCAGAAAGGGGTGGGGGTGGGGAGAAGAGTGTGAGATAGACAGGAAAAGAGAAGGGAAAGGCGGGAGAGAGAGTAATCGTTTTCAGAAATACATCAAAGCGGAAGCAAATGTCTAATTAAATCGCCAGGACTGGTTGAAGACGCCAGGACAACGCGAAGGCAGATTAGATCTGAACACTCCGCCTCTACCCGGGTGTCTTTTTCAGACACCGGGGTTTTAGGCACATAACAGCACATTGTGCGTCAGAGGAGGGAGTGGAAGGGTGGTGGGGGTGGGTGGGGTGGTGGGGGGCGTCTCCAAATTAAACTGCGATAACGACTTCTGTGATATAGAGGCCAGCATCTGTTACATCACCAGCCGCCATTTTATGGGCCTGCTTAACTAGAAGATCACATGCTTAAGTTAAAGTTGCGCAGTCCGATGTTTTTGAGTTGTTGTCGCGTTCTAATATGAATATATATATATATATATATATTATGTTGATCATTATACCGACCCACCCAGCGGGGAGGCTAATGAGTAACACATGTATACATATACATAAAGAATACTCATACTTATACTATAGAGGTGGACAATGAAATAACCAAAATCCAGCAAACGTAAATGGAAATAGCCTTCTATGGGCGGTGCCATTTGTATACTCGTGTTGAATAATCAAAATCCAGCAAACGGAAATGGAAATCGCTCATCGAGCTTCGCTACGCAGCAAGCAGAGTGGATGACAGCGATTGGTTAATAATTGCCTATGGGCTTAACACCTTGACGATGCCCCGCCACAGAGTAGCGCATGCCAAATCGAGGAACAACTACACTGGTCCCTCCCTACAAATCTTTCCGATTCTATATTCGGGTGTATTTTTCGACTCCACTTGCGGTGTTCGATTTGAAATTCTAGCAACTCGGGTCGCCGGAGTTGTGTTAATCGAATACGGCCCGGGGGTCGGTCCTAAGCATTGCTTACTCATATTAATTTGAAGTAACCTTTTATTTTAAATGGCTGACATTCGAGATATTTACTTATTAGTACACATCCTTCTAAGTTCTATGCAACACAACAACTGCTTAATAAGCGCATCGATATCTACGTTTAATATGGATACTCAAATCTAGATCGGTGTTTTGGTTTTTGAAAATTTGATGCTTTCATCGGAATATGCAACTTTACATTTTTAATTAGAATTTTGTAATTTTAATTTGAGCATAAAATAGGGTTCTGACGATTGATTTCTAGAATAAATGTATATCTCCAAGAACAACAACATGGCACCACTGAAGCACGTGCATCACAGAGCCACTCATCCAAAGAAAATGACCAATTGGGATAAAATAATGCTAACTCGCACTAGTTTGTGGAAAATATCAATAAGATATGAATAAAATTAATTTACCAAAAAGAATTCCTCAAACACAGTCGGTGAAATGTTGGTACACCAGTACCCAGCATGGTGCGCGGGGGTGGGGGTGGGTGCTGCGCCTGCGCCTGTGCACTGAGCTGTGCCAGATAACGCGCACCAATGGACGCTGGGCCCGTGGGTCACGTGTTCCGGTGGAGACGCTGGGGTTCAGGGGGGAGGGCTTTGTGTGAACCCAGGGGGGGTCTATTTACTGGTGTTTAGACTCACACTAGGTCAGAATGAATGTCACCATTTCAAAGGATGCCGTAATGCCCGCTTAGACAATTTACTTAACAGCATGGGGGCCCGAGTGCGCGTGTCCCGGGTGCTTTGACAGGCGGCCCCGAGTAATTATGTTTGTGTTTGGTGGCCATTTGCAGGATTTGTTGCTCAGGCCGCTTTTGTTGGGTTTCGTCAATTTATTGCTTATAGTAGTTACAGATTGCAATTTCAGAATGAATATAATATTTTAGAATTGTATGCGCATATATATGCAATTATTATATATGTGTGTATATGTGTGTGTATGTGTGTATATGTGTATATATGTGCATATTGTAATTTTATATGTGTATATAATAATATGTGTATATATGTGTATATATGTGTGTATATGCATGTGTATATATGTGTATATGTGTGTATACATGTGTATATATGTGTATATATGTGTATATATGTGTATATATGTGTATGTATGTGTATACCCTAACATGCGTTACATATATATATTTTCTTTTAACCAAAAGAGGACATACTAATATTATTTATTCATCTGCAGATTTATGCGTCTACAGCTTTATGTGTATACAGATTTATGCTTTTGCAGATTAATGTGTCTACATATGTATGTGTCTACAGATGTATGTGTCTGCATTGCGGGAAGATACATTAATTAGTTCACCGGAACTGACGTAAGCACACACCGGAAGTGAAATGGGAATCAGCGTTCAATGCCATAAACCAAGCACTTGAAGCAGTATGATAATGTGATTTACATATTCATGTCACGTGATTCGGACTGGCTATTTACAGAGCTGCTCTGTGAATAATAGCCACCAATACTGTTATTCCCAGAACTGCACATGCACGAAAAATGGCGTTGACAGCAAAACAAATGCCCGTGGCCATTGAGTTTGTCGATACATGTAGTGCAAAACTTCGATTTTATTCTAAATTAGTAGAAATACAGAACACTTTGGCATAAACAAGGATGCAGGCATGCAATATAATAGTATAATGAATAGATTTAAGACAAAGCTAGCAGCTTTGCGAATAATATCAATAATGATTCTTATGCTAATTCGCAGCACAAAGCAGCTCTGCAAATAATAATCATTCTTCTTCTAATTTGCAGAGCAGCGCAACTCTGCGAATAGCCTCATCCAATGTGATTTAAGTAGAGCAATGTAGATCTCTCCATGGGAATAAATAACATTTATTTATATTAAAGCTGCATAGTCCGATGAAAACATCAAATTTCCTAAACCAAATCAATTATCTGGATTTTATTCTACATATCTAACTTAGATACTAATGAACGTAGTAAACATTTGTTGCTACATATACGGGAATACTGACATAATTTATAGAACCTGTTACTGCAGAAACCTACGGGGTCAGAGTTTTTTTGGCAGGCATGCCAAGAATTAATTTTGCATGTTTGCATGTCAAATATCTCAAAAGTTAGCCATTTTAAATAAAAGTTACTTCAAACTAAAGCCGTGTTTACACGGGGAATTGTGAAACGTTCTAGACAAGGCGATTTATATGAAGAGTTTTCGAGAGATGTTTACACGGCGGAGTTGAAAAGTGTGTGGCGCCGGGAATCAGCAGGCGCCTGTAGCCGGCTAGCACTGCTATTTGTTTTGTTTACACTTGGTGATTCGACGCCGATGTAGCTGCTACGTTAATATCGCTTGGAATTTAAGGTTAATTTAATTAAATTTCATTATTTGAGTGTGAAATTCTGTTAAATATGATCGCATTCACTAGATTTCGGCGTAATCGGGCCCTAAAACTGCCGGGCACCAGCGATTAGTTACTGCTCCCCCTGTTCCCGGCACGCACTACTATTTTATACTATAGCCGCCCGGGAACCAGCTGAATCGCTTCAAATAAACCACCTCCTGAGGTGGTATAGATGAGGCGTTTCATATGAAGCGATTCAGCCCTAAAACGCCACAGAACCGCATCTACACGGCAAATGTGAATCGATCTAGGCAAGGCGTTTCATATGAGGCGTTTTAAATCTCCCGTGTAAACACAGCTTTAAAGAAGGTGGATTATAACGATCAACCAAATATATTTATCTCAGAAAATGACAGAAACTCAAAACGATCGGACTATGCAACTTTAAGGCAACACATCAATCATTGGTGATTTGAATTAAATAAAATATATGACCCTAGACCTGTGCACCCGATCACTCATTGCGTATTGTCAAAGCTATTTTCCGTATTCTTGAATGACTTTCAGCAACACATTTACAATGAAAAATAAACACAAAACCACAAGCCTATTACAGACCTGTGCACCCGATCTGGCAGCTTTCCGTATTCTCAAATCTATTTTTTTGTATTCTTGAATTACTTTCAGTAACACATTTACGACGCGATCAGTAACTTTTAGTGTGATACAAAAATACACCAATTTCTGGAACAAAGGGCGAGAAACCGTATTTCCGTATTTACCCTTGCAATCCGGAAAAAAAAACCGGGGAAAAATCCGGAAGGTGCACAGGTCTGTGACCGAGTAGTTCAGGTAGCAAGGTGGGAAGTTGAATAACAGATCATTAAGTCAAGGCTGCATGGAGTGGAGGATGACATACTAAGCCAGCTGACTACAAGTTTATATTATAATGCTTTGACGAACCACCCGCCATCTGTGTAAAAGAGATGGTTGAATGAAAATGGACAAAATACAAGTTAAACACTTATGGATTTGGTGGCCGAATGAGTTAAGCATCTGTCTCCCGTGTTGGTAGACCGTGGGATTGTGGGTTCTAACCCTGGTCGAGTCAAACCAATTACTTAACAATTGATACTTGTCGCTTCCTAGCCAGGCACTCGGCATTATTAGGATAGGGCAAGGACTGGCTGGCCCAGTGTCAGGATAATGTGACTGAGTGGGATATCAGGTCATGGTGCTGGTGGCCTTGTCTCCCAGTGGGGCAGCACTATACAGTTGCCATGAGTGCGCACTGTCAGAATTTGGTACCCATCCTGATATGACCTGAGATGTTGCTAGGATGTAACACAACAACAAACAAACATGGATTTGAATATGGCCTTTGCTGTTAACAGAACTAAAATAACCATCGATCAATCAATCAACCTACACTGAGAAGTTAGATGACTACAAACCAATTCACAAGACATGAACACGTTTCTACAAATAATAAAATAACAGTCAATAAAATCATTAAAGCCATCAAAATTTTTATATGTAGCAATAATGTAAAATACCACGTACATATATCATATCATTCTCGGAAAATGATATCCACATTTAAAGTTTCATAGTCGATGGTTTTGAGTTTCTCTCATTTTCTGAGATAAACATATTAGGTTGTTCATTATAATCTAGCTTACTTTAGTTTGAAGTAACTTTTATTTTAAATTGCAAACTTTTGAGATATGTGAAATGGAAACATGCTTAATTAAAGTTGGCAAGCTTGCCAAAACTCTATCACCATAGGTTTCTGCAGTAACAGGTTCTATTAATTGACTCAGTATTCCATTGTATGTGCCGGTAAATGTTTAATAAGTGCATCAGTATCTAAGGTAGAAATGTAGAATCAAATCTAGATAATTGTTTTGGTTTTGAAAATTTGATGTTTTCATTGGACTATGCAGCTTTAACGAGCAAGCATCATGTCGTTTTCATTGCAAAATTCAAGGTAGCTAAATTACTTTAAAATCGGAATCCAGCTACTATATTCGCCAACAATGAAATGTAATCGCCAAATATAAAATTATTCTACCGTAGACTGCCTCGGTCATAGCGATGGTAGATTCTGGCATACGGTAAAATAAACTCGGACTGTGACTCAGCATATCAGAGCTGGTGTCAATCACTTCATCACGGGTCTCTAATTAGTTCACCAAATGTACACCAGAGGGATATAATACCTGTAGCACAAAAGGAAGACTGTAGTTAGGCGCTGTTTATTGTTGGCGATGTTGTTGGTGATTGTTGCTGGGGTTTCCGTCCCTGACCACCCGGATATTGAGAATACAGGTAACCAAGCAGCAGGTAAGTATTTCTTTATACATCTTTGCACAGCGGGTTACTTATTCTCTGCACGGTCTCTGCTGGAAGTATCTAGATAAAGAAATGCATATTTACATGAAAATAAATATATAAATGTATATTTTGATGAAAATAAATACATGCATTTGTTTATTAAAATAAATACATAAATGTAAATTTGCATGACAATAAATAAATGCATATTTTCATGAAAATAAATAAACGCATACTTAAATGAAGATAAATAAATAATTGTATATTTTCATGAAAATAAATAAATGTATATTTTCATGAAATTGTAACCGCCCAAAATATACGCACACTGAAGGATTCTCTTAGTGAAACTATGTACATTTCATTGCAAACCAATATGAATAGCAGACTATATTCAATCAATATGAATAGCAGATGATTTTTAATTTATGTGAATAGCAGATGATATTCAAATCATATGAATAGCATACGATATTCAAACAATATGAATAGCAGACGCCATTCAAACAATATGAATAGCAGATGCTATTCAAACAATATGAATAGCAGATGATATTCAAACAATATGAATAGCAGACGATATTCAAACAATATGAATAGCAGACAATATTCAAACAATATGAATAGCAGACACTATTCAAACAATATGAATAGCAGATGATATTCAAACAATATGAATAGCAGATGCTATTCGAATAATATGAATAGCAGACACTATTCAAACAATATGAATAGCAGACAATATTCAAACAATATGAATAGCAGATGCTATTCAAACAATATGAATAGCAGACGATATTCAAACAATATGAATAGCAGACGATGTTCAAACAATATGAATAGCAGACGATATTCAAAAATATGAATAGCAGACGATATTACAACAATATTAATAGCAGATGATATTCAATTAGATCAGAAGTCATTTAGTTATACATGGATTAGCTGGGGAATGTTGTCTGATAGTGGTGTTCCTTATCAGGCGACTAATGCCCGAACCATGTCGTCAAAGTACAGCTTCGGACATTGTCAACAATCGGCCACCACAGCCTGGGAGAAAGCGCGCCAAGAATTTGCACTCTATCGAAATATCGTCTGCTTACGCTGAGTTTGAATTTGAGCGAGTTGGAGAGTGCTGCACAAAATATTAGCTAAGCATTTATTTGCTGTTTCTACAGATGGAAATTGGCATACACCGATAAGGAACTTAATCCTAAGCTAAGCCCAATACATTTTATCATGCTTATTTATGTCGGATAGGATTTCTTTATTCATAAGCTAAAATTGAGTTGACCTTGTGAAAAGTTCTAGTGGAGTGTGGTGTGAATTAAATCGACAACAAAGTGTAAAGTCTACGGCTCGAATCTGTGGTTGTGTAGGCAGGCTATAGTGAAATCAATACAGGCAAAGAGAAAAGAAGAAAGTGTGAAAGAAGATAGAGAGTAAAGCCCTCTGGTTTATTATTTATATGGTACATGGATTCAGTATAGTGTATCACCCCACCCTATTCTCCCAATGAGAAACAAGCATTTCTAGCTCCACCAATTAGAAACAAACATTCCTGGTCCCCATAGTTACAGTGATCTGCCCACCACCACCAAGCTGTGTGGCTCCCTGAGCCACCACCTGCCTTGAGCTTGCATGTGGTGATCCTGACTTGCAGAGGG
Source organism: Branchipolynoe longqiensis (assembly GCA_030323885.1). Classification (NCBI taxonomy): domain Eukaryota; kingdom Metazoa; phylum Annelida; class Polychaeta; order Phyllodocida; family Polynoidae; genus Branchipolynoe; species Branchipolynoe longqiensis. The sequence goes on along the minus strand of CM059194.1, from coordinate 17,310,869 downwards.
CGGAGGGGGTAGTGTGTAGGGCTCTGAGTGCCCCTTACACACTATCTTACTAGCACACAATGTCTATTTACCTATCAATCAAGTACCACCAGCAACTACATAAACACATCTATGCACCTGGCCATGTATACCTGTTTCACAATAGGACATTTGCAATACTCACCAATACATCATTATCGGAATATTTTACAAAAGCTTATTGTAAATAAGGATATAGAGCGAGAGAGAGCGGGGGTGAAATGTTCAACAAAGCTCTTAGGGCACTATGCAGAGAGCAGGCTTGAAATGTTCAACAAAGCTCTTAGGGCACTATGGAGAGAGCGGGGGTGAAATGTTCAACAAAGCTCTTAGGGCACTATGGAGAGAGCGGTGGTGAAATGTTCAACAAAGCTCTTAGGGCACTATGGAGAGAGCGGTGGTTAAATGTTCAACAAAGCTCTTAGGGCACTATGGAGAGAGTGGGGATGAAATGTTCAACAAAGCTCTTAGGGCACTATGGAGAGCGCGGTGGTGAAATGTTCAACAAAGCTCTTAGGGCACTATGGAGAGAGCAGGGTTGAAATGTTCAACAAAGCTCTTAGGGCACTATGGAGAGAGCGGGGGTGAAATGTTCAACAAAGCTCTTAGGGCACTATGGAGAGAGCGGGGGTGAAATGTTCAACAAAGCTCTTAGGGCACTATGGAGAGAGCGGGGGTGAAATGTTCAACAAAGCTCTTAGGGCACTATGGAGAGAGCGGGGGTGAAATGTTCAACAAAGCTCTTAGGGCACTATGGAGAGAGCGGGGGTGAAATGTTCAACAAAGCTCTTAGGGCACTATGGAGAGAGCGGGGGTGAAATGTTCAACAAAGCTCTTAGGGCACTATGGAGAGAGCGGGGTGAAATGTTCAACAAAGCTCTTAGGGCACTATGGAGAGAGCGGGGTGAAATGTTCAACAAAGCTCTTAGGGCACTATGGAGAGAGCGGGGTTGAAATGTTCAACAAAGCTCTTAGGGCACTATGGAGAGAGTGGGGATGAAATGTTCAACAAAGCTCTTAGGGCATTATGGAGAGAGCAGGGGTGAAATGTTCAACAAAACTCTTATGGCACTATGGAGAGAGTGGGGATGAAATGTTCAACAAAGCTCTTAGGGCACCATGGAGAGAGCAGGGGTGAAATGTTCAACAAAGCTCTTAGGGCACTATCGAGAGAGCAGGGTTGAAATGTTCATCAAAGCTCTTAGGGTACTATGGAGAGAGCGGGGGTGAAATGTTCAACAGATTTCTTGGGGCACTATAGACCCCTTTCAATGTTTGTAAACATTGTGTATGCGCACGCAGCTTGGCTGCAGAACGAATGCACACTGCCACTGAGTTTGCTGGTACACAGTGCAAAACGTTTATTTTATTCAAAATTAATAGAAATCCAGAACCCTAACCATATGAATTTAATATAATCTATTCGGTGAATATGTTTTCTATATGTGTTCCAAGCGGCTTGTTTCTATTTGGTGTACTTTTAGAGATATTTCACTTTTTCTGTATGAAGATTGCTCACCGCCATTGACAATGCATTGAGTTTGCCGTACGCGCAGTGCAAAACGTTAATTTTATTCAAAATTAATAGAAATGCAGAACCCTAACCATATAAATTTAATATAATCTATTCGTTGAATATGTTTTCTATATGTGTTCCAAGCGGCTTGTTTCTATTTGGTGTAGTTTTAGAGATATTTCACTTTTTCTGTATGAAGATTGCTCACGGCCATTGACAATGCATTGAGTTTGCCGTACGCGCAGTGTAAAACGTTTATTTATTCAAAATTAATAGAAATGCAGAATCCTAACCGTATAAATTTAATATAATCTATTGATTGAATATGTTTTCTATATGTGTTCCAAGCGGCTTGTTTCTATTTGGTGTAGTTTTAGAGATATTTCACTTTTTCTGTATGAAGATTGCTCACGGCCATTGACAATGCATTGAGTTTGCCGGTACGTGCAGTGCAAAACGTTTATTTTATTCAAAATTAATAGAAATGCAGAACCCTAACCATATAAATTTAATATAATCTCTTCTTTGAATATTTTTCTATATGTGTTCCAATCGGTTTGTGTCTAGGTGGTGTGGTTTTAGAAATATTTCACTTTTTCTGTATGAAGATTGCTCACGGCCATTGACAATGCATTGAGTTTGCCAGTACGTGCAGTGCAAAACGTCTATTTTATTCAAAATTAATAGAAATGCACAACCCTAACCATATCAATTTAATATAAGCTCTTCTTTGAATATGTTTTCTATATGTCTTCCAATCGGTTTGTGTCTAGGTTGTGTGGTTTTAGAGATATTTCACCTTTTTTCTATGAAGATTGCTCATAGCCAGTAAGTTTGCAATGTGACCTGATGTTGTCCTGCAGCCAAGCAGCGGGCACACTGACCTAAATAACTATGCTGACGTCACATGAAATTGGTCAATGGAGACAGCGGGGGAAAGGGTAACGAGAGGTTTAGGGAAATGTTCAAAAACAGTTGTTGATGTAATACCACGAGAACGAGAGTGAAATATACAATAACGCTTGTACGACAATATGGAGAGAGCGAGAGAGCATGAAGGAGGTGGAGAACAAAGGTTGTGGGGTGGGGAGGGGGTGCGTGAGTTAAATACGCAATAATGGTTATAGGGCCATACAGAGTGTTTTGTTTGTTTGCTGTTGTTTTACGTCCTAGCAACATCTAAGGTCATATCAGGACGGGTATCGACTTGTGACAGTGCGCACTTATGGGGACTTTATAGTGCTGTCCCACTGGGAAACCAGGCCGCCGGCACCATAACCTGGTACCCCACTCAGTTACATTATCTTGGCACTGAGCACACCAGTCCCTGCCCTGTCCTAATGATGCCGAGTGCCTGGCTAGGAAGCGACAAGTATCAATTTTTTAGTCATTGGTTTGACTCCACCAGGGTTCAAACCCACGATCTACCAGCACGGGAGATGGACGCTTTCAATTTTAATTCATTCGGCATCCCGTCGGGTCCTATACAGAGTGAAAGAGAGAGAGTGAAATGTACAATACATGTTGTAGGGTAATGAGAGGGAGGGTGAATGTACAACAACAAGGTTGTAGGAGAATGAGGGAGGGGAGCGAAATGTACATCTAATGTTGTAAGGAATGCGGAGAAGGGGGGGGGGAGTGAAATGTACAACATGTGTTGTAGGAGAAGGTGAGGGGGTGAATGTACAACAAACAGGTGGTATGAGAATGGGAGTGAAATATACAACGAGGGCTGTAAGGAAAGGAGGGGGTGGGGGTGGCAGGAGAGTGAAATGTACAACATAGGTTGTAGAAGAATGAAGTGGGGGAGCGAAATGTACAGGACAGGTTGTAGGGCAAGGGGGCGGAGAGTAAACAAATATACAAGACCAGTTATAGGGGAATGCGGTGGAGAGTGAAATGTACAAATCTGCAAGTATCGGCCTCTGTGTCTGGGTGAGCTCAGTCACCAGTGTGGTAATGCAAACACGAGTAACCCAATGCTCGGTACGCCTATACCTGCCTTATCCAACACCATGTGAAGTCGACAGTTTGAGTGGTGTAGATAGGCTAATAGGATATCACCACAGGTAAGGAAGGAAAGTAGATATAGAGTGAAATGTAGGAGAGTTAGAATCCCTTCTTTATTACATATATATAGTCTCAGGAATCAAGATGGTGGTGTACACATGACCAACTCATCAAATCATCTTATATTATATTAGCCAATGAACATTCAATATCCTTGTAACCAAGGCATGGTTAGGTCTGGCTAAAGTGCCCTGTTGTGTCTGGTGTGCAGTGATCCATAAATAACACTTGGGGGGGGGGGGGTATGTGAGGAGAGTTCCAAAGACTCTCTCACATTTCAAAAAGTGACCCTATCTCATGTCAAGAAGTGACCCTCTCTCACTATCTATATTAATATACAATTTCTATCTCTAATTAGCAATGGATCACCAACACCACATATACCTTATATGCCTTCGGTTTTACACACCATCTACCATTATATAGACCATTTGCAATTTATTATAAAATAGTTCTCCATAGCCCATATCAAATATCGGAAAATTTTACATCCAGTCACAGGACCGAAACTACAACAAAATCAAAGAAGATATGTCCACTCATCCCTCAAGGTGCTAACCAACCAGCACAAGAGCGGTATCCTCCGAAGGATACAAGTTGTGTAATCCGAGGGTTTTGGGTTTCTGACATATTTAACTAACGAATATAAATAATTAAGTTAATAATTATGTAGTAGTCTGCGATGAGCCCTCAGGGAAGGAGCCACATAACCAGGTAGGCGTGGGTAGATTGGTGACATCAGGGAGCCTATGTGGTTAATGGTTAGCACACTGACCCGGAATGCAAGAGGTGTGGGTTCGATTCCCGCTCTAGGCACAATATTTTCCATTTTCATCACCCCCTCTACACATGATAATTATAATCCACTTTACTTTTAATTTGAAGTGGCTTGTTTTAAAGGGATACCATTAGAAATAGAAATAGTTTAAGTGAACAGATATAAAAAAAAAACTATTTATTGTGTCCACAGTAAAATGTTGGACATAGGCTCTGCTTATCGAACATCCAGCATGGGAGTATCAAACTTTAAAAAAAAAAAAAAAAAAGGAATCCACCAATATCGAAATTTGGTATGTAAATTAAAATCTTGGTAAGAGTTTAGTTTTTTTAAGCTGGTTAACGCTTTCAGCCGATTGTGTGGCTTTGTTTTGGTTTGCATGTTTAGATGTGAACATGGTTCAAACTTCGAATTAGTTCTCCAAACATTCGACCATGTTCTAAAACGGGCTGTGGTCGGGGTAGAACGTGGCTGCAAGAAAATTGTGGGCATGCTGAAAGTCATGGAGCACCATTCCGTTTTAGCCTGTCTATTCTGTTTGTGAAAATACCGTAAAAGGTTGGTACTACGTCCATTCCGTTCGCACACAGTTTAAGTCCATTCAGCAACATTTTCAAGAAGGTACTGAGAACTAGTTTGTTGTGATGGGGGTATTAAAGCGATATTGTTCTAGTGAGTTCTGAATCTGCCTCATACGAACCGATCCCTGAAGGCACTTCCTACAAGTCTTAATTACTGAATAATTCTTAATAATAATTTAGTCTTCATAGGTCGTTGATGTATAACGTATTATACAAGTATTCACGCTAGGGGAACATATATACTTTGCTACTTCCTCCATCGGCGCATTGGGGGTGTGCCCCCCACCCCCTTAGTTGTCGGGGGGTTGTATACTGGTGGCTCCCATCGCGCCACACACACTGGAGGAATTTGTATACGCGCATATTATATTTTATATATACATATATATATACAGATATACAGATATTATAATAGATGGCAGTGACCTCTCAGGCATATATATATATATATATATATATATATATATATATATATATACAGACATACACATGACCACATATTGTAATATATGGCACTGTCCTCTCAGGCATATATATATATATATATATATATATATATAACCCATATATATAATGACATATATATATACACAGACATACACATGCCTACATATTGTAACAGATGACACTGACCTCTCAGGCACACAAATATATATATATATATTATATATATATATATATATATATATATAGACATACACAGGCCTGCATATTGTAATAGATGTCACTGACCTCTCAGGCACATATATATATATTATATATACATATATATATATATATATATATATATATACATACATACAGATACAGGCCTACATATTGTAGTAGATGGCACTGACCTCTCAGGCATATATATATATATATATATATATATATATACATACATATATACAGACATACACAGGCTTACATATTGTAATAGATGGCACATACCTCTCAGGCAAGGAACCACATATACAGGTATTTTTTCTTTATATACATTAGAGCTACACAAATAACACAATGACCCCGAGATCCCATTGGACGGGGGGGGGGGGGGGTCGACTCCACCAAGGCGCCTTCATACTCGAATAATGCGTTATACATCATATAAACCAGTTATATCCATATAAATAGAGAACACAAGTTGAACATTTCTCGCCGCGAGGATGACCTTTGCTGCCGACACGGTCATAACTAACTGAAAGTACCGGATGATAGGTTAACACACAAAAAAACACACCCACCAAAACCATCAGCGAAGTATCACATTTCATAGAAGAACCATCATTTTCTTTGCACTAATTCCATGCGAATAAATTCCTGTTAAGAAAACCTACACAGAGAGACCCTTTCATACCTTCTGCAATGGTTAATTATTTTTAGCCCAAGTCGCGTGTAATCTGAGGTGTTTGTGAAACTGATCTTAGGGAGCCCTTGTTTCTCTGCTTGTCGACAAAACTAAATATCTACACAAGGTAGCGAACGACCCCCCAAAGACTATTTCAAAACATTGCCACTGCGCGCCGTGAGTCTGTTGTGTGGGCCGGTTGGTTTCCGAGGCCGACCACACCCCCTTGAAAGCAGGCACTTACTTTGCTAAATGGGTGCCTCAGGCACGGCGTGTGCAGGTGTGGAGGGGAGGGATGTAGGGGTGGGTTGGGGTTGGGGTTGGTTTGAGTTGTTAGTGTGTGGGGGTTAGCGTGTGCAGGTGTGGAGAGGGGTTGGCGGAGGGGAGGGTGGTTCTAGAATGTGTGGATTGGTGAGTGTGTGGGGGGTGAAGGAGGGGGGGGTTCTGATGTGTGTAGGTGTAGAGGTTGTAGGGGTTCATTTGCTACTTCCTCCATCGGCGCATTGGAGGTTGTAGTGGTTCAAACGTACGTGTGTAGTTGGGGGAGGTGTGTAGGGGATGGGAGGGTTTTAATGTGTAGGTGGTGAGGGTGTGTGTGGGAAGGGGGAGGGTTCTAACACGTGTATGTGTGTGTGTGTGGGGGGGGGGGGGGTTCTAACGTGTGAATTATATGGAGGGTGTGTGGGTGAGGGGGAAGGTTTCTAAATTATGCGGATGTGTAGGGTGTGTTGGGGGATGAAGGGAGGGGTCTACGCATGAACAGTGTGGATTGTTCGTGTGGAAGTGGGAGCTCTAATTGTGTGTGTGGAGGGTGTGTGGGCGGGCGGGTAGGGTTCTAATGCGTGTGTGTGTTGGAGGATGGGTGGAGGAGGGAGGAGGTTTCCTAACGTGTGTATATGTGGTGGGTGTGTGGGGGGGGGGGCCGAGGAGAGGTTTCTAATGTGTTATGGGTGGGAGGGTGTGTGGGGGTACGAGGGAGGTTTCTAATGTGTGTTTGGGTGGAGGGTGAGTGGGGGACAGGGGAGGTTTCTAAACCTTGTGTATGTGTGTCGCGAGTGTGTGGGGGCGGGAGGAGGTTTCTAACGTGTGTATGTGTGGAGAGTGTGTGGGGGACGGGGGAGGTTTCTAACGTGTGTATGTGTGGAGGATGTGTGGGAGGACATGGGAGGTTTCCAACGTGTGTATGTGTGGAGCGTGTGTGGGGGACGGGGGAGGTTTCTAACGTGTGTATGTGTGGAGGGTGTGTGGGGGCGGGGGAGGTTTCTAACGTGTGTATGTGTGGAGGGTGTGTGGGGGAGGGAGGAGGTTTCTAACGTGTGTATGTGTGGAGGGTGTGTGGGAGGACGTGGGAGGTTTCTAATGGAGTATGTGTAAAAAACAACCATGGAGGGTGGTGGGGGGACGGGATGAGTTTCTAACGTGTGTATGTGTGGAGGAGTGCTGTGGGGAATGGGGGTGGTTTCTAACGTGTGTATGTATGGGGGTGTGTGGGGGAGGGAGACTGTTTCTAATGGGTGTATGTGTGGAGGGTGTGTGGGGAGGGGGGAGGTTTATAACGTGTGGAGAGTGTATGGGGGACGGGGGGGTTTCTAACGTGTGTATGTGTGGAGGGTGTGGGTGCACGGAGGAGGTTTCTAACACGTGTATGTGTTGAGGGTGTGTGGGGGATGAGGGAGCGGTCTAACCTGTGTTGAAGTGAAGGTGTGTGTGGCAGGTATGGTGTGGAGGGGGGGGGGGCATCTGACGTCACTGGGTCGCAAGCTTTACCTTGTGTTTTATATGACGTGTAGGTAAATAGAAGGCTCTGTTGTATACATCTGGATTAAGCACTACTTGTCATGCACATACACGTCAGAGCACCAGTCATGTACCCCAACAGTGTTCAGTTTAGGTTCGATACTGATGTTGTTATTGCCTTAGAAATACAAGTACAAGTGTTTGATGTGTAATAAACATTAGGTACCGACAGCGAAATTAAAAGGTATGCATAGGGTGCAATATTTTGATTCTTTCCTGTAGATGTTGAAATTACAACCCCAAATCCAAAAACAGTTATGCTATGTATATTATTGTTCTTGAGATAATAATTGTTTAAGATTAAATATATAAAAATGTATTGATTTTGATTTAAAAGTAGAACTTTGACCAAATATAATAAAATATGGAAGGATGTGAGAGGAGTTCTGCTAACGAATTTCCATTTTACATATATAGAGGAATTTAAATTGTCAATTGCTAAATGAATTAGTCAAGCAGATTTGTAATAAGACACTGAGTCAAAAAGTGTAATTCATAACAAAAAAATCATTCGCATTTGGTCAAATAACCATTTTCAAAGCACAGTATTTTCTTGGAAAACTGCAACAAGAGTGAATAAATCCTAAATAGTTGACCTATTCAGAACTGTGTAACGCCCTATTTTTTCAAAACTCAATGTCCAGAGAAGCAAAAGATATTTGCAGTTTTAAATAATATTAGATATCAGTGATCAACATGTTGGCGTTTATAATTAGATAATATAGTGAAAGAGTTAAGTGAGGTATTTTCAGTGGTACAGTGAGTGGCGGTTACAGTGTCCAGGGGTGGTGACACCACCATCGGAGCTGTGGTTGGGGAGGCTGGAGCAGTAGATGACCAGGACAGAATCCATCAATCCATGGAGCTGAGTGATTGATGAGGGAAGGGAGGGATATTTCTGGTTATTATACTCGTATAATTCTTTTACCGCATATATATGCATACATATATATATATACAGATACAATATGAACTGTTGTCATGCATATCTGAGCCAAGAAGGAGACGGAGCTGGTTGAAGTGAAGTTCATATCCCACAGTGAGGGTATATGCTGGAGTTTGGCACCAGGGGAGAAATCGGGAAACTCATCGAGCCAACATGCATATTGCTCAGAGAGGAAATAATTGTGAGGTGGGCTGTCCTTTGTTTACACTCCCATAATTCATGATGTAGCGTATATAGAAATATATACAAATTAATCATATGTATATATGTGCTGCATAAGCATTATACAAGTATAATTATCCGTAAACTTTGATGTGGTGGTGCCTTGCATGGTGCTGCCACCTGGCCCATTCAGCTGTCACAACTCAGCCTCTTGCTTGTACCATTCGCTCGCTTAAAATCACTGAGCAGGATGGATGTACTCTCTACCGCTCTACCACCCCTCTCCAGCTCCCACTCTCCCCGCCCCTGTCCCTTATCCCCATGCACAGGTCTTTCTGCTCCTTGTGTGGAGTTGCACACCAAGAGGGGGATTTGAAGGTTTGTGTGCAAAACCAGTTGGACCATGAGGGGGCGGAGGGAGAGAGCAGGCGAGTATCTAGGAGGATTTCAGCTGAGAGAATGGCCGCAAAATCGGTGAAGCACAAGGCCGGGATGGAGGCAACTGAGGCCCTGACCGAGGTGGTCAAAGGACTGTGAATTGAGGATAGGGAGTGTACCGCTACCCTGGATATCGAGGCAATGGAGCTGGGCGACCGGGAGCTGCTCTGGCTCAGCTTGAGGCTTCTTGGAAGGACGCGGATGTTTTCCCGCCAAAACCAATGGCCGACTGGCCCGCTGCCCGCTCCTCCTCCCACCCTGACCATACCGCTGGACACTCCGACTATGACACCTGCTCTAGGTGTTGCTCATGCAGCAGGCACAGGAGGTGCAGCAGGCGCAGCAGGAGGAGGAGCACATCTGAATCTAGGAGCCGCTTGTCTAGTTCTACACGCCATCGGAGAAGTAAGTTGTTGCTGAGGCACTTTACTTATGATGATAGAGATGTGCGCAAGCAGAAGGGTTATGGGATCATTGCTGCCTGTGCTGCCTGGGCACTAGATATTGAGGGGATGACTGTTAATGGTCACAAGGCCATCCTGGAACATGGTAACTTTATTGCTGTGCGGGCCATTGACAATGATTTCAAAGATTTGGCACACATGGCATACAACACAGCTGTGTGCAAAAAGGTGGTGGTCTGGGGTTTCTCCGCCTTCTCCGAGGCTTACAATGGTGGTAGTATTTTCCACTATGGCACCTAGCACATGTGGTTCAAAAAGTGTAGCTCCTCTACAAGCTCTGCTGGGCGGGGCTTCCCCATGGGGGATGGGAAGTGACCATGTTTTTGCTGGAACAAGGATTTTGGCTGCAGCAACTCCGAGGATGTATGCGGCTTTGCTCATGTCTGGGCTAAATGTGGCAGCCAAGGCCACAAGTGCATTAAGTGTACCATGGACTTACATGATGCTGTGGGTGGGGGCTGCAGTGCGGCGGTGGCGCTGTCCCTTTTGACTATGATGTTCACCTAAATGCTGACCTTGACCATGCTGAAATCTTTGATTTTCTCCACCCCCTTGATGATTGTGCTGAAGGTATTTTTGTTGGTACTGATGTTGATGTTCATATTGATGTTGGTGATGATATTAATCCCCCCGGGCACAGGCATGCCCCTGAGGATATTGATGGTTGCCCGCTGCTTGACCCAGTTATGGACAGGGGGGCCCGAGGGGGAGGAGATCCCACTTCTAATGGCCACCACGGAGTGGACGCCTTTTCCATCAGTTACAATGGCGAGCCTGCCGGCGTGAAACCCGGCCCCCCAGACTGGGTGATGGTGAGGCTTGCACCAGCGGAGTTGCTGGTTTCTGTAGCAGCTGACGTGTCACCAGTTACAGCGGCTGTAGTGTCGCTGATTGTGGTGGCCGGAGCGCCGCTGGTTCAGGAGGGAAATCCCTCCCTCCAGCTGCCTTTGCCCTGTCATTGCGTGACATCAGGCCATGTGGTGGTGCCCCCCTTTCCCCAGGGTGGGGGATGGCTGACCCTGCCTTGATCTCAGTCGCTGTTGGCCGTCTTGACAGCTGCAGTCCCCCGGAAGGCACACCGGGGGCTCTCTCTCATTTCACCGCCGGCCATGATGTAAACAGTGCCATGCCCCCTGAGAGAGGTGGGGCAGCCAGTGAGGCCGGGACCATGGTCCTCGGCTGGGTCCCATTTGATGCCGGGCCAGATGTCTGGATGTCGGTCTACTACATTGGGGCTGCTGTGCACCCTCCGCATCACTGCCAGGGATAGGCCTGGTGACTCCCCCATTAATGTTGATGTTTCCGACAAAAGTGTCGGTGGGACTATCCATGTACAGCGACGCTTCCACTTATGGCTACGGCACCATCCATGGCTGCAACAATGGCCTTCTGGGAGGAGGACAACCGCACATTCCGGACCCGCCTCAGCCACCACCACCTCTCCCCCATCGGCTGCCTCAGGAAAGATGCACATATAAATGTGAAGTAGATGTGGGCGGTCTATGCGGCCGCCCTCTCCTGAACCCCTCTCTGGCGGGACTCCCTGGTGGTGATGGTCACTGACAGCACCACCGTATGCGCAGCCTTAAATCTAGGCCGCTCTAAATGCCCAGTGATCATGTATTTTCTCAGGTGCCTGTTCTGGCTTGCCGCAGACTATAACTTCCAGTTCTCCTCTGTCTACATCAGGAGTAAAGACAACAATGTTGCTGACACGCTCAGCTGCCTAGATGCTGTTGGCAGCTTTGTGCGTGTTCGAGAGGCAAACGTCAGCTTAACTATGTGCTGCACCCACATTTTTTACGATGACTCTAATTGTGTTTCCAGAGCTTGAGGTTTTGATGAAGGAGAAGCGCATATTCCAGAGCCACTCCTATGCCCTGAACTCGGTCGTGACCACGGCAGTGCAGGTGCGGAAGTACCTCGAGTTTGTGGGGGAGTTCTCGGAGACCCACTCCCCACTCCCCTGCCTGTCCCCGCAGGTGGCCCTCTATGCCACATGGTTGGCCAGAAAGCTGAAGTACACCTCTGTCCTAAACCACCTGTCAGGACTGAACAACTTCCTGATGCAGAATGGGTCACTGCCCATCGCCTACAAAGACTTTGAGTTTAGTGTCCCGCACGCTCGTAGGTGGTGGCCTAGTCACCCCGATCCGCGCCATTTACCCAAGGGTTAGCGTGCAACTCCAAATACCTTGGAATAACATATATTATATAACAAGCACGCGCATGATAAAATAATACAATACCAGGGTGGGCGCGCGACTCCGAATACCTTGGGATATGATTAGCAGAATTAATACTTGATACTTTAGTTCCTCTGCTAGTTTATATAACTATAATACATTATACTTCATATATCCTGATATGACCTTAGATGTTGCCAGGACGTAGAACTCCAACAACCAGCCAACTATTATATGTATGTGTACATGTATGCGTGTCCGTATGTGCCATGCCATGTCCCCTCCAGCACAGCGACTGCCGCTGTCATGGCAACCACCAGAACCACATAGCCCCCCTCCTCCAACGCACCCACCTGAGGAGCATACCGGCAAGGATCCATCCTCTCGCCGCTGTTGGCCGCTAGGTGGGCATGCTTACCTGTGGTTCACCAGTGGCAACCCAACGAAATCAGCGAACATATCAATGCCCAGTCATTGCCCGATATGGGCTTCGTGCCCAAGTTGTATTCACATC
>CM059194.1:17144491-17297569 GCA_030323885.1 Branchipolynoe longqiensis | reverse complement strand
CCCACCCCCTTAGTTGTCGGGGGGTTGTATACTTGTGGCTCCCATCGCGCCACACACACTGGAGGAATTTGTATACGCGCATATTATATTTTATATATACATATATATATATATATATATACAGATATACAGATATTATAATAGATGGCAGTGACCTCTCAGGCATATATATATATATATAAATATATATATATATATATATATACAGACATACACATGACCACATATTGTAATATATGGCACTGTCCTCTCAGGCATATATATATATATATACATATATATATTATACATATATATACACAGACATACACAGGCCTACATATTGTAATAGATGACACTGACCTCTCAGGCACACAAATATATATATATATATTATATTATATATATATATTATTATATATATATATATATAGACATACACGGCAGCATATTGTAATAGATGTCACTGACCTCTCAGCACATAGACAGGTATTATATATACATATATCTATATATATATATTATATATATACATACATACGATACAGGCCTACATAATTGTTATAGTAGATGGCACTGACTCTCAGGCATATATATTATATATATATACATACATATACAGACATACACAGGCTTACATATTGTAATAGATGGCACATACCTCTCAGGCAAGGAACCACATATACAGGTATTTTTTCTTTATATACATTAGAGCTACACAAATAACACAATGACCCAGAGATCCCATGGGACGGGGGGGGGGGGGTCGACTCCACCAAGGCGCCTTCATACTCGAATAATGCGTTATACATCATATAAACCAGTTATATCCATATAAATAGAGAACACAAGTTGAACATTTCTCGCCGCGAGGATGACCTTTGCTGCCGACACGGTCATAACTAACTGAAAGTACCGGATGATAGGTTAACACCAAAAAAAACACACCCACCAAAACCATCAGCGAAGTATCACATTTCATAGAAGAACCATCATTTTCTTTGCACTAATTCCATGCGAATAAATTCCTGTTAAGAAAACCTACACAGAGAGACCCTTTCATACCTTCTGCAATGGTTAATTATTTTTAGCCCAAGTCGCGTGTAATCTGAGGTGTTTGTGAAACTGATCTTAGGGAGCCCTTGTTTCTCTGCTTGTCGACAAAACTAAATATCTACACAAGGTAGCGAACGACCCCCCAAAGACTATTTCAAAACATTGCCACTGCGCGCCGTGAGTCTGTTGTGTGGGCCGGTTGGTTTCCGAGGCCGACCACACCCCCTTGAAAGCAGGCACTTACTTTGCTAAATGGGTGCCTCAGGCACGGCGTGTGCAGGTGTGGAGGGGAGGGATGTAGGGGTGGGTTGGGGTTGGGGTCGGCTTGGGGTTGGAGGGGTGGGGTTGGGGTGGCTTTTTTTTGGGAGGTGTGGAGAGGGGTTGGCGGATTGGGAGGGGGGTCTAGTAGATTGTGTGGGATTGGTTGGTGTGTGGGTGGGTGAAGGGGGGGGGGGTGTGGGTGTTTTTTTTTTTTTTTTTTTTTTTTTTTTTTTGTGGTGTGGGTGATGTGTGTAGGTGTAGAGGTTGTAGGGGTTCATTTGCTACTTCCTCCATCGGCGCATTGGAGGTTGTAGCGGTTCAAAATTACTTGTGTAGTTGGGGCAGGTGTGTGGGGGATGGGAGGGTTTTAATATGTGTAGGTGTTGAGGGTGTGTGTGGGAAGGGGGAGGGTTCTAACGTGTGTATGTGTGTGTGTGTGGGGGGGGGGGGGGTTCTAACGTGTGTGTGTGGGGACGGTGTGTGGGTGAGGTTTCTAAATTATGCAGATGTGTAGGGTGTGTGTGAGGGTGTGTGTGAGGGTGTGTGGGAGGGTGTGTGGGAAGGTGTGTGGGAGGGTGTGTAGGAGGGAGGAGGGCTCTGTCGTGTGTATGTGTGGAGGGTGCGTGGGGGACGAAGGGAGGGTCTGACGTGTGAAAGTGTGGATTGTGTGTGGAAAGGGAAAGGTTTCTAACGCGTGTATGTGTGGAGGGTGTGTGGGGGTGGGGCGGAGGAGGTTTCTAATATGTGTGTGTGTGGAGGGTGTGTGGGGGTACGAGGGAGGTTTCTAATGTGTGTGTGGGGGACGGGGAGGTTTCTAACGTCTGTAAGTGTGGAGGGTGTGTGAGAGGACGGGGAAGCTTTTTAATGTGTGTATGTGTGGAGAGTGTGTGGGGGAGCGAGGGGAGGTTTCTAACCTGTTTTTCTAACGGCATTCTCTAACGCGTGTGTTTGAGTGTGTGTGGGTTGTGGGCGGGTTATGTTTCTAATTTGTTGTGTGGAGGGTGTGTTGGTGGACGTTGGAGGTTTCTAACTGTGTATGTTTTGTTGGAGCGTGTGTGGGGGGGTGGAGGGGAGGTTTCTAACATGTGTATGTGTGGAGGGTTTGTGGGGGGGGGGAGGGAGGAGGTTTCTAACGTGTGTATGTGTGGAGGGTGTGTGCGGGAGGGAGGAGGTTTCTAACACTTGTATGTGTGGAGGGTGTGCTGAGAGACGGGGGAGGTTTGTAACATGTGTATGTGTGGAGGGTGTGTGGGGGACGTGGGAGGTTTCTAACGTGTGTATGTGTGGAGGGTGTGCTGAGAGACGGGGAAGGTTTCTAACATGTGTATGTGTGGAGGGTGTGTGGGGGACGTGGGAGGTTTCTAACGCGTGTATGTGTGGAGGATTTGTGGGAGGACGTGGGAGGTTTCTAACATGTGTATGTGTGGAGCGTGTGTGGGGGACGGGGGAGGATTCTAACGTGTGTATGTGTGGAGGGTGTGTGGGGGCGGGGGAGGTTTCTAACATGTGTATGTGTGGAGGGTGTGGGGGGGAGGGAGGATGTTTCTAACGTGTGTATGTGTGGAGGGTGTGTGGGAGGACGTGGGAGGTTTCTAATGGGGCTGTCACACTACGACGTTTCTCACCAACGCGCCTCGACGCGTGCCGACGTGTCGCCTTTTTGGGCGAAACGCCGGGACGCGTCGGGAAGCGTTAGTGGCGCGTTGGTACACGTTGACTGATAGCAACGTGTGGATGACACACGTCGGCGCGCGTCGGGGCACGCCGATCGTTTTGTGCTTGCACAAAACTTTCGACGCGCCGCGACGGGTTGGAGGGGGCATTACGGACGCGTTTACAACACGTCGAAACCCATTGACTGGTTGCAAATATTTTGCGCGTTGCCGGCAGGCCGGCAGAAACGTTGTAGTGTGACAGCCCCATAATGTGTGTGTGTGTGGAGGGTGTGTGGGGGAGGGAGGAGGTTTCTAACGCTTGTATGTGTGGAGAGTGTGTGTTGGGAGACGGGGGAGGTTTGTAACATGTGTATGTGTGGAGGGTGTGTGGGGGGCGTGGGTGGTTTCTAACGTGTGTATGTATGGAGGGTGTGTGGGGGAGGGAGAAGGTTTCTAAGTGTGTGTCGGAGGGTGTGTGGAGGGTGTGTGGGGATGGGGGGGGTGGTTTCTAAGGTGTGTATGCACATGGGGGTGTGTGGGGGAGGGAGAAGGTTTCTAAACGTGTGTGTGGAGGGTGTGTGGGGGAGGGGAGTGAGGTTTCTAACGCTTGTATGTTGAGGGGAGGGTGTGTTGGGGACGGGGACGGGGGAGGTTTGCAACATGTGTATGTGTGGAGGGTGTGTGGGGGGCGTGGGGTGGTTTCTAACGTGTGTATGTGTGGGAGGGTGTGTGGGGGAGGGAGAAGGTTTCTAAGTGTGTTGTGGAGGGTGTGTTGGGGATGGGGGTGGTTTCTAACGTGTGTATGTATGGGGGTGTGTGGGGGAGGAGAAGGTTTCTAACGTGTGTGTGGAGGGTGTTGTGGGGGAGGAGGAGGTTCTAGCGCTTGTATGTGTGGAGGGTGTGTTGGGGAGACGGGGGAGGGTTGTAACATGTGTATGTGTGGAGGGTGTGTTGGGGGGCGGGGGTGGTTTCTAACGTCGTGTCCATGGAGGGTGTGTGGGGGGGGAGAAGGTTTCTAACGTGTGTGTGGAGGGTGTGTTGGGATGGGGGTGGTTTCTCAAGGTGTGTATGTATGGGGGGTGTGTGGGGGAGGGAGAGGTTTCTAACGTGTGTGTGGAGGGTGTGTGGGGGGGAGGGAGGAGGTTTTCTAACGCTTGTATGTGTGGAGGGTTGTGTTGGGAGACGGGGGAGGTTTGTATAACATGTGTATGTGTGGAGGGGTGTGTGGGGGGGGGGGTGGTTTCTACGTGTGTATGTGTGGGAGGGTGTGTGGGGGAGGGGAGAAGGTTTCTAACGTGTGTGTGGAGGGTGTTTTGGGGATGGGGGGTGGTTTCTAAAGGTTGTGTATGTATGGGGGTGTGTGGGGGAGGGAGAAGGTTTCTAACGTGTGTGTGGTAGGGTGTGTGGGGGAGGGAGGAGGTTTCTAACGCTTGTATGTGTGGAGGGTGTGTTGGGAGACGGGGGAGGTTTGCAAACATGTGTATGTGTGGAGGGTGTGTGGGGGGCGGGGGTGGTTCTAACGTGTGTATATGTGTGGAGGGTGTGTGGGGGAGGGAGAAAAGGTTTCTAACGTGTGTGTGGAGGGTGTGTTGGGGATGGGGGTGGTTTCTAAGGTGTGTATGTATGGGGGGTGTGTGGGGAGGGAGAAGGTTTCTAACGTGTGTGTGGAGGGGTGTGTGGGGAGGGAGGAGGTTTCTAGCGCTTGTATGTGTGGAGGGATGTGTTGGGAGACGGGGGGGGGAGGTTTGTAACATGTGTATGTGTGGAGGGTGTGTGGGGGGCGGGGGTGGTTTCTAAACGTGTGTATGTATGGAGGGTGTGTGGGGGAGGGAAGAGGTTTCTAAACGTGTGTGTGGAGGGTTGTGTTGGGGGATGGGGGTGGTTATCAAGGTGTGTATGTTATGGGGGGTGTGTGGGGGAGGGAGAGGTTTCTTCTAACGTGCTGTGTTGGTGTGTGGGGAGAGGAGGAGGTTTCAAACGTGTATGTGTGGAGGGTGTGTTGGGAGACGGGGGAGGTTTGTAACATGTGTATGTGTGGAGGGTGTGTGGGGGGGGGGGGGGTGGTTTCTAACGTGTGTAATGTGTGGAGGGTGTGGTGGGGGAGGGAGAAGGTTTCTAACGTGTGTGTGGAGGGTGTGTTTTGGGATAGATGGGGGTGGTTTCTAAGGTGTGTATGTATGGGGGTGTGTGGGGAGGGAGAGGTTTCTAACGTGTGGTGATGGACGGGTGTGTGGGGGAGGGAGGAGGATTCTAACGTGAGTATGTATGGTGAGGGTGTGTGGGGGGGAGGGAGGAGATTCTAAGCGTGTATGTGTGGAGGGTTTGTGGGGGAGGCAGGAGATTTTCTAAACGCGTGTATGTGTGGAGGGTGTCTGGGGGAGGGAGGAGGTTTCTAACGTGTGTGTGGAGGGTGTGTGGGGCAGGGAGGAGGTTTCTAATGTGTGTATGTGTGGAGGGTGTGTGGGGGATGGGGGAGGTTTCTAACGCGTGTATGTGTGGAGGGTGTGTGGGGGATGAGGGAGCGCTCTAACCTGTGTTGAAGTGAAGGTGTGTGTGGCAGGTGTTGTGGGGAGGGGGGGCATCTGACGTCACTGGGTCGCAAGCTTTACCTTGTGTTTTATATGACGTGTAGGTAAATAGAAGGGTCTGTTGTTTACCTCTGGATAAAGCACTACTTGTCATGCACATACACGTCAGAGCACCAGTCATGTATCCCAACAGTGTTCAGTTAGTTACGATACTGATGTTGTTATTGCCTTAGAAATACAAGTCCAAGTGTTTGATGTGTAATAAACATTAGGTACCGACAGCGAAATTAAAAGTTATGCAATGGGTGCAATATTTTGAACTTACAACCCCAAATCCCAAAACACTTAAGCTATGTATATTATTGTTCTTGAGATAATAATTGTTTAATATTAAATATATAAATATGTATTAATTTTGAATTAAAAGTGGAACTTGGACCAAATATAATTAAAAAATGGAAGGATGTGAGAGGAGTTCTGCTAACAAAGTTCCATTCTACATATATAGAGGAATTTAAGTTGTCAATTGCTAAATTAATTTGCCAAGCAGATTTGTAATAAGACACTGTCAAAAATGTAATTCATAACAAAAAAAACATTTGGATTTGGTCAAATAACCATTTTCAAAGCACAGTATTTTCTTGGAAAACTGCAACAAGACTGAATAAATAATAAATAGTTCACCTATTCAGAACAGTGTATCACCCTATTTTTGTCAAAACTCAATGTGCAGAGAAGCAAAAGATATTTGCAGTGATCAGTATGTTGGCGTTTATAATTACATAATATAGTGAAAGAGTTAGGTGAGGTATTTTCAGCGGTATGTTGAGTGGCGGTTACAGTGTCCAGGGGTGGTGACACCACCATCGGAGCTGGGGTTGGGGAGGCTGGAGAAGTAGATGACCAGAACAGACTCCATCAATCCATGGAGCTGAGTGAGGGATGAGAGAAAGGAGGGATATTTTGGGTTATTATACTCGTATAATTCTTTTACCGCATATATATGCATACATATATATATATACAAATACAATATGGACTGTTGTTGTGCATATCCGAGCCAGCAAGGAGACGGAGCTGGTTGAAGAGAAGTTTATATCCCACAGACAGGTAATATGCTGGAGTTTGGCACCAGGGGAGAAATCGGGAAACTCATCGAGCCAACATACATATTGCTCAGTGAGGAAATAATTGTGAGGTGGGCTGTCCTTTGTTTACACTGCCATAATTCATGATGGAGCATATATAGAAATATATAAAGATTAATCATATATATATATCTGCTGCATAAGCATTATACAAGTATAATTATCCGTAAACTTTGATGTGGTGGCGCCTTGCCTGGTTCTGCCACCTGGCCCATTCAGCTGTCACAACTCAGCCTCTTGCTTGTACCATTCGCTCGCATAAAATCACTGAGCAGGATGGATGTACTCTCTACCGCTCTACCACCCCTCTCCAGCTCCCACTCTCCCCGCCCCTGTCCCTTATCCCCATGCCCAGGTCTTTCTGCTCCTTGTGTGGAGTTGCACACCAAGAGGGGGATTTGAAGGTTTGTGTGCAAAACCAGTTGGACCATGAGGGGGCGGAGGGAGAGAGCAGGCGAGTATCTAGGAGGATTTCAGCTGAGAGAAAGTCCGCAAAATCGGTGAAGCACAAGGCCGGGATGGAGGCAACTGAGGCCCTGACCGAGGTGGTCAAAGGACTGTCAATTGAGGATAGGGAGTGTACCGCTACCCTGGATATCGAGGCAATGGACCTGGGCGACCGGGAGCTGCTCCGGCCCAGGTTGAGGCTTCATGGGAGGACACGGACGTTTTCCCACCAAAACCAACAGCCGACCAGCCCGCTGCCCACTCCTCCTCCCAGCCTGACCACACCGCAGGATACTCCGACTATGGCACCCGCTCTAGGTGTTGCTCATGCAGAAGGTGCAGCAGACACAGCAGGTGCAACAGGAGGAGGATCACATCTGACTCTAGGAGCCGCTTGTCTAGTTCTACACGCCTTCGGAGAAGTAAGTTGTTGCTGAGGCACTTTACTTATGATGATAGAGATGTGCACAAGCAGAAGGGTTATGGGATAATTGCTGCCTGTGCTGCCTGGGCACTAGATATTGAGGGGATGACTGTTAAGGGTCACAAGGCCATCCTGGAACATGGTAACTTTATTGCTGTGCGGGCTGTTGACAACAATTTCAACGATTCGGCACACATGGCGTACAACACAGCTGTGTGCAAAAAGGTGGTGGTCTGGGGTTTCTCCGCCTTCTCCGAGGCTTACAATGGTGGTAGTGTTATCCACTATGGCACCTAGCACATGTGGTTCAAAAAGTGTAGCTCCTCTACAAGCTATGCTGGGCGGGGCTTCCCCATGGGGGATGGGAAGTGACCATGTTTTCGCTGGAACAAGGATTCCGGCTGCAGCAACTCCGAGGATGTATGCAGCTTTGCTCATGTCTGGGCTAAATGTGGTAGCCAAGGCCACAAGTGCATTAAGTGTACCATGGACTTACATGATGCTGTGGGTGGGGGCTGCAGCGCCGGCGATGGCGCTGTCCCTTTTGACTATGATGTTCACCTAAATGCTGACCTTGACCATGCTGAAATCTTGGATTTTCTCCACCCCCTTGATGATTGTGCTGAAGTTCTTTTTGTTGGTACTGATGTTGATGTTCATATTGATGTTGGTGATGATATTAACCCCCCCTGGGCACAGGCATGCCCCTGAGCCTATTGATGGTTGCCCCCTGCTTGACCCAGTTATGGGCAGGGAGGCCCAAGGGGGAGGAGATCCCACTTCTAATGGCCACCACGGAGTGGACGCCTTTTCCATCAGTTACAATGGCGAGCCTGCTGGGGTGAAACCCGGCCCCCCAGACGGGGTGATGGCTGAGGCTTGCACCAGTGGAGTTGCTGGTTTCTGTAGCGGCTGACATGTCCCCGGTTACAGCGGCTGTATTGTCGCTGGTTGTGGTCGCCGGAGCGCCACTGGTCCAGGAGGGAAATCCCTCCCTCCAGCTGCCTTTGCCCTGTTGGGGGTTCCCCCACCGAATTCGGTGGACCCCGGGGTCATTGCGTGAAATCAGGCCATGTGGTGGTGCCCCCCCTTTCCCCAGGGTGGGGGATGGCTGACCCTGCCTTGATCCCAGTCGCTGTTGGCCGTCTTGACAGCTGCAGTCCCCCGGAAGGCACACCGGGGGCTCTCTCTCAGGTCACCGCCGGCCATGATGTAAACAGTGCCATGCCCCCTGAGAGAGGTGGGGCAGCCAGTGAGGCCGGGACCATGGTCCTCGGCTGGGTCCCATTTGATGGCGGGCCAGATGTCTGGATGTCGGTCTACTACATTGGGGCTGCTGTGCACCCTCCGCATCACTGCCAGGGATAGGCCTGGTGACTCCCCCATTAATGTTGATGTTTCCGACAAAAGTGTTGGTGGGACTATCCATGTACAGCGACGCCTCCACTTATGGCTACGGCACCATCCATAGCTGTAATTGGAATGCCAGGGCCTTCTGGGAGGAGGACAACCACACATTCTGGACCCGCCTCAGCCATCACCACCTCTCCCCCATCGGCCGCCTCAGGAAAGATGCACATATAAATGTGAAGTAGATGTAGGCGGTCTATGCGGCCGCCCTCTCCTGGACCCCTCTCTGGCGGGACTCTTTGGTGGTGATGGTCACTGACAGCACCACCGTATGCGCAGCCTTAAATCTAGGCCGCTCTAAATGCCCAGTGATCATGTATTTTCTCAGGTGCCTGTTCTGGCTTGCCGCAGACTATAACTTCCAGTTCTTCTCTGTCTACATCAGGAGTAAAGACAACAATGTTGCTGACACACTCAGCTGTCTAGATGCTGTTGGCAGCTTCGGGCGTGTTTGAGAGGCAAACGTCAGCTTAACTATGTGCTGCACCCACATTTTTGATGATGACTCCAATTGTGTTTCCAGCGCTCGAGGTTTTGATGAAGGAGAAGCACCTATTCCAGAGCCACTCCTATTCCCCAAACTTGGTCGTGACCAGGGCAGTGCAGGTGCGGAAGTACCTCGAGTTTGTGGGGGAGTTCTCGGAGACCCACTCTCCACTCCCCTGCTCGTCCCTGCAGGTGGCCCTCTACGGCACATGGTTGGCCAGAAAGCTGAAGTACACCTCCGTCCTAAATGACCTGTCAGGACTCAACAACTTCCTGAGGCAGAATGGGTCACCGCCCATCGCCTACAAAGACTTTGAGTTTAGTGTCCCGCACGCTCGTAGGTGGTGGCCCAGTCACCCCGATCCGCGCCATTTACCCAAGGGTTAGCGTGCAACTCCAAATACCTTGGAATAACATATATTATATAACAAGCACGCGCATGATAAAATAATACAATACCAGGGTGGGCGCGCGACTCCGAATACCTTGGGATATGATTAGCTGAATTAATACTTGATACTTTAGTTCCTCTGCTAGTTTATATAACTATAATACATTATACTTCATATATCCTGATATGACCTTAGATGTTGCCAGGACATAGAACTCCAACAACCAGCCAACTATTATATGTATGTATACATGTATGCGTGTCCGTATGTGCCATGCCATGTCCCCTCCAGCACAGCGAGTGCCGTTGCCATAGCAACCACCAGAACCACATAGCCCTCCTCCACCACGCACCCACCTGAGGAGCATACCGGCAAGGATCCGTCCTCTCGCCGCTGTTGGCCGCTAGGTGGGCATGCTTACCTGTGGTTCACCAGTGGCAACCCAACGAAATCAGCGAACATATCAATGCCCAGTCATTGCCCGATATGGGCTTGGTGCCCAAGTTGTATTCACATCACCAAAGTTAAAGTTGCATAGTCCGATGGTTTTGCGTTTTGGTAATTTTTCTGAGATACATATATTAAATTGATCGTTATAATCTACCTTATTTCAGGTTAAAGTAACTTTGATTTTAAATGGATAAGTTTTGAGATATTTGAAATTCAAACATGCAAACTTAGTTTTGGCAAGCACGTCAAAACTCTGACACCATAGGCTTCAACAGTAACAGGTTCTATCAAATTGTCTCAGTGTTCCCTTCTATGTGGCAATAAATACTTAATATGTGCATCAATATCTAAGTTAGATATGTAGAGTCAAATCTATA
Organism: Branchipolynoe longqiensis; assembly: GCA_030323885.1. NCBI lineage: Eukaryota > Metazoa > Annelida > Polychaeta > Phyllodocida > Polynoidae > Branchipolynoe > Branchipolynoe longqiensis. The sequence goes on along the minus strand of CM059194.1, from coordinate 17,286,956 downwards.
TAATTATTTTGGTTTTGAAAATTTGACGCTTCATCGGTCTATGCAGCTTTAAGGTGGGGGGTGGGGTGAGTATGTGTGTGTGTGTCAGTGGGTGGGGGAGGGCGATGTGTATTTGGTCAAGTTAAACCTGAAAATCCTGATAAAAGGATCACATTTTCGAAACCAAATTCCTGATTTAGAGCGGGTTCTATGACATTGCATCAGTCTTCCTTTGTATATGGTGAACAATAGTTAATAAGTGCACCAGTATCTAAATTAGACATGCATTATCAAATGTAGGTCAGTGGTTTTGTTTTTGACAATTCGATGCTTCTGCCTGACTATGCACCTTTAACTTTAAGTAAATTAGGATCTGAGGAGATAAATAAATAAAAAGAAAAGGAGAATAGTTCATCAGGTTGGCATTACCATGTTGATGTTTCCCTACACACCTTCAGTATAGGACCGGATGTCCGCTCCGTTTTCGTTTGTCTGCTTGTTGATTCCTTCTTTTTGTTGACGTCTGGCACAGTTCTAGGCATAGACATACACACAGACGGACGTGTAAAGGGCCGCCCAAAGCTGTCAACAGTTTCACGGTCGTACAGAGCGTAGGACAGGGTGGCATGGGGGCGAGGGGTGTCAGTTAAGGCCCAGTCAGATCTTACCGGACTGAGTACCGGACACCACCGGACAAAGAATTTTCTAGTCTGGTGGTGTCCGGTATCAAAATGTACTGAAATGTGTCGAAATGTTACAAAGGCACCCGGACGAAACGGATGCTAAATGGACAAGAAATGTACATTAATGAATAGCCAATGGACGAGAACCAGATGAGAACCGGATGGCAACCGAATGTCAAACGGACGCACCAGACACCAACTTGACACCAACCGGACACCAAGCGGACACCAACCGGACACCTACCAGACTGTTCATGGACGCGCCAAAAACCGACGGACTAAATTCCCGCAGCACCGTCAACAGAATCTTCAGGATACAAACCGGACACCTACCGGATGATTAACAGACATGAAACGGACAAAACGGACTAAACCGACTTAAAACAGACATCAACCATATACCTCAGTCCGGCGGTGTCCAGTACAAGTTTTGTGCATGATCAAAACTTGTACCGGACACCCCCAGACACCACCGGACAGATAACGGACACTCCGGATGCCAACCGTATATAAACCGTACATTGCCATATTTCACTGGACAGTGTCCGTTTTCTATCCGGTTCCTCAATCTTGTGAGGTCTGACTGGTGCTTAAAGTAGACTTTTAGCGTTTAATAAAATGATGATTCTGTTTTGTTTGTTGGTACGGTAGTAGACTGCGGGTATTGCAGTACCTCTGATACCTATCTGGTAAAATACCTCAAAGAGTTTGATGCCCCTGCCTTGCAAAGTTGTAAACCACTGCCTTGTGGTACAGGTTCTTGAGAGAACCAAAGGTTAAGGGAGCAAACCCTAACAGAAAACCATGTTACCGTGGCAGCAATAACGGCGGTGATGAATGGAACTCCCAACATCTCCCGACCAGCTACTGCAGGTACAAATCGGTTGTGCCTGTCTTGATATGTTCTTGCCAGTGTGAGACCTCTATTTTCTCTCTGAGAGAGTGCCGCTAGTAACTTGGAAAAGCCAGCAGCACTTCAACACTTTCCAAGCAGCTTTTATGAAATGCACAACCGCACGCAGGTACGTAATGAAAGCAGTCTTTGTCGCATTGCGACCAACAGCATAATGATGATGATGATCAGTAGACTGTACTGGTTTTTGGCAACGAACCACATACATATTTAGGTGTGGATAGGTGATTGCATCAATGAGCCTAGGTAGTGTAATGGTTAGCACACTAGCCCAGGGACGACGAGACGTGTGGGTTCGAACCCTGCACCAGGCATAATATTTCCCATTCTCATCACCCCCATGGTAGTACATTAGTTGATTAAGCAGGGGAATGTTCAATTGTGTATAATTGGTCTTCCTCTTTCCACTCCTCCCTGCTCTATCCTAGTAATGCCAACCGTCAGGCTAGGTAGCGACACTTCCCAATAGAATACATCACGGTTCCAGCGGCGCGGTGCACTTTGGGATGCGTCAGAGCAAAATAAACCCGTGAGAAGCACATGGCACATGCTAATACACTGGGTGCAGTTATGAAATGTGCTAGTCTCAGCTCATCTCAGCTCTTGTTTGAAACATAGAATACCAACTAAAAAAGTATATATAATAAATTACGATATTAATCTTTTATCCAGCATTGCATTTACATCAATATAATCAGCACATCTTATGGCATGTACATTTAGATTTAGACAAATCTGGGCACTCAGACTAGTGCTAGAGCCATAGCCAGAGTCAGTTTTACTTATTTTATTCATGTTTTTATTTATATACTATGGTTAATGACATATGTAGAAATAGAAAATGAGTAGGGTTAATCAGATGTTGGTTATATATTTCTTTGAAACAAGTTTTTGTTGACACAGTTGACATTTTAATATTTAGAACAAGAATTACTTCTGGTTAATCTATGGTGATGTAAACATCAGCCTGTAAAGTGACTGAAATTGTATGTTTCTTAGCTCAAAATGCTTAATTTTGGAGAGATGTGTCTTAAACATATTGATTATATTATTATATTGCATCCTTCCATCCATGTTTGTGCCAAATTGTTATGTATTTCTATTAATTTTGAATAAAATGGCAGTTTTGCCCTATGCGTATTGGCAAACTCAATGGCCGTACACCTTTGCTTTGCTCCCAACGCCGTTTTCAGCGCATGCGCACTCGGAACCGTGATGTAGTCTATTATAAAATCATTGATTTGACTCAACTGTGGGTTCAAACAGAGGGGTTCAAATCCCATGACCTTCCAAAATGGGAGGCGGGCACTCAACTCATTTGGCCACCTGGTCTGAGTCGGTGTACTTCTTTCGGAGGGAGGGGAGGGGTGTCTGGAGAAGTCATACTCTCTGTACTTACTACCTTGAAAATGTTGACAACGTTGGATGGCCCCTAAGACCAACCAACACTCTATGACATCAACGGCACATTTATAACCAGCACCTTAGTCATTTGAGCTGTAGATTTCTGCCGTCTAGTTTTATGCGTCATGCCCCAACAAACGCCGAGCGTGAATATGTTATGAGAGTGAATCGTATGTAATGCACACCATTTAACAACTTTATATATTTTTTAATTATTTTATTGACGAGGTATTTACTCTGCCCATAATGTATAAGCTCCTGTGAGGGTGCTTGTTTTCAATGCTGGACAGCTGTGGTGCCGTCTTGATCTGTTCCTTCGCCCAGGAGTGTTTACCTGTGTGTGCTCAGGTCAGCCTTTTGCAATTTTGGTTGTTAGTAATAGCCTATGTTAGTTATTTTGTAATTTTCCAGTTAGTCTAGTCTGAGTATGATACCTTAGCCTACTATGTACATCTACTTCGGTGACATGCAGGCTTGCGGGAGAGGATGGATCGCCACTCAAACAAAGTTTTATACATGCCGCTCCAGCTAAGTGTAGACATCTTTTGTCTCCTCCCCGAAAATGGTGATCAATAGTAGATGAATTTCAACCGATATTTTCTGATTACTATTTGCTAAAAGGAATGATCACTCTGCATGGTGACCGAATCTGTAGAGCGCGTGCCTCGCATGCGAGAGATGGGGAGTTTGGTTCCCAGTCGAGTCACATCAATGACTTATCAAATTGATACTTGTCACTTCCTAGCCTGGCGGTCAGCATTAATAGGATAGGGCAAGGACTGGTTAGTTCAGTGTCAACATAACATGACTGAGTGGGATATCGGGTCATGGTGCAGGTGGGCAGATTGCCCAATGGGGTATCACTATAAAGTTGTCATCAGTGCACACTGTCACAAGTCGGTACCTGTCCTGATATGACCGTTGATGTTGACAGGATGTAAAACTCCAACAACCAACCAACCAACCAACCAACAAAGAGTGATTCAGTTGGTGGGTGGATTTTTTCTTTCTGATATGTAATAGTTTGCACACACGGTCACAAGTGAAGTGTATTCCTGTGTCAGCCCCCAAGGCTGTGTAGTCGAGCGGATGGAGGATGGGGGAATGGGGGTGGGGGTGGGAGTATGGCGGGTGGTTGGGGGGGGGGTCATCGGGCAGAGCACCGGCCATTGCATTGTCCTTGGACCGCAAAAAGAAAGGAACAAACCCAGCAACACAACAACAAAAATCAACAATGAAGACCTGGCCAAACTAAACACAATGATTCAATCATCATAACTCTCTTTCAATCCTTACATGAATCGGAAATTAATCAGCCTTAACTTGGAAATATTTCAGATAGCATCGAACCACCTCATTGCTGTTTAATTGGATCTAGGTGCATTTATATAATACATATAATACAGATATATATGATGCATATATATACATATATTATATATACACACATGAACTCAACAGCGATTTCAATCACGCATTTATATGCAGATATATATATATAATTTATAAGTATAACCTTATTCAGTGACTCCTATTATATTATACATATCCATATACATACATGAACCCAGTTTCAATTACATGAATGCGTAATGTATATATATATATTTGGTAAATATATGTCATGGGGTGATGAAAATGGTAAATATTGCGCCTAGAGCGGGACTCGAACCCACATCTCTTTGCATTCCGTGCCAGTGTGCTAACCATTACACAACCTAGGCTCCCTGACATCACCATACTACCCATGCCTACGTGTCTATGCGGCTCCTTGCCTGAGAGGTCAGTGGAGACCACTACATATGTATACATCAGACTAATTATGTACTTTTTCAACACCGAGGCACTTGTTTTCCAGAGATGCATATGTATATACAGTCTACTCTGTCAATAACGGCGTCTGTCAATAACGAATCTCTGTCAATAGTGGCAAAAAGTGCTGGTCCCGTCATGGCACCCCTTTAATTTAATAGCATTGCCTCTGTATCCAGGCAGACAACTGTCTTATGCGGACAACAAGCCGTTTTTTCTTTGTCAATAACGACATGCCATATAATTATAATATAGTAGAAATGACTACTTGTACAAATGACCAATTGTAGAAATGACTTTGTAAGGACCGTCCTAGTCAGTCAAGTATAAAAGAAAAACATTGGTTTCAACCCATTCCGTCAGTCAGTCTCTGCCTATAACGGATCTCTCTCTATAACAGCATCTTACTCCAGTTCCATGCATGTCCGTTATGGACACAGTAGACTGTATATACGCCTATATATATAGCCCTGTGATCAGTGATCAGTGATCAGTGATCACTGTGATCAGTGAACCCAATGAAAAGTCCATGGCTGGAATCTGTGTTTGTGTAGGCAGGCTATAGTGAAATCAATACAGGCAAAAAGAGAAAGGAATAATATAAAGAGTGAAACTAGAGAGAGAGCCAAGCCCTCAGGTTTATTATTTATAGTGGTACATGGATCCAGTATGGCATATCACCTGACCGTATTCTCAATGAGAATCAAGCATCTACAGCTCTACCAAGGAACATCAAGCATTCCTGTGTCCCCATGGTTACAGTGATCTACCCACCACCACCAAGCAGCCTGGCCCCTTTGGTCACCACCTGCCCTGAGCTGAGTGTGTGGTGATCCGTGACTAACATAGGGGGTAGGGGGTAGGGGGTAGTGGGTAGAGCTCCAAGTGCCCTGTACACAATATCTTAATAGCACCACAATGTCTATTTACAATGAGTAAAGCACCACCAGCAACTACATAAACACATTCATGCACCGGGCCCTATATACCTTTTTCATAAGTAGAACATTTGCATTCCACCACCAATGTGTTTTATCGGAATATTTTACACCATGACGCATGCGTGAACAATTGCTCAATCTATACGCAAGATCTGCTTGACTTAAAGGTGCACAGTCCGATGGTTTTGGAGTTCCAGTCTGAAGGTCCATGGTTCGATTCCCCATGCCCCCATCTCTGCCAATTTGGATTTCCACCGCTGCATATAACTTACAGCGACATCAAAGGCCAGTTGCTCTCATACCACGTCTATGTGGTGGGGGAGGTTAAAAATCCCTTGGGTCGGTAAAAGTGTAGGCTCGGGCTTTCTATCGACAAACTGTCTAATGGTGAAAACAAGCCTATTCAGGATTTTCCCTGATAGGCAGTATAAATCTTCAACAACAAATCTAACGGTAAATGTGTAAATTTCATTGCGATGTCCGTGACAATACCCTGACCCCATGGGCTTCAACAATAACATGTTCTGTTATATCGAGCTAGCATGACCTTCTCTCTGAGAATAACTACTTAAAGTTGCATAGTCCGATGATTTTGGGTTTCTGTCATTTCCTGAGATAAATATAGTACCTTACTTATATTTAAAGTAACTTTTAATTTAAATGACTAACTTTAGCAGATATTTGAAGTGCAAACATGCATAATTAATTTTGGCAAGCATGCCAAAACTCTGAGACCATAGGCTTCAGCAGTAAAAGAGTCTATTAAATTGCCTCTGTATCCCCGTCTAACCAGCAACGAATGCTTAATAAGTGCACCAGTATCTAAGTTAGATATGTAGGATCAAATCAAGATAATTGTTTTGGCTTTGAAAATCTGATACTTTTATCGGACTATGCAGCTTTAATAAGTGCACAATTATCCAAGATAGATATGGAGGGGAACATCTAAAGCTGTAGTTTGCTATCAAATTGTGGCTTTTACCAGGCTATGCAACTTTAAATTTAACTGTCACTCCAATGACATGACATATGCTACTTCAGGACAACGTTAGTCTAATTGCCGAGTTTTCCCGTGTTGGTAGACCATGGGATCGTGGGTTCGAAATCTGGTCGAGTCAAAACAATGACTTTAAAATTGATACTTGTTGCTCCCCTAGCCAGGTGCTCGGCATTATTAGGACAGGGCAAGGACTGGTTAGCTCAGTGCCAGGATAATGTGATTGAGTGGGATATCAGGTCATGGTGCTGGTGGCCTGGTATTCCAGTGGGGCAGCACTATAAAGTGGCCATGAGTGCGCACTGTCACAAGTTGGTACCTGTCCTGATATGACCTTAGATGTTGCCAGGACGTAAAACAACAACAAACAAACAAAACAAAACCTTTGCAGAGAGAGATCACTGTATATATATAAATATATATATATATATATTCCTCTTATCCATTATGTAGGTCAACTACTATATATATATAGATATATATATATATCTCTAGAGAGATATATATATATATATATCGCTCTAGATATATGTAGCGATATATATATATCTATATTGGTATATTTATATATATAGATACATATATATATATATAGTGATATATATCCATAGCGATATATATAGCAATATATATATATATAGCGATATATATATATATATAGATATATATATATATATATATATATAGTAGTTGACCTACATAATGAAAAAGAGGAAGCCATGATTGTGGGTTAGATAGAGTGTATTTTCTCTGGCTAGAGGAACAATATGCCCCTTGGCAAAATGGGTAAAATTTGTTATGGTAAGTAAGTCAGGATAATGAGCAAGGTGAGTGGTGGCGCCACCGTCGTAGCTTGGGCGAGTAGGTTGGAGTAGTAGAAGCCCAATGCCCCACCACCCGATTACTGGTGGGTGGGCGTGAGGAGAGTATATAATTCCAGGTTATTATACTCGTATAATTCTTATACAGCATATATAGATATATATATATATACATATATATATACATATATATATATATATATATATGAGACTGTCTCAAAAGGTGATAAGTAATATGGGACAAAACTTTGTCCATTATATCGATCAACATACTATCTGCTTATGCATTTGCTCAGGATAAACTGATTTGTTTTCTACATGGTGTTTCATAATCCCTATAGAATACATATTGATTTGAAGCAAATGTCCTTGTGTTTTCAGTGTAACCGTTTCTGTGCCGTTTTGTGTCAATCGTTACAATGGACAAACAAAAAGAAGAGTTATCACCATTTGAGACAGGCTCATATATATGTGTGTGCTTGTGTGTTCCTACCTTAATGTGAATGAATGGCCGTGCGTTAATTCAATCTGAAGCAGAATTCTTATATTTACCAAATTCCTTCCTTCCTCTATGTAGGGTCATCTAACACTTATGAAGCATATATTATGCAAATTCATTGTGTAGATGTGATGGCACAGAATATACGGCAATAGGTTATTGAAATAGTGCAAGGGGCCAAACCCATTGGCGATTACATGGCGAATGCGCGTCGACTTGTGTGACGTCATAGGCCGGGCTTGTCATATCAGCCACTCAGGTCACGGTCACTGAGAAACCAAGATGGCGGCAGTTGAGGGAGTGGACTCTGTCTCCCTAGCTTGTTGATTAAGTGGCGGTGGACGCGGCATATGGCAAATGCGCGTCGCCATGTGTGACGTCATAGACCAGCTTGTCCTATCAGCCACTTAGGTCACGGTCACTGAGAAACCAAGATGGCGGCGGTTGAGGGAGTGGACTCTGTCTCCCTAGCTTGTTGATTAAGTGGTGGTGGACGCCTCATTCAGTCTCCATACCTGATGTTGATTTCTTATGCACAGTCCATGAATGTCAATGGTTTTCACAATCGCGACAATGTTAGGATACGGTTTGATCGCCTCACTTCCGCCCGCCCGCCCGCCCACAATCCTAACATAACAGACCAAATTTGTTAAAACATCTAGCAAATGTGACTGATGTTATAGCTTGAAAAGGAATCCGAACATGCCTTTTTTTCCCCCCACACACCGCTCACTCGGCCTTGTCCATTCCCTGATGTTATCTTCCCACCTCTTTCTGTATTCACCTTGTTTCCGTTCCCGATTTCACTGTGCCTTCCTTGCAAGATGGCTTTGACCAGACCTGATGAACGTGCAATATGGCCATACTACTGCAGTTTGCATCTTTTTATGGCCCTGTCACACTATGACGTTTCTCACCGGCGACCCGTCAGCGTTGAAAATAAAATTAAAGCGTCGAGAAACGTTAAACCTTTAGGGGAAATATGGGGAAATTGGACGTTGGCACAGCGTGTCAGTAGCGTTTTATTAGCACGCGGCCAACGTGTGTCGATGCGTGCGGTAAAAAAAAAAAAGTTTGGCACGACGGCATCATATGACCTTAGATGTAGCTAGGGTGTAAAACAACAAAGCAACCATTTGATGCACCATGTGGGAACGACCCTCACATGCGCGCGGCGTCTGCCTAGCGTTCGTATAACGATCTTCCAGCGCTGTCGAGGTGCTTCTGACATCGCCATAATATTGGCACCCGCGTGTTGACGCGCGTTGTCGGTGGTCGCGCTTTTTTGACATGCTAAAAACATCTAGCAACCTGCTACACTTGCTGACGTCCTCCGGCAACTGTCAACGTCCAGGATAGTGTACCGAGGTGTACCAATGTTTGCATAACGTCCACCTAACGTTTCCCGACGTTTCCTGACGTTTCGGCAAAAAATCACACATGTCAACGCGCATTGGAGAGAAGCATTGTAGTGTGACAGGGCTATTACCATTGTCAGGAGATCTTTGTGTGGTCCACATTTTTTCTTGAAGATTTATAGTGCCTATCATGGATAAGTCTGAATAGACTTGTTTTCACTATGAGACAGTTTGTTGATAGAAACCCCAAGCCTCCACTTTCAGCGACCCAAGGGATTTGTAATCTCCCACACCATGTGCACCATGACATGGTATGAGAGTAACCGGCCTTTGATGACGCTGTAACTTATACACAGTGGTGGAAATCTAAATTCGCAGAGGTAGGTGGGGGGGGGGATGGGGAATCGAACCCCCAACCTTCAGATTAGGAGTCCGCCCTAGACAAAAGTCAGACACTCTAACTACTCTGCCACAGAAAACACCAGAACTTTCTTACTCTCACCTTGTGATGACAGTTATTTATAAGAACACATTATTTGTATATCTCTTTAAAAGATAATACTCAAGTTTATCATAAGTTAACTTTGCAAGTTGAGACAATGGAAGTTACTTAGCCAGGTTTCATGTATACCTACCTATTAACCGGGTGTATAACTTATGATGCCAGCTGTGCTTTTGTGGAAACCATCTCTGGTCCTTAAAAAAACATTTGGGTTATTTATGGCAACAGACAGCAGTCAATGACAAGAAAGTTAATAACAAGAAAATTGAAGCGCCCAAATAACCCAGGCTGAGCCAAACCTTGACCTGAATGTTGCATGGTTCGATTTGTCAAAATGACAACTCTTTCCTACTTTTGATTCTATAATATAACTGCACATTAGACACTGGTGCACTGACCAATGATTTGAGGCAGCATATAAGGAATAATTAGTGAATGTATTAGACCAAGCGTTTAGACAACTACTTGAAGCCCCGGTCACATACAGGTTAGTGAACGTAGTTGAACATCGGATAGATTAACATGGTTCAAACGTGCTATCACTACGTTAAACCATGTTAAAGTATGGCAGGTTTTGGTTGATCACCCACCTAATAGTATGGATAAAACACGTTATGGTACGGATCCCGATACATTACAGTACGGATCCCGGTATGTCCAACTACGTTTAACTACATTGAACTATGTTGAATTATGTTTCCCTCCACTATGTTCGACGATGTTCAACTTTGTCCACTAACGGCTATGTTACCATGGCAGAACGGCTAAGGTTTTGTGCGGGTCAAAGTACACTAGGGTACGCTAGAGTACATTAAGAAGTATGCTAGAGTATGCTACATTACGCTAGAATATGCTAGAGTATGTTATCATCGCAGAGGCTATGTCTGCCTCAAATGTACCTCTCTTTTGAACATGTCCAAAGCTTAAATCGGAACTCACGGCCCATACACGTTCTTATTATCACGTTCTCATCACGGGGAATACCGTTATGAGTTTTCCATCCCCACTCAGTCGGTGAGGGATCCTTTCCCAACCATAGTTGCACCTGTAAGTAGGTCCGCAAAGAATGTTGTACATTGCACTACCTTGAACTACATTGAACTACGTTGAACTACCCTGAACTACTTTGAACTACAACTGCCTGCAATAGAATCAACTTTGTCCACTAAAGTGTATGTGACCGGGCCTTGAGAAAGCCCCTAAGACTGGGACAATGATATTGTCGTGGGGGGGGGGGGGGGTGTGATGAAAATGGGAAGTATTGCACCTACAGCAGTACTCGAAGCCACATATCTTGTATTCCGGGCCAGTGTGCTAACCATTACACCATCTAGGCTCCCGGATGTTACCACACTACCCACGCCTACCTGTCTATGCCACTCCTTGCAGACTGCTACAATAAAAACCAAGGCTAATCTCCTGACTTGTCTAGAGCCTGGCCTTAAATAAAAGGATCACATGTTGATAGGTTGGTTATTGAAGATGCTGCCACACTGGAAGACCAGGCCACCATCACCATGATCTGATATCCCACTGAGTCGCACTATCCTGACACTGAGCCAACTAGTCCTTTCCCTATCCTAACAATGCCAAGCATCAGGCTAGGAAGCGACAAGCTTAATGTTTTAAGTCAGTGATTTGAATCAACCAAGGTTCGAACCCATGCGATCGAATCCCATGATTTACCAAAACGGGAGACAGATGTTCAACTCAAAACATCCAGGGGGAATCTTGGAACCTGACTCTCCTACATGCCATTGCATCTGGTATCACATGTAGGAGAGTGAGGTTCCAAGATTCCCCCTGGATGTTTTGCGATGCATTGTTGTTTCCACAGTGGTCCTGCAGAGAGGTCCAGACTTTAGAGCATCCTAGCCAAGGTGAAACATAATATGGCGATATTCAGGAATATGGAAAACAAATTGCTTGAGAGTAAATAAGGGATCAACAAATGTAAGAAAATGCTAAGAAAAAAGAATCATATTTTAAAATTGAATTGATTGCCCGGTTTTTCATTGCAGATGTAGTAAAATATTCCCCAGGATGCACTGCATGCGGTCAGCCTGTTGTGTTTCTGGGACTTCTGGTTCCACTAACACTACTTCCGCCAATGGCAAACCAGTTGCGCCACCTGGTGGTTTAACCCCATCACCGCCCAATGATGAACGCTGCTTCTCCTAATGGCGCCCCTTCCTGATATGACCTTTGATGTTGCTAGCACATAAAACCCCAAACAACAACAACCAGGTCCCTGAAAATAGACCACTTGAATCAATAAATTATTGTACTGCTGATTATACAGTAAAACCTCTCTAAATCGACCCACCGTGGGACCGACTTTAAGTGGTCCATTTAGGGAGGTGGCCGGTTTAGGGAGTTAGGAGATCAGTTCAATGGTTTTGTTGGGACCCAAATAAAGCGATCGATAGGCCGATATGGGAGTGTTCGATCTGTGGATGTGGTCGGTTTGAGAGGTTTTACTGTACTTACACATTTCATTCTATGTTTCAAACAAGAGCTGAGATGAGCTGAAACTAGCACACTTCATAGCTGCACCCGGTGTATTAGCATGTGCCATCTGCTTCTCGTGGATTTGGTTTTCTTCCACACAGCCCACGATGCACCGCGCCGCTGGAATAGCGATGTAGTCAATTGCTAGCATTTGACACTGTGTGTGTGACGTGCGGAGTTGGTGGAGCCGGCTGTGGGGGTGGAGCGGATGTTGACAGGAGATGTGCGCGCGCATCCAGAGTCCGTGTACTACACGGTGCGAGCCCCATGTCTGACCGTTGTAGCGGGTATGTAAGAAATGAAGGACTCACATCCTCGCCGCTCCGACGGACACACGCTAATCGCATTTCCTGCCTTTTAGTGGGTGTCAGCCAGGAGAAATGTGCCTCTGGTCATGGAGCGGGGATGGGGGGGGGGGGGGGGAGGGGAGGGGGGGGGGGGGGGGGCCAGGTAGGGGGAGCAGGAGGAAGGATGGGAGAGGGATGGGAAGACTGGAGGGTGGAGATAGGGGAGAAGGGAGAGCGGGGGGGGGGGGGGAGGAGGGGGGAAGGGTGGAAGGGGAGAAGAGGAGTGAGTTGTGAAGAGGTAAAGACAGGGAATTGGGAGACAGGGCAGAGGGGAGAGGGGAGAGGGGAGAGGGGAGGGGGGTACGGGTAGAAGGGGGCGGAGGAGTGGCTTGTAAAGAGGTGGATACAGGGAAAGGGGAGTCAGGGGAGAGGGGAGAGGGGAAGAGGAGAGAGGGAGCGGGGATAGGGGAGAGGGGTGGAAGGGAGAAGCGAGAGGTGAGAGGGGAGAGGGGGAGAGGGGAGAGGGGAGAGGGGAGAGAGGAGAGGTGTGAGGGGAGAGAGAATGTGAGAGGAGAGAGGGGATAAATGGGAGGGAGGGAGCGAGGAGGCGGAGAAGGAGTTGGAGGGGAAAATAACAAGAGGAAGGATGGAATAGGAGGAGAAAGGGAAGGGAGAGGGAGGAGGCGGATAGAGGGGAGGTGGAAGGGAGCGAGGAGTGGAATGGGGGGGGGCAGGAGGAGGGAAGAACAGATGTAGGAAGGAGGGGAGAAGTGAGGGAGGTAAAACACGATGAAGTCGGGAGATAATAGTGCGGTGGAGCTGGAGGCCAGCGGGGGGGGGGGGGGGATTAGGGAATGGAGGAGCAGAGGAGAGGAGAGCAGAGAGAGTGGGTTGAGGAGGGGTAGGAGAGAGGGGAAAGGAGAGAGGAGGATGGACAAGGAGGAGGAGCGGGGGGGGAGTGGGGGAAAGTGGGGGGGGGGGGGGGTAGATGGGGACGTTAGCAACCGTTCCTGGGTATAAGCCCCATAGGTCCCCCCCCTCCTCCCTTCCTATCCCCCCACCCCCCACCCCCCGACCCCGACCCCGGCCCCCCCAGGCAACGGCCACTGTGATGGCCAGGTGGGCGCATTGTGTGTCCTTTTACAGAAAGACGAACAGACAGACATTGGCACTCGCCTGCAACCAGCACTTTTGCAGGTGAGGCAGTGTTATGTCAGCAGTGTGTGTATGCTACAGATTGCTTGCTCTTCAGTATCCCAGCAAACATCGGCTCTGGTTTGCGCCATCTTGCGTCGCCTAGGTAAACTATCCACCTTTGCCTATGATGTACTGCGTCCATGCTGGTTTGAAACTTATATATATATATATTCTTTTCATTGACATACAAGATAATCTCAAGTCAGCGCCAGAGCACTGGTCTTCCGGCCGTACAGTACAACTCCTTAATACATAAATGATACTACTATCAGTTGTAATAATGACTGCATGCAAATCCTGTTTGTTACTGAAAGTATTATACATTTTATAAATGAAGTATCAGCTGTAGTAGTAACTGTGTACAAATCCAGTCCCATAAAAGTATCATGCATACATGAAACTACTATCGGTTGTAATAGTGAGTATATATATATATATCTATGTATATATATATATATATATATTATATATACATGCATTTTTGCTTTGTTTGTTATATTCGTTGGTTGAGCAAGGGACATTTCAATCGTGGACAATTGTTCTTCATCGTGTTTTTGTTCATTGTTCCTGCCCTAGCAATGTCGAACGACAGGCTGGGTCGGAAATCTATTGTTGATCACTGCCTGTCATTTATGTTTTATATGACCACATATGGTACTGACACATATGGCATTTTAACTGTTGCAATATTTTACCAGGTCCCTGAAAATAGACCACTTTAATCAATACATTATTGTACTGCTGATTATACAGTAAAACCTCTCTAAATCGACCCACCGTGGGACCGACCTTAAGTGGTCCATTTAGGGAGGTGGCCGGTTTAGGGAGGTAGAATATCGGTACAATGGTTTTGTTGGGACCCAAATAAAGCGATCGATAGGCCTTTTTGGGAGTGGTCGATCTGTTGATGTGGTCGGTTAGAGAGGTTTTACTGTACACAACACACCACACAACACACAACACACAACACACATCACACAACACACAACACACACCCCACACCACACATCACATATCACACAACACACAACACACACCACACACCACACATCACACAACACACAACACACACCACACAACTCACATCACACAACACAGAACGCACACCACACAACACACATCACACATCACACACCACACATCACAACACATAACACACAACACACATCACACAACGCATACCACACCCCACACAATGCACACCACACATCACACAACACACAACACATAACACACACCACACAACACACACCACACAACACCCAACACACAACACACAACACACATCACACACCACACAGCACACATCACACAACCCACATCACACATCACCCAACACACAACACACATCACACACCACATATCACACAACACACACCACATAACACACAACACACAACACACACCACACACCACACACCACATAACGCACACCATACAACACACAACACATCACACACATCACACCTCACACAACGCACATCACACATCACCCAACACACACCACACACCACACAACACCCCACCACCACACAACACACGCCACCCAACACACAGCTCACATCACACATCACACAACACACAACACACACCACGCAACGCACATCACACATCACACATCACCCAATACACACCACACACCACACAACACACAACACCCCCCCACCACACACCACACACCACACAACACACAACTCACATCACACATCACACAACACACACCACACAACACACAACACACAACACCCACCACACATCAGGCATCGCACAACACACAGCACACACCACACACCACACATCACATATCACACACCACCCAATGCACACAACACAACACACACAACACACCACACATCACGCACCACACACCACACACCACACATCACACAACGCACACCACACACCCCACAACACACACCAGACATCACACATCACACATAGCACATCACACATCGCACACCATGCATCACACATCACACACCACACACCACACATCACATACCACCCAACACACAACACACAACACACAACACACATCACACATCACACATCACACATCACACACCACACAACACACAACACAAACTACAACATGCTTTGAAGTACTACGGTGCATTGCATCCATGTGAGATGCAACTATATACATAAGTTTGTGTATAAATGTTTAAATGTTTATTGATATATATATATATATATATATATCCGTATATCTAGATATGCTTTTATATACCAGTGTCCCGGTGCTAATAACAAATAAGTAAATTCAGTGAAATAAACATATTTACACTCACAGAGTGACAAGATATGCTACTATTCTTGTAAACTGTGAATTTCACACCAGCCAAATATCCAACTAAACCTGTTTGTCTCCCCCGCCCCCACTCCCCCCCCCGCCTCCCACAGACACATCCTGCCCCATTCACCCTCTATTCAACCCCAATCCACCCCACACACCACACACACCCCACACACCCCACACACCCACACACCCCACACACCCACACCCCCACACACCACACACACCCCACACACCCCACACACCCCACATACCCCACACACCCTCCTCAGGCCAGGTCCCTATTATAACACCCTCGCCACACACACACACCAATCCTAAATTCAAATTTGCTAGTTTTATAGCTGAATTCAGGCGCTGTCCTGATTCGCGCCGGTAGTGTGTGTGTGTGTGGGGGGGGGGGGGGGGGCGGGGGGGGGGGGCTGGCCGCTCGATTAGGCCTGAATACTAAGCCTGTGAGGGCATTAAATCCAGCGTGCATTGTGTCCTTCACCCAGGGGTGCTACTGTTATGATTTGCTAATAAGCGCGAAGGGGAATTATACCCAGGTAGCAACAGCCGCCTGCTGGGCTGATCCGGAGGGGAAGCCCGGCGGAGCCCCCCCCCCCCCATTTAGAAACTAGCCATTCTAGTCACCCATGCTCCCCCCTCCAGCCATCCACCCTCCCACCCACAACCCCTCATTGTACACATAGACACGCTGCATAATTTATTGTGTGAATATAAATAGTGTAAATGGTCTAGTACTTCACATATTTATTTTCTGATACTAATGAATATAAATTACGTAAGATTCCATTATATTAAGGTTCAATTAAATAATTCACATCTCAAAGTTCCAAGAACAATTAGATATAAATTTGCCTACACACAAACAAGGAGAGAAGCGTAGTATACATGACAGTAACGCTTGTTTGACTTAACGACACGTCTAGAGTGCATTGATTTGTATCATCGGTTGTTGGACGTCAACCATATGGTCATTCATAACCGGTGGCGCCACAGTGGTAGTTTTCCACACTAATCGCCAACGCCAAGCTCTGTAGTTATTAGTTATTACGAAGACACAAGACACAGGAGTTGGATTGAGTTTGACTCTGGCTGGCCCCTAAATAGACCTACCTTTTTATTTATCTAAAATAAAAAAATTTAAAGCTAAAGCTTCCGACCAACTGGGCCAATGTATGCATATTACCGTTGGAGGTGGGGGAGGAGCGAAGGAGCGACTCCCGCCACCGCCGCTTAGCAACCAATCGGCGCTCAGTTCATATAACCTCACCACCAGCAGCGCTCAGTGCACAAGCTTGGGGGCTGCGGGTTCGAATCTAATATGCCAAAAATATAATAAAATGTTCCATAATAATAATATTTGTATAAATGCTTTATACTACACATATAATGTTGGAAAATACCCTGATAGTAATCGCAACATTTAAAACCAAGTCTTTTACTCACATCTTTTTCCATTTGTATTTATTGCTTCTAATAACCCCCCCCCCCCTTCCAGTCTGCTTCCCGTGTAGAACATCAGGAGTTCTACTCCTGGTCGAGTCAAACCAATGACTTACAAAATTGGTACATGTGGCTTCCTAGCATCACTTTCATCATTAATAGGATACAGCAAGGGCTGGTTAGCTCAGTGTCAGGATAATGTGACTGAGTGGGATATGGGGTCATGGTGCTGGCGGTGTGATTTCCCAGTGGGGCAGTAGTCATACATATCCATGAGTGTGCACTAGCATAAGTCGGTACCAGTCTTGATATACATATAAATGGTGCCAGGACGTAAAACTCCAATAACAAACCAACCAAATTATTAGCCATTTTGAAAAAACTTTCCAAATTGACTCCCCTGTTGTTCCGTCATCAGGCTTTCAGAAATCTGCTACATATTCAGAGCCCTGTCCAGGAGCATCATTAACCCACACTTCAAACAGTCCTGAGTCAACCAAGGGACTGGCCATTAGAAGGGTTTGCCCCTGTACATATTGCTACCATGACCATTGAAGGGCTGGACTAATCAGCGTCTTAGCTCTTACTGTGATCTCTGGGTAAATATGAATCTTTTAAAATAGACAGACAGAAACAGGGAGAGACACAGATAATGCAAGAGAAAGAGACAGAGAAAGACAAAGAACGAGGTGGGATTGGGTGGGGGAGGGAGTGAGGTTTTAGAAGCATGGGGTGAGGAGGGGAGGGCGAGAGTGCGCGAGACGGGACGAGAGAAGGGAAATTAGGGTTAGAGATAGAGAAAGACAGAGAGAGATATATAGGTAATGCAAGAGAAAGAGACATATATAATACAAGAGAATGAGACATAGATAATACAGAAGGAAAATACATAGATAATACAAGAGGAATAGACATAGATAATACAAGAGAAAGAGACATAGATAATACAGAAGGAAGATACATATATAATACAAGAGGAACATACATAGCAAGACAAGAGGAAGATACATAGATAATACAAGAGGAAGAGACATATATACTACAAGAGAAATATACATAGATCATACAAGAGGAATATACATGGATAATACAAGAGAAATAGAGATATATAATACAAGAGGAAGATATATAGATAATACAAGAGAAAGAGACATATACCATACAAGAGGAAGAGACATAGATAATACAGGACGAGGAGACATAGATAATACAAGAGAAAGATACATCGATAATACAAGAGGAATAGAAATAATGAGGTGGAGGTTGGGTGGGGTAGGGAGAGGGGGTCATGGATGAAGATAGAGACAGACAGATAGAGAACTAGAGGGAGGGAAAGACAGAGAAAGACAGGCAGAGACTTATTAAGAGACAGGCAGAGAGAGACATGCAGAGAGAGAAGTAGAGAGAGACAGGCAGTGAGAGAACTAGAGAGAGACAGGGAGGGAACTAGAGAGAGACAGTCAGAGAGAGAAATAGAGAGAGACAGGCAAAGTGAGACACGCAGAGAGAGACATGAAGAGAGAGAACTAGAGAGACAGGTAGAGAGAGAACTAGAGCAATACAGGCATAGCGAGAACTAGAGAGACAGGCAGAGAGAGAACTAGAGATAGACATGCAGAGAGAGACAGGCAGAGAGAACTAGAGAGAGACAAGCAGAGAGAGAACTAGAGAGACGGGCAGAGAGAGAACTAGAGAGAGACATGCAGATAGAGAGACAGCCAGAGAGAGTACTAGAGAGACAGGCAGTGTGAGAACTAGAGAGATACAGGCAGAGAGAGACAGGCAGAGAGAGAACTAGAGAGAAACAAGGAGATAACTAGAGAGAGACAGGCAGAGAGAGAACTAGAGAGAGACAGGCAGTGAGAGAACTAGAGAGAGACAGGCAGAGAGAGACAACTAGAGAAATACAGGCAGAGAGACAGGCAGAGAGAGAACTTGAGAGACACAGGCAGTGAGAGAACTAGAGAGAGACAGGCAGAGATAGAAGTAGAGAAACAGGCAGAGAGAGACATGCAGAGAGAGAACTAGAGAGACACATGCAGTGAGAGAACTAGAGAGAGAGACAGGCAGAGCGATTACTAGAGAGACAGGCAGAGAGAGGCAGGCAGAGAGATACAGGCAGAGACAGAGATAATGCAACAGATAGAACGAGGTGGGGGTTGGGTGGGTGGGGAACTGGGGTTAGGGGCGTGGGGGGGGGGGGGCAGGTCTAGGGGAGACTGCGATGTATTGTCATCGCGGGCGACAAGCGGAACAATGCCTCATGGCCGGCCCGTTATGTAACTGAATTAATTTCGTTAAATAAAATGGCGGCGCGCGAGGGCCATTGTGCTGCGCGGCGCGAATGCGCAGTGGTCATGAAATTGACAGTAATCAGTTCGGTCAACATTGGTTGTGCGCGGTCGTCTGCTGCGCACCTCGCGTTGTCGTCTGCTTGTCTAAGAGGTTCGCGCCACCGACACCTATGGGGCGCTGTGTGACAACTCATCAATAACCCGGATAATGCCCGAGTGATTACTCATTACCGCATTAGGGAGGAGCTGCAAATTATTATTTTTAAATGGACACACACACACACAATAGTTGAGAGAAATTTGTTATCTGACACGGCATGGGAGAACTAGAGAGAGACAGGGAGATAACGAGAGAGAGTCAGGAATGTGTGTTTTCTTAAATATATATATTTGCAACGACGCAATTTATATAATATATATGTATATCTAATATGAATAAGCAATGCTTAGGACCGACCCCCCGATATAGCTACAGCAAAGTATTTAATTTTTTTACTCCACTCGCAGTGTTCGATTTGAAATTCTAGCAACTCGGGTGACCCGAGTGTCGTTCGTGATAATCGGCCGTTGTTTCCGCGGAATAAACTCCATGTTTATGCCAAATTGTTCTTTATTTCTTTAATTTTTAATAAAATCAAAGATTCGAACTGCGCATATCGGCAAATTCTATGGCAGGGGGCATTTGTTTTGATATATTATTAAGCAATCGCTGCAGCTACACTGCAGAGTAGCGCGGAGGAACGGGTACACTGGTCCCAGTGATGTCATCGCACCATATATGGAAGGTCTGTAGCGAGGGACCAGTGTAGTTGTTCCCCGACTTGGCTTGTGCTACTCTGCGGCGGTGCATCATTAAGGCGTTAGGCCAATTGCTGTCGTCCATCCTGCTTGCTCCGTACCGAAGTTTGACGAGCGATTTCCGTTTCCGTTTGCTGGATTTTGATTTCTCGCACAGGAGTTTACAAATGGCGGCGCCCATAGGGGGCTATTTCCGTTTCCGTTTGCTGGATTTTGGTGATTTCATTTCCCACTGGGTAGGAGTATTGTTTATGACTTATGTGTATATATCTACATGCGTTAGTCTTAAGCCTCCCCGTGGGTGGGTCGGTATTAATAGTATATATGTAATGATTACAAATTGTGTTGCAGCAAACACATAGGGTATAGGCTAACGCAATCCTTAGTATTACATAACACTTTTCTAGAAAGGGGAAGCCCAATAAAACTCCCCCTACTTCTTCTTCTTCATCTTCTTATTTTTGGTTTTCTTCTCTTTCTTCTTCTTCGTATTCACCTTCTTCTTCCTGTAACACACACATACATATGTGTATAGTGCATGACACATAACATAAAACATATACTATTTACCATATACCATGTAACATATAATGACTTGCCTTTGGGGTGCTTCATAATCTTGGCGGTTACAGACAGCAGGACTGCAGCAATAGAAAACAGCCCCGATAAATTGGTCCATATTTTGGATGAAGAGTTCATTTCAGAGGGGGCAGTTATAGAAGCGGGGTGTTCTTTACAACAATAATGACAAGTCACTGGAGCGGCACCAGTTCACTCACATAGAATCTATAACATACGGGGTATAACACATAATTTAAAACATATAACATATAACCCAATATATTACACATAACATATAACACATACCATATACCAGGCATGATATAACATATACCATATGGCATAACCCATAATGTAAAACATAGAATGCATAATACATATCATATACCATAATATAGAAATTTAACATTTAACTTTTAAAATTCAAATTCAACATTTACCAGTTAACATAGCACATAGCATATATTAACACCTAACATATACCATATCACATGTAATATTTGGATCTAAAAAAGACAAGATGATAAGTGATTGGTTGAGAACAATGACTCTGGCGGGCCAAACACTATCAAGTATCAGGCTATTGATTTATTTACTTGAACACAATTTTGTGGCAAATGGGACCGATAGTCGGTGAGGCGTAAACATGTAGGCTGCTCGTGAGGAGTTTGCCTGCATGTCAGCAACCAAATGCACCCAGGCCGCTCAACCAACTGTGAGCAGCCCCACCGGCCAAACAGGCGTTAAATGGTTAGTTAGATAAATAATATTTATATAATCTGTTGTATAATATTCCACAATAACACTAAGATAAGACACATTCTGGGGTTGTTTGTAACCTTACGACGGTTACTGGTTGCAGAACTGCAACATTAATAGAGAGGCTCCGATAAATCGGCCCAATCTTTGGTTGAAGACTTAACTTCAGTAGGGAGTGTTGTAGAAGCTGGGGACATCTTTACAATGTTGTAACGGTGAGGCTTTGGGGTGGCAGCGAATCTCTTCGGTCCAGCCGTAGTTGAGCGGTAGATGTAGCTGAGCACTTGTATCCAGTCAGCAGCAAGGGATTCGAGGAAGGTGGGTAAAGATGTGTGCAGCGGTGGTTCCAGCAACGAGAACAAGACAGAGAAATCGTAAAGGTGAAGGGCCCCACCCAAGAACACAACTACCCTGGTCAGGGGAAGAAGTATGCCTGGGAGAAATTGAAAGGGCAGAGTCTAGGAAAGAGAAATGAGGAGAGTTGAGTCAAAGGACTGTGTCTATTTGCTCTATGGTGACCAAGC
The DNA here is from genome assembly GCA_030323885.1 of Branchipolynoe longqiensis. NCBI lineage: Eukaryota > Metazoa > Annelida > Polychaeta > Phyllodocida > Polynoidae > Branchipolynoe > Branchipolynoe longqiensis. The sequence goes on along the minus strand of CM059194.1, from coordinate 17,264,368 downwards.
AGCGAGCCATAGACATGGACAGAGTAAGAGAGAAAGTGAAATGCCGGCTGGCTCCCCCTCTGGGAACTCTTTTCAGACATATCAAGGAGGAGCAAGGCCGGCGGAGAGGTGATACAGAGAGGTGTGGACAGAGTGCGGTCTGGATAGCAAGTGTATAAGACACATAACTAAGCCAGCATAACTAAGCAACCATTAGCGAAGCTTCTCAATCAATATGCGCTGCTATTGCTGTGTTCCAAATGGTTTGCGTTTACTTCACTCACAGAGTCACCACACAGTCAAAGCCTCCACCCAACCACCAGAGACTACACACGTCGTCCACAGTCGTCTGGTCTGTATCACCGTTGCCATAGCAAACACCAGTCATGGGGTGTTAACAGAGTAATAACTCCGGGGTCTCGGCTTACATTATCAGTGCAGTCATCCACTATGCATTTGGAAGTGTTTGTTGTTTTTGGGGAGTTTTCAGTTGAATTGGTGCGCTGAAGGCTGCAAATCTGCAGCACTCTATGGGCACCACTGAAAGCAGTCCCATGTGGTCAGGAGTTGTCTACCAATGGGTAGTAGTCAGAAAAAATGGGGGGGGGAGGAAGGAAAAAGGCAGCCTAAGAGCCCAACGACAGTCCTGTGAGAGGGCCAGTGGAGACTGGGTGGTTGGTCTAGTTTTACGCCCCAGTAAGACCCTAGCCCATACTAGGACGTGCACCGGCTTGTGACAGCGCGCACTCATGGTGACTTTCTAGTGCTGCCCCACTGGGAAATCAGACTGCCAACACCTTGACCTGATGTCCCACACAGTCACATTATCCTGACACTGTGCACACAGTCCCTGTGCTGACCTCATAATGCCAAGCGCCAAGCAGCAACAGGTATCTATTTTGTATGTCATTGGTTTGACTCGACCAGCATCCAAACTTCAGTCCCTCCAGATTCACCGGTATGCACAATAAGTCCGGCCAAGGCCAGAGGAAGAAGTGAAGTGAGGATGGGATTAGTTAGGCAGTGGGTGGGGTTACCTGTTAGTTGTTTGTGAAAATTAGTGGTTAGTTGGTAATGGTGTCAACTCAGGTATGGGGACAAGGTGGGGCCTGCTATTCCCCAGTGTAAGGGTCTGGGTGACAGACAATGTTGATGATATCCGCGTTCTGGTGGTAGAAGCGAGCAAGTGCATTCCAGGATGACTTGGAAATCCTGGAGAGGATAACCAGAGCACCCTATTGTCACTGAGTTGGCAGTCAGAATCCTCCATGAAGGCACTGATGGCAGATCTGTCGATGGTGCCACATGAGGTGAGTATGTGGGCCACATTGAAGATCTTCGTGCTGCGGGGACAGTGCTGGAGGTTGGGGATATCAATGATTCAATCCAATGGTGGTAGTCAGTCCTGAAGCAGTTGATGGCAACTTGGGTAGAAGCAGGAAGGCCGACTGGATGGGGGAAGTTAGTTCTGACCAGAGTGTACCAGAGCCAGCTTTTTGAATAAGGGTTCAGTAATTGTTCCTTCTGTGTGATGCATTCCCAGAATTTGGTGGTGGCTCGAGAAGCGGCAGCGGTCAGTTTGGTAATAGGGGGAGGGATGGCTGTCTCGATGTCTGCTCAGTTGGCACCAGCTAGAGTGGTACAGTCGGCCTGGTCATTACCATTACCATAGAGTCCTATATTGGAGGGGACCCATAGCAGCACTGTGTTGAGGTGTGCCTGATGTCTGATCGAGATTATAATCTGGATCACGTTGGCAAGGGAGTGTCGGGCATTTGGGCAGGTGATCTCTTTGATGGCATTCAGAGAGTCAGTAATGATGATGGCACTTGAGTTGTAGAGCTCTTCGAGGGCCAAGTAAATGGTGGTGAGCTCAGTATCGAGAGTGGAAGCAAAGTCTGACACCCTGGTGGTGTTCTTTGTGTTAGAGAATGGGATGAAGATTCCGGCTCCGGCTCTACCTGATGTTGGGTTAAGGGAACCATCGGTGTGGACCATCTTAGCGAGGGGCAAGTCTGCCTTCGCCTGAGTTATGGCCTCAAGAACCAGGGAGTGGAGTTCTGGCATGGGGAATCAAACCACTGACATAGAAAAAGGTCAAATACTCTAACCACTCCGCCACAGAGAACACCACACAGTGTACATCAAGGCAAAGCGTAAAGTTTGTTTTATTTAATGACTCCTCTAGAGCGTGTTGATTTTTGTATCATTGGCTATTGGAGGTCAAACATTGTAACACATTTCTTTGGAGGAAATCCACTGCCAGCACATAAGCTATTCTTTCTGATAAGCACCATGGGGTCTTTAATATGCACTTTCCCAGAGTGTACACCAAAGAGACACGGACTAAGTTAATAATGGGCGAGCATGTGCATTGTGCACATGTGTACACGTTTTAAACAACAATATGCCTATATATATTGCATGCAATATATTTTGAAAGTGAGACACCAGTGACCGCTGGAGTCAGTTGGTCAAGGTTCAGAGTCGGCGGGATGCAGAGAATGACCGACTATCAGTATTTTGTGCTGTTGTTGATAGATTAGTTGAGTAAGCAGGGTTAATTTCAATCATGGCCGATTGGTCTTCCTTATTCCACTGCTCCTTGCCCTATTCTAATAATGCAGAGCTCCAGGCTAGGAAGCGACAAGTATCAATTTTTAAGACATTGCTTTGACTCGACCAGAGTCCCATGAACCCACGATCTACCAGAACGGGAGTCGGACGCTATAACTCATTCGGCCATCCGGGCGGGTTTATCGAGTTAGATTGATATGTGAGGATCGATGTCAGAAGGACACCGACCAGAAACATTAGGAGGCATTCTGAAATGATATGCACATAATACATTATATAGTATATATATATATTGAGGTAGGCATTGTAGTCTGTATTGTTTTCGATGGTTTAGGGATGCATCATAGCATATGTGAGTTCTGCAGATTTGTCTTTATGTGATGTATGTGATGTATAAAACTTATGCGAGTATAAAGCTGTGTAAGGGAATATTCCTTATTGGCCACCCTGATGTTGTGTACTACTTTATGGGTGACCCCTTCTTCACAGTGGGACAGGCGGCGCCACCACCACCACTGCTATCAGTGCGCCGAATAGACTACATCGCCATTCCAGCGGCAGGGTGCATTGTGGGATGCATGGAAGAAAAACAAACCGACGAGAAGCACATTTCACATGATAATACATTGGGTGCAGCTATGAAATGTGCTAGTCTCAGCTTATCTCAGCTTTTGTTTGATACATAGAATACCAACTAAAAAATATATATATAATAAATTAAGATATTAATCTTTTATCCAGTATTGCATTTACATCAATGTAATCAGCACATCTTATGCTATGTGCATTTAGATTTAGACAAATCTGGGCACTCAGGCTAGAGATAGAGCCACAGCCAGAGTCAGTTTTACTTATTTTATTCATGTTTTTATTTATATCCACCTAGGGTTAATGACATATGTAGAACTAGAAAATGAATAGGGTTAATCAGATATTGGTTATATATTTCTTTGAAATAAGTTTTTGTTGACACATTTTACATTTTAAAATTTAGAACAAGAATTTCTTATGTCTAATCAATGGTGTTGTAAACATCAGCCTGTAAGCGTGGATGGCGTGTTTACTTACCACTATATTTGCACACTGACATACATACATACCACAATATCTACTTACCACTTCCCAAATTCTGGAAGGCACAAACCGGACGCAGTGTGAGTGGGGGTGTGAGTGCTTAATTATGGAGAGTTCTGTCTTAAACTTATTCATTATATTATTATATTGCATTCATCCATCCATGTTTGTGCCAAATTGCTATGTATTTTATTAATTTTGAATAAAATTGAAGTTTTGCCCTATGGGTATCGGCAAACTCAATGGCCGTATGCCTTTGCTTTACTGCCAGCACCGTTTTCAGCGCATGGGCAGTCGGAACGGTGATCTTGTCTATACTGTCACTCACGCATTGGGTATCAGTATAATAATTGGAATACTTCTAAGCTATTACGATTCAATACCTAGACAATGTCAACTCTACGTCAACAAGTTCCCGACCACCCACAAGTTGCCGTTTGGTTTGAGGCATCACAAATATATTAAAATAAAATGAAATTCGGAGAGAGGAGAGGGAGGATGGGGGAGTAGGGGGAGGAGAGTGGGGGAGGGAGGGGAGGGAGGAGCGTTAGGTGAGGAGGAGAGGGAGGAGAGGGAGGGGAGGGAGGAGAGAGAGGGAGAGAGGGAGGGAGAGGAGGAGAGGGAGGAATAGGGAGGAGAGGGTGGAGGGGAGGAGAGCGAGGGGGAGGGAGGAGAGGGTGGAGGGAGGAGAGAGGACAGGGAGGAGAGAGGAGAGGAGAGGAAGAGGGGAGGGAAGGGAGGAGAGGGGGGGAGAGGGTCGACAGGGAGGAGAGGGGGGAGGGAAGAGGGGAGGAGAGGGAGGAGAGGGAGGAGAGGGAGGAGAGGGAGGAGGGGAGGAGGAGGGAGGAGAGGGAGGAGGGGAGGAGGGGAGGAGAGGGATGGAGAGGGGAGGAGAGGGGAGGAGGGAGAGGGGAGAGATGGGGAGAGGGAGGGAGAGAGGAGAGGGAGGAAGGGAGAGAGGAAGAGTAGGAGAGGGAAGAAGAAGGAGAGAGGGGGAGGGGGAGGGGGGAGAGGAGGGAGAAGGGAGGGAGAGGGAGGGAGGTGGAGGGAGGAGAGGGAGGAGAGGGAGGAGAGGGAGGAGAGGGAGGAGAGGGAGGAGAGGGAGGAGAGGGGGAGAAGGAGGAGAGGGAGGAGAGGGAGGAGAGGGAGGAGAGGGAGTGAATGAAGGACGAGCGGGAAGAGGGGAGGGCTAAGGAGGGGAGGGCTAAGGAGGGGAGGGATGCAGGGGGAGAAAAGGCAGGGACAGAGGAGAGATTGGGGAGGAAATGGGTAAATGTTTGTTTGTTGGGGTTTGGCATCCTTGTAACATCTAAGGTCATGTCAGGATCGGTATGGGGCTGTGATAGTGCATAACTCATGGCAACTCATGGCACTGGGAGACCAGGCCGCTGGCACCATGCCATGACTTCCCACTCAGTCACAGTATCCTTATACTGGGCTGACCAGTCGTTGCACTATCCTAGCAATGCCAAGCACCAGGCTAGGTAGCGACAAGTATACATTTTATAAGTCATTGGTTTGACTCGGCCCGGTTGCGACCAAAATGGGTGAAAGGGACGGTAGTGAAAAGCGGGAAGGGATGGGGATGTTGTGGGTAGATATGGTGGTGATGGGAGGAGGAGAGGGAAGTTGGGAGATGAAAGAGAGAGAGAGAGGGAAAGGAGGGGATGGAACTGAGGCAGAAGAATTTGTCAGCTCATTAACAACAAAAAGTGTTCCCGCTGTGATAACACATGCGACAATGTGGCATTGTCACCTCGAGTGAGTCAACATTGGAATGATGGAATTTAAAATGGACAGCAGTAAACAGGCACTGCTAGTAGTGCTACGCCACAGATGTTACTACGCCACAACTTGTGTCGACATGAGGCAGGGTGGGCAGACGTCACGTGACCACGTGAGACGCGCGCCTGCGTAGCTAACTACCTAAGCGGCCGTCCTAAGTTCTCAACATTTTCCCAGTTGTACAAAACCGAGGAAAGGGGGGGGGGGGGAGGGGTGCTGTCAGTGTCAGTAAAGTTAGACTTTTATCGCTTAATAAAATGTTGATATTTTTCCACAAATTGTGTTCTTGTTCTCATATTTTAGTTGATAAATCAGGGGATTTCTTCAATCACAAACAATTGGTCTTCCTCATTAGACTGTCCCTTGCCCTATCCTAGTAATGCCGAATACCACGCTATGTAGTGAGAGATATCACTTTTTAAATGTTTGGTTTGACTCGACCAAGGTTTGAACCCCATGACCTACCGAACCGGGAGGTGGGAGCTCAACACATTCAGCCACCCCATCTGGGTTTGTAGTAACGATGTTGGTGTGTACTACTTTCGGCGGGGGGGAGGGGAGGGGAGGGTCTGATAAAGTTGTACACTTTGTACTTTGGATGCCCCCCCCGCCCCCAACTCCATACAGTAAAACCTCTCTATACCGACCCCTCCGCAGATCAACCACTGCCCTATATCGATTGCTTTATTTGGGTCAGAACAATACCATTGTAAGGATATTCTCACTCTCTAACCCGATCACCTCCCTAAATGGACCACTTAAAGTGGGTCCCATGGTCGGTCGATTTAGAGAGGTTTTACTGTATACCACTTTTGGTTCTTCGTGTGAGTTGTTACCGTGGTTTAATCCGCTCGTTTGGAGTTCTTGTCATATTTAAAAAATGATTTACACTACGTTGATTGCTCTAGTCTTTGATTTTCGACGCCTATAGATCGAACCCACAAACCGCTAAAAAAGGGTAAGAAAGATCCACGTAGCAAAACTATCAAACTTGTAAATATGTCATCTCACTCACTCACCGATGGATCGAACCCACAACCCGCTAAAAAAGGGTAAGAAAGACCCACGTAGCAAAACTATCAAACTTGTAAATCTTTCATCTCACTCACTCGCCGATGGATCGAACCCACAACCTGCCGAAGAGAAGAAGACCCTATCTACACGACAATGCTGTCCAGTCCCGCAATTCGATAATTAATAAAAATATGTTCCCGTGCTAATTTGATTAATCAATTCCCCGTTGTATGGGTATGACGCACATGGTTATATTGCATTTATTTAGCTACAGGGGGCGCCACCTGGATAATTACAACTTTTCTATTTTTAGAATTATGCATCACCCATACGGATACAGTGTATATATGGACGGCAGGTGGAGGGCTAAATTGCCCTCCCTCCCCCACACCACTCACCCACACCACCCACACCCTACATCCACCCACACCCACCCACACAAAGCGCAATAACACCCATAGCCAATTTGTCTATGCCGTCCCATAAATATTAGCGTTATTTGTCCTAAATTGGTGTCAAACCCAGTTCTTGCAATATTTTGGTTATGCTGTTTTGCGGTGCGAGGAGAGGGGGGGGGGGGCTACCGGTATACAACTCTCCGACAGCGAGGGGGGGGGGCACTCCACCAATGCGCTGATGAGGGAATAATTAATAGCAAAGTACAGTAAAACCTCCCTAACCGACCAAATCCAAAGATCGACCGCTCCCCAATACCGATCACTATATTTGGGACCCATCAATACCACTGTAACCATATTCTAACTGGATATAAATGATGGCAGTTCCTTAATGTTTCTCTATAACCACCTTAACTTCCATGCATACATATATATATACATACAACTTATCTCGTAGGTATTATAAACCTACAATAATATCTGCATCCAAAACAGGATGTCTACCATCAAGCCGCCCTCTGCTGTCAGTGAAAGACCTAATGGTGTGGGTAGCAGTGGTTATGGGTGTGGGTGTGGGGGTATGTGTGGGTGTGGGCTAGGGTGTGGGTGGTGTGGGTGGCGTGAGTGTGAGTGTTTGTGTGGGTGTTGGTGTGGGATGGGTGTAGGATGGGTGTGGGTGGGGATGTGTGAGTGTGAGTGTGGGTGTGAGTGTGGGTGTGGGTGCGAGTGTGAGTGTGGGTGTGAGTGTGAGTGAGTGTATGTGTGAGTGTGAGTGTGAGTGTGAGTGTGGGTGTGAGTGTGAGTGTGAGTGTGAGTGTGTGTGCGAGTGTGAGTGTGAGTGTGAGTGTGAGTGGGAGTGTGAGTGTGAGTGTGAGTGTGAGTGGGAGTGTGAGTGTGAGTGTGAGTGTGAGTGTGAGTGTGAGTGTGAGTGTGAGTGTGTGCGAGTGTGAGTGTGAGTGTGATTATTAGTGTGAGAGGGAGTGTGATTGTGAGTGTGAGTGGGAGTGGGATTGTGGATTTGTGTGTTTGAGAGTGGTGTGGTTGTTGTGAGTGTGTGTGAGTTGTGTAGTGTGATGTGTGAGTGTGAGTGTGAGTGTGAGTGTGAGTGTGGGCGTGAGTGTGAGTGTGAGTGTGAGTGTGAGTGTGAGTGAGACTGTGAGTGTGGGTGTGAGTGTGAGTGTGAGTGTGGGTGTGGGTGTGGGTGTGGGTGTGGAGGCCATTGCCCCCCCTCCTCCCCCTTCCCACTGCGTATGCGCGCCTCCCTGCCCCCCCCCCCCCCACTCCCCTGATCAAAGCCCCCCACCCCGCCTCCCCGACCCTTTGATCGCCCCCTGACACAGTGAGAGCCGCCCCCTACACGCCTCCACCGGAGGGCACGAGGGGGCACCACCAGGGGGCAGCACCAGGCGTCACGTGGGGTGTGGCGGGAGGCGGTGGCGTTGGGCCCTGCTTTGGAACAGCCCACCCCCCCAGGAGGGGAACACCATTAGACACCTACTGGAGGGATCAATGCCCTGTGTGACTGACCACTGGGCACAGCCAGCCTCAGGGCCACGGTAGTGGCGAGGCATGGGGGCGGAGGGGAAGGGATGGGAAGGAGAGGAGGGAGGGGAGGGGTGGGGGTGAGTGGAAATGGAGGGAAGGGAGGGGAAGTGAGGGGAAGGGAGGGGAAGGGAGATCAGGGTAAGGGAAGGGGGGTAGGGGGAAGGGGAGGGGGAAGGGGTAGGGGAGGGGGCGGAGGGGAAGGGAGGGGAAGGGAGGGGGGTGGAGGGGGAGGGAAGCGCCGAAGGGAGCGGGAGAGGAAGGGAAGGGAGGGGTGGGGGAGGGGGGAGCGGGGATGGGAGGGGAGATGTCGAGTTGTGGATCTTATTGTGATTGTGGATCTCAGTGTGGTGACGCCATGGTGCGCGCTGCATGATGGGTTGTGGGCGGTGGGTGGTGGGTGGTGGGTTGTGGGTGGTGGGTGACGGGTGGTGGATTATGGGTGGTGGGTGGAGGGTGGTGGGTTGTGGGTAGTGGGTGAAGAGTTGTTGGTGGTGGGTAGTGGGTTGTGGGTGGTGGGTGGTGGGGTTGTCGGTGGTCGGTTGTGGGTGATGGGTGGTGGGTATTGTTGGTAAGTGTTGGTGGGTGGTAATGGGTGTTGGTGGGTGTTGCTGGATGTTGGAGGGAGTTGCAGGAGGTTTGGGTGTAGGGCATGTAGGGGGTCAGGGGTGTGGCAGGATGTGGGTTTGGGAAGTGTTTATGGGTGCTGGTGGGTGTAGCTGGGTGCTGATGTGTGTTTGTGGGTGCTGGTGGGTGTAGCTGTGTGCTGATGTGTGTTGGCGAGTGTTGGTATGTGTTGGTGGGAGTAGGTGTGTGTTGCAGGGTGTTGGAGACGTATAGGTCATTCGGTGTATGTAGGAGGTGTTGGTGGATGTTGGTTCGTGTGGGTGGGTGTTTCTGTGTAGTGAAGTATGTTGGAGGTGTCAGATCTGGTGTGGATAGGAGAGGAGTAGGTATGTTTGGGAGGTGTTGGTGGATGTTGGTGTGTGCTGGTGGGTGTTGGAGGATGTTGCAGGGTGTTGCAGGTGTAGCTATAGCCTGTTATGGACGGCATTGGCTGTGTTCGGGAAGTGTGGGAGAGAGGCCGGCTCCTGCAAGCCGCGCCCCGTGTCCACCACCCAGTGCCCGGGGCTGAGACACCGGCCCGGGGCCCTGCCCGTCTTTGTGGCCGTGGACAGCCGCATCAGCAGCCGCAGAACAGCAGCCCTCCGGCCCCTGGAGGAGAGAGGCTGTGCACTGGAGCAGACGCACACCAGGGGGCCTGCCCGCTTGCCCTACAGGGCGGCACCGGGGTTGGAGGGGCTGCGACCCGGGAGGAATGGGCAGCAGCGGTCAGGGCTCTTGGGCGCAGAGAGAGTGTGGTGTGGGGGTGGAGGTGGGAGGTAGGGGGGGTTGTTCATGGTGGTCACCTCTCAGTCTCACCGAGCATCATTTTAAGATAATGAGTCATCTTCATCTCCTGTTAACGTTGGATAGGTAGGAGGGTATGCAGCTAAGTGTGACTAACCCAAGCTGAAACTAGTGAAACCAATAACTTGGTCAAAAATGAAAGCGCTCACTTCGATTTGATCCGACATCCCCAACTTAGATACTGGTGCAGTCATAAGCAATTATTGCCACCTCGTGTTTCTGTGCTATATTCTGCTATGCATGAAACAAGCGTTTAATAGAACAGGTGTCCAGCATTTGAGTGTGGTGATCACTATCCCAGCAGAGAGGGTAGTCCCTGAGTGCACTCACACCCATACCTGCCAGCACCACTATGTCACCCCCGCCCCCCCCCACCACCCACTGGTATGCAGGTATTGCAGGTATAGCAATACCTCAGGGAGGTTGATGCCCATGCCTTGCAGAGTTGTAAACCACTGCCTTGTGGTACAGGTTCTTGACAGAACCGAAGGCTAAGGGAGCAAACCCCAACCAGAAAACCATGTCACTGTGCAGCATTAAGGGCGGTTGATGTATGGAACTCCCAACATCTCCCGACCAGCCACTGCAGGGACAAATAGTTTTGCGCCTGTCTTGACATGTTCTTGCTGGTGTGAAACCTCTATTTGCTCCCTGAGAGAGTGTTGCTGGTAACTTGCAAAAGCCAGCAGCACTTCAGCACTTTTGCAGGCAGCTTTCATGAAATGTTGACTCATGGATGCAACTCTCACAGCAGAGAGCTAACTGGAGAGCGGCAGTCAAGTAATGAAAGCAGTCTTTGTTGCATCACGACCGACAGCATGATGATGATGATGATGTCCAGCATTTTGGTGAGACCGCTGATATTATTTTAGCATGGTTTCACTTAAAATATATATCTAAAGGTGACCATCTAACTGTAAAGTTACATCAAATTAAATTAAAGTAGAGTGCAACGATCAATAAAATAGATGTATTTAAAGTTGCACAGTCCGATGGTTTAGAGCTTTGGTTATTTTCTGAGATAAATATATTATCTTGATTGGTATAATCCACCTTATTTTAGTTTGAAGTTACTTTTTTATTTTAAAGGGATAAACTTAGACTTATTTGAAGTGCAATATGATTAACTTTGGCAAGTATATCAAAACTATGAAGCCATAGACTTCTGCAGTAACATGTTATATTATTAACATAACTTAGTAGATGTCCTTCTATGTGGCAACAGATGATTACTACGTGTATCAACATCTCTCTCTCGAAGATGTATCCTGCCTGTCATGGATAAGCCTGAATAGGCTTGTTTTCACCATTGCCTGTATGCATGTAATTGTAAGCATTAAAAGACTTACAATTCCAGGGGGGCGAGTGTAGTGGTCTGCACTGACCTCTCAGCCAAGGAGCCACATAGACAGATAGGCATGGGTAGTATGGTAATATCAGGGAGCCTAGGCGGTGTAATGGTTAGCACACTAACCTGGATTCCAAAGAGATGTGGGTTCGAGTCCCGCTCTTGTGGCAACTTGTGACAGTATGCACTCATGGTGACCTTAGAGCACTGCCCCACTGGGAGACCATCCCACCAGTACCATGACCTGTTATCCCACTCAGTTACATTATCCTGACACTGAGCACAGTTTGGACGAGAAACTCTCTGGCTGACACCGACAAAAAGTGCCTGCAGTGTATTGATAAGTTTAAATTCGGGCGGTAAGTAGGATGCAGCAGTGCGATGCTGGTGCATGGTGGGTGGAGGGGGGGGGGGGGTCGTGAGGGGTGCGCCGAGTGACCATGACCAGGCTAGCTGCAGTCGAGCAGTTGCCCAGGAGGCTCAGAGACAGGTTCCCTACCGAGCAGCACTGGAGGTAAGGAAACCAAGAATACAAACAACATGTTTTATTTAACAACGCCTCTAGACCACATTGATTTTGTGTATTGGATCATCAGCTATTGGATGTTAAACATATGGTCATTCAGATATATTTCTTTGGAGGAAACCCGCTGCCACCACATATATGCTACTCTTTCCACGAACACACAATAAATGTCTATTCGCAGCAGGTACATCGTGACAGGAAACAAATGGTATTATTAATGCTTATTGTATTAATTGTGGCAAGTACATTGAGATATAGAATAATCCAGATAATACAAGATACTCTATTACCAATACAATAATATTCACATAATACAATATACAACAACATTTCTCATCTGAATATTGCCATTAATGCTTATTGCATTTATTGTGGCAAGTACATTGATATATATATATATATATATATATATATATAATTATAGTTGTATTAACCCCCGCCCACCACCCGCCGCGAATATTACAAGGTACTCCATTGCCAATAATATTCACATAATTAATACTACAGCATAATTCCTCAGCTGAAAATTGTCATTAATGCTTACTGCATTGCTTATGACAAATACATTGAGAGGTATATGTATATATATATTTACATACATTTATATACATGTCCAATATAATAATTATATATACATATATATTTGCGGCGCTGCATGTTTTTATTATTTATTATCTCCTCTGTGCTAACACTGTACGATTTGGTGCGGGACTATTGGCGCCACCGTCACTTCCGGCACCACCGTCACCGTCACTTGCCATTCGCCTCAAAGTTTTTGGTACGGCGTTTTTACTCAGCCATAGCCCGAGAAAATAAATGAGGGCTTACCATCACACTAGTCCTCTGCTTATGTCTTTATTTATAGGGCTTTACAGCTAGGCACATTTATATATATATATATATATATATATATATATATATATAATTCTAGTTTCATTAGTCCACACCAGGGGATTAGTAGTTCCCTACAAGATAATCCATTGCCAATAATATTCACATAATAAATGATACAACGCAGTTTCTCAGCTGATGGTGTCCTGCTTTTATGTGGACACCGTGTGGGTGAGAGGGTAAGGGCGGGTGAGAGGTGAAAGTTGGGTTGAGAGGTGAGCACTGCGGGTTGAGGGTGTGAGGAGGCTGGGCGGGGGGGGGGGAGGGGAGGTCTGGCGCGGGGGGCTAGGTAGGGGTGTGGATTAGATCAGACCGTCTCAATCGATGCTATCTGGGTCAGGTGGGTAAGGGAGGTGGGGGGGGGGATGGCTGGAGAGAGGAGATGGGGTAGGTGGGTGGGTGAACTTAGCACTTATCGCCCCAGCACAGGAGCCATGGGGCAGGGGCCCCGGAAAATATTCACCCAACACCTCCATTAAAGTGGGCGTGGTCGGCACACACAACAAAAAAAATCACTTTGCCTTTTGGGTGGGGGCAATAGGGAGATAAGCTCGGCGCGGCCTCTAGCGGTGAGTTTTTCTAATTAGGCGCGTTCAGGCCTAGTGGGCGGGTTTGTGTGCGTCTGCGTGTGTGTGTGTGCGAGACCTGCATAATGAGGCTGATTGAGGGGTTGTTGTGGGGGTCTAACCCCATCGGCCTGACGTCAGTCCGTCTGACGTTTTGACACACTGCGCGGCGTCTGTAAAACGGCCGTGTCATCGGCGCATGCGCCAACGGGCGACTTCCGCCTGAAATGGACATGTTGAAATTGACAGACGCTGTAGCCTACCCGTCCAGGTGCCACGGAGCGCATGTCCCTTATGTGGGTGGATGGGTGGGTGGGGGAAAAACAAAGACACAACTCTTGACAACCACGCCTCTCCGCCCTCAATCTGCTCCCTCCTCCCCTTCGTCAACCTCCCCGTCACTGCGCACTGATGATACTCTAGCCACACACTGACTATAGCCCATGTGTGCAAGAAACAGTACAATCCAGACTATATTAATTAATTTATATTTTTGAGGGATGGGGAAAAGTGGGATGTTCTATTTTCTACGGTGGGTGGGTTGGGGGTTGGGGGGTGACAACACAACTTTTGAAAACCATGTGCCCCCCTACTTCCTACCACCCCCACCCCCCACAACCACGCACAGATGGCGCACACGGAATATGGCCCATGTGTACAAGAAATATCAGTATCCAGACTACATTGATTGATTTATATTTGTTGAGGGAATACGAAAGGTGGGATAAAGGAGGTTGTGACAGCAGATGGCACTTTGTGACAGCAGACGAGACTTTGGTGTCAGCAGACGATTGTTTGGCAGAGTTGTAGGTCCTGTCAACATCTAAGGTCATATCACTTTATCTGGGCGGGTGCTAACTTGTGACGGTGCGCTGTCATGGCGACTTTATAGTGCTGCCCCACTGGGAAATCAGGCCACGACAGCAGACGACATTCGCGACTGGCAACCGGAATTTGGTAGTGGCCACCGACATTTGCTAATGACAGACAAGATTTACTAACAGCGGATAACATTCAATAATTAATAGCAAAGGAGATGTGATAATAACATATGACATTTAGTGAAAACAGACAATATTTGAAGAGTTCATGTGCAAAACCATGTAAACGACAATCCAAAAATTATGCTAAACATTGAGATCAAACCTTCAAACAAATCCTTTTTTTACATTACCTTTGATTTGTTTAGGCCCATAATCATTATATCACTAGAAAACTGGAATTACTAAGAATTACAATTTGCTTCTTGGAAAAGGTAATGTAAAAAAAGGATTTTTTTGAAGGTTTGACCTTAATGTTTAGCTCAATTTTTGGATTACGTGGTTTTGCGCATGAACTCTTCATATCCAAAGTTAGTAATTTTAAAGCAAAATCACTTTCAAACTAAACTACAATAGATTATAATGTAACGAACAAGCTAATAATATATGTTTATCAGAAAATGACAGAAACTAAAAACAAACAAAAACACATCGGACTATGGAACTTTATATCCAGCAGACGATTCCATAAATCAAGCCTACAATTGAGGATTGGGCGATGGGGGAGGGGGGAGGAGGGAGGGGGGGGGGATAGGAGCCCCTTTTCTTAGGCTCAGCCTCTGTAAAACCCCATAGCCTAGGCCTAACCCCATTAAAACAACATGCCGGCCGTTATTAGGGGGATCCCGTGCGCCGGCGCCCCGTCCAGGCGTATTTGGGGTATAATTGGGGCCGCTCGACGCAGATATTGAGAATTAATTTCGCGCCATTTCTGGTAAATGGCCATCACCTCGCCGACTGGCTGCACTTAGCGCGGGAATAAAACGCGCGCGCACTCAGGAATGAAGATGCAAGTGGACGGATCGTCTGCTATAGTCAGTTCTGCACAAGGCTGACTGAAAGCTGCATGGTCCGCTGCTTCTGAATAATCTGAGTATCCGTCATTTCTTTAAAGATGAATATATTAGGTTCATTATTTTCTACATTACATTAAAGCTGCATACTCCGCTGCTTCTGAATAATCTGAGTATCCGTCATTTCTTTAAAGATGAATATATTAGGTTCATTATTTTCTACATTACAGTAAAGCTGCATACTCCGCTGCTTCTGAATAATCTGAGTATCCGTCATTTCTTTAAAGATGAATATATTAGGTTCATTATTTTCTACATTACAGTAAAGCTGCATAGTCCGCTGCTTCTGAATAATCTGAGTATCCATCATTTCTTTAAAGATGAATATATTAGGTTATTATTTTCTACATTACAGTAAAGCTGCATACTCCGCTGCTTCTGAATAATCTGAGTATCCGTCATTTCTTTAAAGATGAATATATTAGGTTCATTATTTTCTACATTACAGTAAAGCTGCATGGTCCGCTGCTTCTGAATAATCTGAGTATCCGTCATTTCTTTAAAGATGAATATATTAGGTTCATTATTATCTACATTACAGTAAAGCTGCATAGTCCGCTGCTTCTGAATAATCTGAGTATCCATCATTTCTTTAAAGATGAATATATTAGGTTAATTATTTTCTACATTACAGTAAAGCTGCA
Source organism: Branchipolynoe longqiensis (assembly GCA_030323885.1). Classification (NCBI taxonomy): domain Eukaryota; kingdom Metazoa; phylum Annelida; class Polychaeta; order Phyllodocida; family Polynoidae; genus Branchipolynoe; species Branchipolynoe longqiensis. The sequence goes on along the minus strand of CM059194.1, from coordinate 17,248,720 downwards.
TAGTCCGCTGCTTCTGAATAATCTGAGTATCCATCATTTCTTTAAAGATGAATATATTAGGTTCATTATTTTCTACATTACAGTAAAGCTGCATACTCCGCTGCTTCTGAATAATCTGAGTATCTGTCATTTCTTTAAAGATGAATATATTATGTTTGTTATTATCTACATTACAATACAGCTGCATAGTCCGCTGCTTCTGAATAATCTGAGTATTTCTCATTTCATTGAAGATGAATATATTAGGTTCATTAGTATCTACATTACATTACAGCTGCATAGTCCACTGCTTCTGAGTATCAGTCATTTTGTTAAAGATGAATATATTAGGTTCATTAGTATCTGCATTGCATTAAAGATGCATAGTCCGATGGAACATCACATTTTCTAAGCGAAAACAATCATCTATATTTGATTATACATATTTAACTTAGAAAGTTAGATGCTGATGCACTTCTTAAGCATGTGTTGCTGCATAGAAACTGAGGCAATTTAATAGAATCTGCAACTGCTGAAGGCTATGGTGTCAGAGGGTTGGTGTGCTTGCCAAAATAATTTTACATGTTAGCACTTTAAATATCTCAAAACTTAGCCATTCAAAATAAACGTTATTTCAAGCTAAAGAAATGGAGATTATAACAATCAAATTAATATATTTATCTCATAATGCTAGAGATGTGGGTTCAATTCCAGCCCTGGGTGCAATATTTCCCACTTTCATCACCGCCCACTACAATTGCACATGACTGGCATGGGAGGTGCCAGTTTATGTATAGCTTTCGTGGTTTAATCACATGTCAATATGACATAAACACCTGTCATGTTCTGTAATAAACTACTGTATTACAGTCTGGGCGTGTCGGGGGTGGGTGGGGGGGGGGTAAGGAGGATGGTGCATCTGGAAAAGTGGTGAGTGCATTTGTACTATTGTGAAAATATTTATAGACAGTTACTTTGGATGCCTGCTCATATAGTCTTGTTCATTTGTCTATTGTTGTTTTGCATCGTAGCAACATTCGAAGGTCATCAGGACGGGTACCAAGTTGTGACAGTGTGCACGCATGGTGACTTAATATGTAATAGTACTCTCCCACTGGGAGATCATGACCTGATGACCCGACATCCCACACAGTCACATCATCATGGTTCTGTGCTAATCATTCCTTATCTTATCCTATTAATGCCAAGCGCCAGGGTAGATAGCGACAAGTATCAATTTAATAAGTCATTGCTTTGACTCGACTGGGATTTGAACTCCCGCCCTACCGCACAGGAAGCCTGCGCTCTACAGATTCCGCCGCCTACCGCTATCTCTCTCTCATATTTAAAATTGTGTGTGTAAATACCTATTTACCTGTAGCGCTCATTGTCAGAAGACCAGTCGCGACCTTACTATTAAAAGGTTATATCTGACAAAATGGTGCTTTCGAGATAATTAGGACTGAAGCTGTGTAACAGCATGATAGCAAAGCAGATAGAACAATATTATTTGTAATATATCTCAGTTAAGAATACCAGTTGAGAAACAGTTGTGCAATTGCATGATAGCCTTTTGTCAATAGAACATTTTTACATCCATTACACCAATTCAGCCACTTCGTCAGATATAACCTTTTTATTGTAAGGTCACGCTGCTACAACATTGACAAAAGATACATATGAATAGAATTCATTTGGCAAAAAGAAAGAACAAAAAGACCGAAGTTAGGCCTGGCCGGAAGACCTGTTCCTCTGCGTTGAAAAAAAGACTGTATTCAGATGAATAAAACTGCTTACCCCCCACAAAACTATAGGCGGCAATATTATGCACATTATGGAATTATCAATTCCAATGTAGGATCACCACACTCAGGGTCAAGGTTGCTGGTGGCCACGGGGGGGGGGGGGTCACACAGCTTGGTGGTGGTGGGCAGACCACTAGTAGACATGGGGAACAGGAATGCTGGATCCTTATTGGTAGGGCCAAGAATGCTTGTTTCCAATTGGAGGAAAACGGTGGGGTGATACCCTACAATGAACCCATGTAACCATATAAATAAGAAACCCGAGGGCTTGACTCTCTCTCTTCTTTCACACTTTATGCTCTTCCTTTCTCTTTGTCTGTATTGATTTCACTATAGCCTGCCTACACAACCACAGATTCGAGCTTTAGCCATTCTACAAAACCGGAGACCTAGTCTTTACATAATGTTTGACACTTTGTACTCTAGTCTATACCATCAGACTGTCAGATCGCCTTTTGCATGCGGGGGCCAGCTTGTGTGGAACTGACTATAAGTTCTAACTCGGCTCGGGAGGGCGGAGCGGCGGGAGTTGGGTTGGGAGGGGTCGGGTGGCGTTTGGCATTCAAGTGCGGAGACCTCTCATCCTGGTGGTGACAGTGAGAGGATTTCCCAAGTGTCTTGTGACAGACATTGACAGTCAGCGAGGGGAGGACATGACACGCGGGGCACTAGCGGTTCGCTGTCACTGTCAGAAAGCGCTGGGTGGAACTAGGCCATGAGTTGTGGAGAGAGGTGGCACTGTAAATAGTATAATACAAATGTACTGTATAAGCACTATATGAGTATAATTATCCGGAAACTGACTATCTACAGCATATTGAGTTCATATCAACCTGACACTACACCAACTAAATGACACTCCTCCAGTCATCAACTGGTCAGGCCATGAGTTGTAGAGAGAGGCGGCACTATAAAGAGTACAATACAAATGCACTGTATAAGCATTATATGAGTATAATTATCCGGAAACCGACTATCTACGGCATACTCAGTTCATATCAACCTGACACTACACCAACTAAATGACACTCCTCCAGTCATCAACTGGTCAGGCCATGAGTTGTAGAGAGAGGCGGCACTATAAAGAGTACAATACAAATGCACTGTATAAGCATTATATGAGTATAATTATCCGGAAACCGACTATCTACGGCGTACTCAGTCCATATCAACCTGACACTACACCAACTAAATGACACTCCTCCAGTCATCAACTGGTCAGGCCATGAGTTGTAGAGAGAGGCGGCACTATAAAGAGTACAATACAAATGCACTGTATAAGCATTATATGAGTATAATTATCCGGAAACCGACTATCTACGGCGTACTCAGTCCATATCAACCTGACACTACACCAACTAAATGACACTCCTCCAATCATCAACTGGTCAGGCCATGAGTTGTAGAGAGAGGCAGCACTATAAAGAGTACAATACAAATGCACTGTATAAGCATTATATGAGTATAATTATCCGGAAACCGACTATCTACGGCGTACTCAGTTCATATCAACCTGACACTAAACCAACTAAATGACACTCCTCCAGTCATCAACTGGTCAGGCCATGAGTTGTAGAGAGAGGCGGCACTATAAAGAGTACAATACAAATGCACTGTATAAGCATTATATGAGTATAATTATCCGGAAACCGACTATCTACGGCATACTCAGTTCATATCAACCTGACACTAAACCAACTAAATGACACTCCTCCAGTCATCAACTGGTCAGGCCATGAGTTGTAGAGAGAGGCGGCACTATAAAGAGTACAATACAAATGCACTGTATAAGCATTATATGAGTATAATTATCCGGAAACCGACTATCTACGGCATACTCAGTTCATATCAACCTGACACTAAACCAACTAAATGACACTCCTCCAGTCATCAACTGGTCAGGCCTTTGGCCTCGCCTGGTGGCGCCACCTGGTTTCTTCCTCCTCACCCGACTCTGCCTCATGCCTGTACCACTCGCTCCAACAATTTTATTTTTCCGGCAAGAGGGGACTGCCCTCTTGCCAGATAATACAGTTTTCTATCCCAACATAATATCCATCGCATCATCCCAGCGTTTCACCCAGCCAAAGAAGTGCTTCATTGTTATTCAGTAAAATCTCTCTAAATCGACCGACCGTGGGACCGACTTTAAGTGGTCCATTGAAGGAAGTGGTCGGTTTAGAGAGTTAGAATATATCCTTCTAATGGGAGTTTTGGGACTCAAATAAAGTGGTCGATATAGGGGAGTGGTCCATCTGCGGAGGGGTCGGTATATAGAGGTTTGACTGTATATAGACATTTACATTTGCGCCCAGGCAGACAGTTTTCTGACCGTAAAATTTGATTCTACTATGTAGGTGGTGACTATAGCTGAGTTAGGTATGGGGAAGAGCTGAAGCGGGCAATGTGCCCCTGTTTATACTTCCATAATTTATTTTGTATATCATATATATATTTATTTATTCATGTTTAATGACTGGACAGGGTAGCCGAATCACTAGGAGCGATGGCTAGTTTTCAATGTCAGAGATCATTGGGGTGGGGAGGAGGTACATCTTCAACATGTGGGTTTTTATTTTTAAGGGGCAGGACTTTGTGTCGTAGAAATATCTAAGGTCATATGATGACGGACAACGACTTGTGATAGTCTGACCAGACAGGATGGCTGAATGAGTTGAGCGTCCATCTCCTGTTTTGGCAGATCAGGGATCCGAACCTATGGGTCCGTGGGTTCGAACCCTGGTTGACAACTCAATGACTTAAAATGTATACTTGTCACTTCTTAGTCAGGCGCTCAACATTATTAGGATAGGACAAGAACTGTTTGGCTCAGTGTCAGAATAATGTGACTGAGTGGGATATTAGGTCATGGTACTGGTGGCCTGGTATCCCAGTGGGGCAGCATTATAACGTTGCCATGAGTGTGCACTGCCACAAGTCGGTACTGGTCCTGATATGACCTTAGAAGTTGCCAGGACATAAAAGAACAACAGGGATACTGATAGTGTGCACTCACGACTGAGAAATTGAGGCTCAGAGAAAGCCATAGCGAGAGAGACAGTGAGATAGATGACTGTAATTATTGGTCAGTTAGTTGTTAGGAAACTGGCTCCCAAACGCTGAGACAGAATCGGAGAGAGCCTATTAGGAGGGTGACTGGCCATCAATCAGCTGGTAGTTAGGGAACAGCTGCTGCGACAGTGCACAAGGGAGAGGACTTGGGGCGAACCAGAGAGAGCCAGACAGCCAAAGAACCAGAGAGTTAGCGGATCAGAGAACCAGAGCCAGCGAGTCATTGAGAGAGAGAAATACAGAGATGGAGAGACAGAGAGGCAGAGAGGCAGAGCGACAGAGAGACAGAGAGACAGCGAGACAGAGAGAGGGAGGAAGCACATTGGGCTGCCCGGCGTGGAGGCGTGGAGGCGGGGAGGCGGGGAGGGGGGAGGCGGGGAGCGGGGAGGGGGGGGGGGGGGGGGCGGGGAGGCGGGGAGGCGCGGGGAGCGGGGAGGCGGAGGCGGGAGGCGGGGAGGCGGGGAGGCGGGGAGGTGGGGAGGCGGAGAGGCGGGGAGGCGGGGGGCGGGGAGGCGGGGGAGGCGGAGGCGGAGAGGTGGGGAGGCGGGAGGCGGGGAGGCGGGGAGGAGGGGAGGGGGGGAGGCGGGGGAGGGGGGAGGCGGGGAGGGGGGAGGCGGGAGGCGGGGAGGCGGGTAGGCCGGGAGGCGGAGGGGAAGGCGGGGAGGCGGGGGAGGCGGGAGGCGGGGAGGGGGGGCAGGAGGCGGGGAGGGCAGGTAGGGCGGAGGTGGGGAGCGGGGGGCGGGAGGCGGGGAGGCGGGGAGGCGAGAAGGCGGGGAGGTGGGCAGGCGGGGAGGTGGGCAGTCGGGGAGGCGGGGAGGCGGGGAGGCGGGGAGGCGGGGAGGCGGGGAGGCGGGGATGTGGGGAGGCGGGTAGGCTGGGAAGCAGATATGCAAATAGGCGAATAGGCGGAGAGGAGGTGAGGCGGAGAGCCGGGGAGCCGCGGATGCTGGGAAGCGGAGAGGCGAATAGGCGAATAGGCGGAGAGGTGGAGAGGCAGAGAGGCAGAGAGGCGGAGAGGTGGAGAGGCAGACAGGCGGGGAGGCGGGGAGGAGGGGAGGCGCGGAGGCGGACTATGCAAATTGTGCTGCCCGGCGTGGAGGAGGGGAGGCGGGGAGGCGGGGAAGCGGGGAGGCGGGGAGGCAGGGAGGCGGGGAGGCGAGAAGGCGGGGAGGTGGAGAGGTGGAGAGGCGGGGAGGCGGGGAGGCGGGGAGGGGGAGGCTGGGAAGCGCCGAGGCGAATAGGCGAATACGGAGAGGCTGAGAGGCGGGGAGGCGGGGAGGCGCGGAGGCTGAGGCAGAGAGTGGGAGGGAGAAAGAGGAAGAGAGAATGAGAGAGAGGGAGAGAGGAGGATGGAGCGATAGAGAGTGATAGAGAGAGTGACGAGGATGACGCGATAGAGTGTGATAGAGAGGGAGAGAGTGGGAAAGATGGGGAGAGTGCTAGAAGCAGAACGTGAGAGAAAGTGAGAGAAAGTGAGAGAAAGTGAGAGAAAGCGAGAGAAAGTGAGAGAAAGCGAGAGAAAGCGAGAGAACGCGAGAGAAAGCAAGAGAAAACGAAAGAAAGTGAGAGAAAGCGAGAGAAAGCGAGAGAAAGCGAGAGAAAGCGAGAGAAAGCAAGAGAAAGCGAGAGAAAGCGAGCAAAAGCGACTGACAGACAGGCGAGAGGCCAAAATCACATAATCGGCGGGGAATTGACACGTGGGCGCAGCGCACACAATATGGCGGCATTACCCGGTGTCCATTTCCACGCGGCGACCCCCATTGTTCCCGGCTAATCAGATGAGCCAGCGGCGAGCGGCGAGTGGCGTGCGGCGAGCGGCGAGCGGCGAGTGGCGAGCCGCGGCCGGGCTGCCTCAAGCGGCTCCCGAGCAGCCCTCCCGAGCAGCCCTCCCTAGCGGCTCCCGAGTGGCTCTCCAACAGCTCCCGAGCGGCTTCCCAAGAGCTCCCAAGCAGCTCCCTAGCAGCTAATGAGCTGCTCCTGAGTGGCTCCAAGGCAGCTCTCCTGAACAGCTCTTACAAGCAGCTCTCCCGAGCAGCTCTCCTGAGAAGCTCTCCCGAGCAGCTCTCCTGAACAGCTCTCCTTAACAACTCTCCCGAACAACTCCTGCGAGGTTCCCAGCAGCTCTCCAAATAGCTCCCGAGCAGCTCCCGAGCAGCTCCCGAGCAGCTCCCGAGCAGCTCCCGAGCAGCTCCCGAGTATCTCACGAGCAGCTCACGAGCAGCTCACGAGCAGCTCACGAGCAGCTCACGAGCAGCTCCAAAGCAATAGATAAAGAGAAGAAGAATAAAAAGCCCAACCTCCACCCGTTGCACCGCGTCAACGGACGCGGCCGCAGCGGCCGCGGATTTGTCAATTCGCTGACAATTATGGCCGCTACTCGCCAAGGGCCCCCCGCTTTTGTCGGCGCGTCGATTTCATTTTGTCGCTTATTGGATGAATGCCCGGCAGCCGTCTGCGCGCGCCGCCGACGGGAACCGGAAGAGACGCCCCCACCACCACCACCACCACCATTTGGCGCTCGGCGTTAATTTGATATATAACGCAAATATGCAGATTGGATGGGTTTATTGGCCGCTTGGGGTTCGGGTTGGGATGGTTATGTGTGTGTGTGTTGTGTTAGTGTGTATGTGTGTGTCTTGGTGTCGGTGGGTGTGGATGGAGTATGTGGGGGTTGGTGGAGGTTGGTGGGGGTTAGTGGTGGTTTGTGGGGGGGGGGGGCACCGTTGGTGGTGATGAGAGGAATGGAGGGTGGTGTATGGCTGTGGAATCGTTAGTGTCGTAAACATGGACGAGGGTGCTGTCAATGCCCGATCAATGCGGTATGGATGAGTATTGGAGGGGCTGGTGGGGAGAGGGGAGGAGGAGAGGGGAGGAGGAGTGGGGGATATTGAGTCATGTGGCGCCAACAGCGGTACTGGCACGTCGAAGCAATCGTCGACATGGATGGGGAGCACCGGATTTAAGCACCCTGCCACATCACTCCCACCTTACACACATACACACATATTCACATAAACATACACATACACACATACACATATATAAAGACATGCACATACACACATGCACATACACAGATATACACATACACACATACATACATGCACACATACATACACACATACACATGCACATGCACATACGCATGCACACATACAAAGTCATACGCACATATACATAAGCACATGCACACACATACACACCTACACCTACACACATACACATGCACATACTCACACTTATACACGCAATCTCATACGCCTACACACCTCGACCACCCCACCACACACCCACACGCATACACACCATCACCCGTACCACACACCACCATCACCTCCACACACATACAAACCTTGTCACGTATCTCCACGCGCAAACATGCATCTCACACTCACACACCTGTCCCACACACACATAATGCACCATTAACACCCCCACACACACATACACCCTCACTCACACGCCCGCACAACCACACACATACACACCTTCATTTCCAACTCCTCTCTCCCTCCCTTCCCTCTCCCCCCGTAGCCCCTCCTTATTCACCCCTCTCCCCTTGTCCCCCCTTCCCCATCCCCTTTCCATGCCCTCTCCTTGCCCATTTGGTTACTCCATCCATGACCATATCAACATTTGCCATATTGACTCCCAACCTTCTTCCACCTCAATCACCGAGCAATGTGCAGCATTGACCCGCGTGACCCAATACCCCCATTTACACTACTACTCTACGCCTGTTTATCAGCACCCTTACCAATAAGAATAAGGTCGCAATGCCTACCAATGCAATCACCCCAACTGGTGTTGCTACTAAGCATTCTTGCGGCTGGTATCACAAGAACACCTTGTTATTACACATAGCGATGTTGTTATTACTAACATTACTACTAATTTTATAATTATTATTGTTACTACTGTAGTACTAGTAGTAACAATAATTACAGGTATAGAAATACCTCAGGGAGTTTGACGCCCCTGCCTTGCAGAGTTGTAAACCACTGCCTTGTGGTACAGGTCCTTGACAGAACCGAAGGCTAAGGGAGCAAACCCTAAACAGAAAACCATCTCACTGTGGCAGCATTAAGGGCGGTTGATGTATGGAACTCCCAACATCTCCCGACCAGCCACTGCAGGGACAACTAGTTTTGCGCCTGTCTTGACATGTTCTTGCCGGTGTGAAACCTCTATTTGCTCCCCGAGAGAGTGCCGCTGGTAACTTGCAAAAGCCAGCAGCACTTCAACACTTTTGCAGGCAGCTTTCATGAAATGTGACCGACCCATGGACGCAACTCTCACAGCAGAGAGCTAAATGGAGAGTGGCAGTCAAGTAATGAAAGCAGTCTTTGTCGCATCACGACCGACAGCATGATGATGGTGATGATGACTAGTAGTCTGCACTGACCTCTCAGGCAAGGAGCCACATAGAGAGGTAGGTGTGCATAGGGTACCACTCCCAGGTGCTGCCCCCTGGTGCTACCCAAGGTGCCGCCCCCAAGATTCCACACCCAGATGCCACCCCCAGATGCCACCCCCAGGTGCCATCCCCAGGTTCCACCCCCAAGTGTCACCCTATGTGCCACCCCCAGGGGGCACTCCCATGTGCCATCCCCCAGGTGCTGCCCCCGGCTTCCACCCCCAGGTGCCACCCCATATGTGCCGCCCCCAGGTGCTGCCCCTCATGTCACCCCCAGGTACCTTTCCCAGGTGCCACCCCAAGATTCCACCCCAGGTTCCAACCCCAGATGCTGCCCCCTATGTGTCACCCCCATGTGTTCCCCCATATATGCCACCCCTATGTGCCACCCCCAAGATTCCAACCCCAGGTGTCACCCCCCAGGTGCCGCCCAAAGATGATGCCCATATGCTTTTCTTGGTGCCAACCCCCTCTGCCCACCCAGGTGCCACCCCGAGGTGCCGCCCCCAAAATTCCACCCCCAGGTTCCACCCCCTTGTGCTGCCCCCTGGTGCCGCCCAGATGCGGCCCTCTAGTAGCACCCCAGGTTCCACCTCTAGGTACCGCCCCCAGCTGCCACCCGCGGGTGCCGCTACAAGGTGCCGACAGAAGGAGCCCCAGTCAGCTTGCAACCCTGCAGCCAGGCCCCACGATTCTCGTGGCGGGAACTCGATAAGAAGGAGCCGGGCGAGCATGTGTGCGCAGGCGCGGACGTGTTCGCGCAGCGTTGTGGGGGGGGGGGGTAGGAAGGGGGGGGGGGAGAGATGTGATTCAATTTACCCGCGTTAATCATCGCTCATATTCGTAAATTTGTCAATAGATCCGGTTACGTGGCTCTGCCGTTAAGTGTTTCACGCACCGATCGATCCCCCAGACCGGAAGTTGGACCGGCGTTCTGCGTGGGTGGGTGTGGTAGGTGGGTGTGGAAGGGGAGTGGGGGGAATTGGGTGGTAGGAGGAGATGGGGAAGGGAGATGGGAGATAGGGTAAGGGGGAAAGGGGAGGGGGAAGGGGGAAGGGAGATGGGGAAGGGAGTTGGGAGAATGGCGGAAGGGGGAAAGGGGAGGGAGAAGGGGGATGGGAGATGGGAGATGGGGGATTGGAGAAGAGGGAAGGGGGAAGGGGAAGGAGAAAGGGAGAAGATGGAAAGGAGTTGGGAGAAGGGAGATGGAAGATGAGAGAAGGGAATTGGAAGATGGGGTGTGGAAGAAGGGAGATGGGAGATGGGAGAAGGGAGATGGAAGATGGGAGAAGGGGGATGGGAAATGGGAGATGGGAGAAAGAGAGATGGGAGATGGGTGAAAGAAGATGGACGAATGGAGGTGGGCCATGTGGGAAGGGATATGGGAGATGGGAGAAAGGAGAAGGGAGGTGGAAGATGGGAGAAGGGAATTGGAACATGGGAGGTGGGAGAAGGGAGATGGGAAATGAAAGGTAGGTGGTTCCTGGTAGATGGTGGGAAGTGGGTGGTAGATAGTGAGCAGTATGCAGTGGGTGATGGGCGGTGTGTGGAAGGCGGCGGGCGCTGAAATGTGGGTGGTGTGTGGTGGGTAGTGGGTGGTGGGTGATGGGCGGTGTGTGGAAGGCGGCGGGCGCTGAAATATGGGTGGTGTGTGGTGGGTAGTGGGCGGTGGGTGATGGGCAGTGTGTGGAAGGCGGCGGGCGGTGAAATATGGGTGGTGTGTGGTGGGTAGTGGGTGGTGGGTGATGGGAGGTAGGCGGTGGAATGTGGACGGGAGTTGGGCAGTGGGGGTGGGAGATGGCTGATGGGTGGTGGACGGTAAGAACGGGACCATTAGATAAAATATTCACACCTATTCGTGATAATATGAGTGAATGACAACTATTTAGTGGCATCTTGGGTTGCAACTAGGGTGGCACCTGGGGTGAGACTAGCGGGCATTACCTGGGTGCAGCACCTGGGAGTTGTACCTGGGGGTGGCATCCTATCTACACCTACCTGGCTATGTGGCTGGCTCATTGGGAAAGAATGCAAAACTAGCATGATGGCGGTCACTAAATGCTCTCCATTCGACTTGTATAGCCTATCATAGTAGTAATCTACATGATTTAATCAAGTCTTCCCTCAAAAATACTGGTTTATCATAACACGAAAACCTATTTGAACTATAACTATATATTTAGCACTTTAGATTACAAAATCATGTACTTATTTCGATATCGGAAGCGATGGCCGAATCGGCAGAGAGCAGATTTACTTTGCGAAAGGTCGGGAGTTCTAATCCCGGTTGTGTCTAACCGATGACTTATCAAATTGATACTTGTCGCTACCTAGCCAGGTCCTCGGCATTATTAGGACAGGGCAAGGACTGGGTGGCTAAGTGTCAGGGTAATGTGACTGAGTGGGATATCAGGTGATGGTACTGAGTCTGCACTGTCACCTTAGATGTTGCCAGGACGTAAAACTCCAACAACCGAAGCAAACCAAACTTATGTCCATAACCCAGCCTTAGGACATTTGTTATAATGGGTTGTCTCAGGCACAGGGCTGCGGGAGTAACTATGGACCATGTGTAATGGTTGCCCTTCCTGGGTGAACATCATGCCAATTGGACTAACATGAATGCCCACGATTACCGTGTTATGTATCATTTATAGGCCCGGTTACATACATGTTAGTGGACGTAGTTGAATGTAGTGGAGGCTAACGTAGTGGAACTGTAGTTGAACTGTAGTTGAACTGTAGTTGAACTGTAGTTGAACTGTAGTTGAATTGTATGTAGTTGAACGGTATGTAATTGAACTGTATGTAGTTGAACTGTATGTAGTTGAACGTAGTTGAACGTAGTTGAACGTAGTTGAACGTAGTTGAACGTAGTTGAACGTAATTGAACGTAGTTGAACATAGTTGAACATAGCTGAACATAGATGACCATAGTTGCATGTAGTTGAACATAGTTGAACGTAGTTGAATGTGGTTGAATGTAGTTGAACATAGTTGAACATAGTTGAACATAGTTGAACGTAGTTGAACATAGTTGAATGTAGTTGAACATAGTTGAACGTAGTTGAACGTACCGGCATCCATACTTCTTGGTAATAATGTGGGTGGGAAGTGAGTTCCGATATAATCTTTGGACATGTTCAAAAGAGTGCTATGTTAGAGGCTGAATTTGCATTCATGATGGTAACATACTCTAGCATAGCCTAGCATACTCTAGCATGCTCTAGCATACTCTAGTATACTTGGATGAAGCCCTGGTCACATAGCCGTTAGTGGACATAGGTGAACATAGTGGAGGCTAACGTAGTTGAATGTAGTTGAACGTAGTTATACATACCAGTATCCGTACCATAACGTATTTATCCATACTGTAATTTATTTATCCGTACCGTAACATATTTATCCATACCATAATGTATTTATCCATACACTAACATATTTATCCGTACCAAAACCTGCCATACCTTAAAGCTGCATAGTCCGATGAAGCATCAAACTTTCAAAACCAAAATAATTATATAGATTGGACTGTACATGTCTAACTTAGATATTGATGCACATATTAAGAATTTATTGCCACATAGAAGGGAACACTGAGACAATTTGATAGAACCTGTTACTGTTGAAGACTATGGTATCAGAGTTTTGGCGTGCTTGCCAAAAATAAGTTTACATGTTTGAATTTCAAATATCTCAAAACTTATCCATTTAAAATCAAAGTTACTTTAACCTGAAATAAGGAAGATTATAATGATCAATTTAATATATTTATCTCAGAAAAATTACCAAAACGCAACACCATCGGACCATGCAACTTTAATGTATTTCAACGTTGTTTAAGATACTTACACCACGTTTGACCCACATTAGCCTGCACTACGTTCACTTACGTTCAACTATGTCCACTAACCTGTATGTGACCGTGGCATTACTGTGGGGGTGGGGGTGGTGAGTGCTGCTCACTACATATACACGAAGCCAATTCAGTGATCTTCTTTTCTGGGACCAGCTGTGTTTGGCCTAATTTAGTCAAAAGATAACCGAAGTCATGCTGTGACCACATAGATATGTCAGCACTTAATGATGCCACTAATGGAATGCATACAGAACAGGGTAAAAGGGTGCTCCGAAAGAACTGCAAGATAAACCTGTGGGAGGAAGGTTAAGTCTGTGTTTCCATAGACTGTTCCCTTGTGGCATGTTCCGTTATTCCATGTTCGCTTGTGACCTTGTGATGAGCCACACAGACAATGAACATGTTCGTTCTCTATGTTCCTGGTCAGTATGTAAACATGTGCCATGCACAAGGTGATATGGTCCCTGGGTCCAACCGATGGGAACGGCCACTAAGCAAAACACAGGTTTATTGTCTGAGTGGTGCGTTATAAGGTCACAAGTGAAGATGGAACAAGGGAATGCCCCACAAGTGAACAGTCTATGGATACAACCTAAAACGCATTGTTCCACTCCGCCGAACCTGACATAAGTCAGCCATACAGGGCAGCCATTTGCACTTGAAAAGAACAGCTCTGATTGGCTGAAGCTATTGAATCTTTCAACCTTTCCATATCAGCCATCTTGAACTACACCATGTGACCTTATGGATGAACCCATGAGACACATTCGATTCATACGTATATAAACCCACTTCCGGTCCCAGTCGAATAGGAATTTGTAAAGAAATATTTTGATATGCGTATAGAAAGACCCAGTCGCATACATCCACTGAGTTTCTGCCGACAGCATAGATTGAAACGCAACTTTAAAGATATAGGGGGGCCTATAGTCCGATGAAGGCATCACATTTTCAAAACTGAAACACTTATCTGGGTTTGATCTTACATAAATTATATTGACACACTTATTAAGCTTTTGTTCCTGCATAGAAGGGGTTATCTAAGTCAAGTTAACAGAACCTCTTACTGTTGAAGCCTATATTGTAGCATCAGACTCTTGGCGTACTTACCGAAATTAATTTGACACAATTTTAATTCAAATATATCCCAAGTTTGCCATTTAACATTAACATTTAATTCAAAGTAAATCATAACGATCAAACTAATGTATTGATCATCGAAAATGTCAGAAACTCAAAAAAGCCATCGGAACTATGCAACTCTGACAAACAGAAAACTGGAGTACTTGTCTAGGCCTACATCCGAGTAATGTGTGTAAAGGGACTGGGTTTTATTTTTGGTACACATATTATAAACACCATCACGCCAGGCTAAGTCTTGTCAATCAGGCTCCCAATGCACATCCATAGACGCTCGTCAGCCATGTCGCCCTGGGACTGACAGCATTCGTGCCTCCCATTGAAGAGTTCCAGCGGCAGGAAAATCGCACCGGCGGTGGCTGGTAGGCGTACACAAGGCGACGGCACCTAGCGGCAGCCGGCGGAACTAAACTAAAGCAAACAGTCCCACGCGGACGGTGCCGCGGCGGCGTCCCTCCCTCCCTGATTAATCCCATTTTTACCCACCCACCCGCCCTCCGCCATTCTGTTCACTCCGGTAATGTTTGCCCAGAAGATTTCAGTCCCCACCGACGTTGCCAACGCTAAGGCCGCCCTGGTGGGGTGATTGTGAGGAGAAAGGTGTGTGTAGAGAGTGTGGGGGTTGGAGGGGGGGGAGGATGGGGGTGGAGGTGGATGGGGGTAGATATGCATGGTGGGTGAGGGGGACAGTGCCTGCGTAGGGGTTGGGTTGGGGAGGGGGTTCTGAGGAGGTATGTTGGATGGTGGAGTGTTGTTGTGGGGTAGGGGGAAGGGTGGGTAGGTATGTAGTGGTGGAGAGGTAGGTAAGTAACTGTAAGTGCATAAGTGTGTGTGTGTCTGAGTGTGTGGGTATGTGAGTGCTCCACACTAATGGGTATAGCTATGTATTAGTTGTTTGTCCGCCGAAATACGTGGGTTCAGAGTTCCACTGGTCCCTCAGGAAGGACTGAGCTGGGGACCAGTATGTTGGTGTCACAGCTGCATCTTATAGTTACACACCAGATGGTGGGCGATATATTGAGTATATGTGTAACAGCATGATGCACAAAGTGGTGTTCTAGCTGATGTGAAATATGTGTCGGTTGCTTTCATTGCAATCTTTGTTTGTTTGCCCGAATCGGTAGAGTGTAGGCTTCCCGTGCGGAAGGTTGGGAGTTCGAATCCCAGCCGAGTCAAACCAATGACTTATCAAATTGATACATGTTGCTACCTAACCTGGCACTCGGCTTTAATAGTTTAAGACAAGGACTCATTAGCACTGTGTAAAGATAATGTGACTGTGGGATATTGGGTCATCGTGCTGGTGGCCTTGGCTCCCAGTCGGGCAGCACTATAAAGTTACCATGAGTGTGCACTGTCACAAGTCAGTACCCATCCTGATATGGCATTAGATGTTGCTAGGATGAGAAACAACAACAGACAAACAAATTGTTTGTTGGGATATTACATCATTTCTGTTCTGTAATTCAATGGAGATATTCTGGGTTAGAACAACAGGTTTGATATTACTATTTTATTAGAGATATTGTTTACTGAAGATTTATCTATGATACATAATGACAAAATTAAAATGACCAAATTTGATTAATTATATATCAATAAAATTTACCAAATAGCATAAAATATCCAATACTGGGATGCAATGTCCACCCCTTTCCCCATCCCTACTACTTATGGCCCTGTATTGTTCTTGAGGAGGCAAGGCTAATGAGGTTACGAAATTGGTATAATTGGTTAGTGGCCTCCTTGCCTAATGGCTGTCTCAAAGTAGGTGTCCAAAGGGATGGGAGTCATACATTCACTGACTATTCTGTATATGTTGTTAGTTAATGCACCGGTATCTAACTTGGATATATAGATTCAAATATTGGTAAGTGTTTTGGTTTTCAAACAAATATATTTCATTGGACCATCTAACTTTAATTCGACACAAAATTGGAGTTTGCAGTATGCATAATGTAATCTGTATGTATACATAATATAGTTTGAATGAATTAGATTGCATCGTCCGATGGTTTTGAATTTCTGTATTTTTTTCTTGAGATAAATATATTAGATTAATCACTAATATCTACTTTACATTAGTTTAAAGGTACTTTTATTTTGTAACAGGTTCTGTTAAATTGACTCAGTATTGCCTTCTACGCAGAAACAAATGCTTAATAAGTGCATCAGTATCTAAGTTAGATATGTCAAATCAAATTTAGATAATTAGTTTGGTTTTGAAAATTTGATATTTCATCGGACTATGCAGCTTTAAGCATAACCTAGATTTGGGATGTGCATACTCTAATATATCTGTCCAGATATTACTTCAAATATTATTAGGAGAACCGCCCATCTGGAATCAAGCAAGGAACTGCTTGTGTTGGTCGCGCATCTTAAGTGGATACAAAATTAGATTTTAGAGTATGTATATTTATAGTTTTGCGAGTATTAATTATTATTATAGACTCCATTAGAGACAATGTAACACATATTGTGGTTGAGATCGATACCTCTGGTCGGCCAAGACAAATTTAGCCTAGCGTTTTATTCATTGTCAAAATTTCCGACGAGAGTGAGGATGATGGTAGTGCTCACGCCTGCTCGGCAGCAGTTCGCCATGGGTTTGCCTACCTGAGTACAAACCTGAGTCACCCAGGCTGCTGCATTTGCCAGCGGAGGGGCGATCGAGCATTTCTAGACAAAAGCTATATGCCCTCCATTAAATAATATTTGTGTAATGTCTTTATATACCACAATACACTAGTTTGTGTGTGCATCATCTAGTATGGGTGACCCAGTAGGGCCTATGCATCGTCTAGTTTTGGAGAGGATATAATGGAGTGTTGATGAACTGGAGTTTAAAATCTAGTTTTGATTAACTGGAGTCTGCATAATCTAGCTTTGAAGTATGCGTCATGTATTGTCAATGAACTAGAGTATTCATAATCTAGTGTTAATGAACTAGTCTATATAATCTAGTTTTCCTGAACTGGAGCATGCATAATCTAGCTTTGGAGTAGAGATAATCTAATACTGATGAACCAGAGCATGAATAATCTAATTTGGTAAACTGGAATGTGCATAATATAGTTTTGAAGTATTCATCATGTATTGTCAATGAACTAGAGTATTCATAATCTAGTGTTAATGAAGTAGTAGTCTGTGCATAATATAGTTTTGAGGTAAGCATAAACTATTGGTGATGAAGTAGAGTATGCATAATCTAGTTTTGGACTATGCATAATCTTGCGTTGATGAACTAGACTACGCGTAATAATTATTATTCTAGTTTTGGAATATAAGTTTATTTCGAGAGGCGTCTTAAGTCAGTTGGTTCGTCATTGGAGTTTTCCATCCTGGCAATATCTAAGACAGGATTGCCGAATGAGTTGAGCGTCCGTCCCCCATTCTGGTAGATCGTGGGATGGTGGGTTTGAATCCTGGTCGAGTCAAACCAATGACTTAAAAATGTATACTTGTCGCTTCCTAGCCTGGTGCTCAGCATTATTAGAATAGTGCGAGGAGCAGTGGAATGAGGAAGATCAATCATCCACGATTGAAATTTCGCCCACTTAGTCAACTAATCTACCCCCAAAAAGGTCATATCAGGATGGATACCACCTTGTGACAATGTGCACTCATGACGCCTTTATAGTGTTGCCGCACTGACCACCAGCACCATGCCACCAGCAGGCCACCAGCACCATGACCTGATATCCCACTCGGTCACATTATCCTGACACTGAACCAACCAGTCCTTGCCATATCCTAATAATGCCGAGTGCCTGTCTAGGAAGCGAGAAGTATAAATTGTTAAGCCATTTGATTTGACTCAGAGTTCAAATCCCATGATCTACCAAAACGGGAGACGGATGCTCAACTCATTCAGCCAGCCTGTTTGGTCTAAGTCAGTTGGTCTTTGCGCGGGTGTGACACTGATAGTGGCACTGACACTGGGGTTGTTTATCCTGCTGACAGTGAGTTGTGACTGAAGATGGGTACCCACTCATAGTAATTGACCACTGGTAAACAGAGTAGGCTTCCCCACCTGAATGAGGCAAATTCAAAAGGGAACAAAATAAGAAGAAAATGGAGAAATAAAAGAAAAATAGGGGGGGGGGATAAAAGGACAAAAAGAAGAAGAAAATGGAGAAATACAAGGAAAATAGGGGGCGGACAAAAGGGTAAGAAAGAAGACATTCCTTCCTCTGGCCTTGTGCTCACTCACTACGAGGGTGTGGAGGGTCGGAGGGGTGGGAGGCTTCTCCCAGATAATACTCACAATTCCACCCCCGCTCCACCCGCCCCCAACTCACACCTACATCACCCCCTACCTCCACCCCCCCCCCCCCCCCCCCACCGGCACCCCAGCCCTGGGCGACGGGCGCCCACCTCCCCAAACAAACAGCACTCGCCTCTTGTAGTTGTAACAACAACATAGACCCGGACGATCCGATCGGTAGTGTGTACTCCCACTGGTTTTCCCACCCACCCGCCCCGAGCTGAATTACCCGGCAGGAATGACACACTGGGATCAGGCTCTTACCGTATTAACACTTTTTTTTGTTTAATTAGATAGATTTATAATGTTGTAATGTAAAGTAATGCACAATTATCTACTATGAACATTTAAGAAAGTTATAACCAGTTTTATGGAACCACTGGGCGCGGTGGCCGAATTGGTAGAGCGCAGGCGGGAGATCAGGTGTTCAATTCCCGGTCAAGTCAAACCAATGACTTGTAAAATTGATACGGTGTCACTTCCTAGCCAGGCGTTCGGTATTAATAGGATAGGGCAAGGACTGGTTAGCACAGTGTTTAGATAATGTGCCTGAGTGGGATATCGGGTCATGTTGTTCACTATAGACAACACACACACCTGGTTTTAAACAGCCTATGCCTTAATCCTTTCTCCCTTGATGTGATTAGTTGCATTGACTTTTTTTTCTGGAAAAAATATTCCAAAGAACACCTAAAAATCATCATATCTGCGAGCAGACATTTGCATGCAGGTTTTATTCTGCAGTGAAAACTAGGTTCTATTGTGATTGGCTGATATCTTTTTTCCGTTGACCTAGTTAGTAGTTTCAAGATGGCGTTTCTCTAATCCCACTACATGTATATGGGGAATTCAGCAGAAATTCCTGGCATAATACTAGGAGGACGGTGTTACAGAGTTAACACTTATTCCACAGTCCATGGCTACCACAAGCCCCATATCGGGCAATCACCGATTGTTATTGCCTATGCCCCGAGTGCATTAAGGGACTGCCCCCCGGCCTTGTCAGGCTGTGGACAGGTGGGTGTTATTCTAACACCGATCTCATGCCGCTTGTACTGGCAATGTTTCCTTTATGGCAGGCAAACTGTTGCTCTTTCTCAAGCACTATATATATACCGTGTAACATATGTAAACACTGGCGTAAAGTAACGCCGTCGGTGGGTGGGTGGGTAGGGTGGGTGGGGTGGGGTGGGGTGGGGTAGAGGTATGTGGGGGTAGGGTGGGGGGTTGAGCGAGTCTCGGCTTCAATACGAGCAAATTTCAGCCCACTTGGCAAGAGTTATCAAACAAAAAAGGATTACAACAAAAATGCAAGGTAGTAAAAATGTAATGAAAATATGTTACATATAATATATATATATATATATTATGATTTATATTATATAATATACAGTAAAACCTCTCTAACAGACCACCTCAACAGATCGCCCACTCCCCTCTATCGATCGCTTTATCTGGGTCCAAACAATACCATTTAAGGATATTTTAATTCCCTAAACCGACGACCTCCCTAAGCAGACCACTGATAGTCGGTCGGGAGATCAATGGATTTAGAGAGGCTTTAATACAGATACCATATATTATTTATTATATATTATGCGATATCTATACTATTGTGCATGTTATGCATTATGCATTAAATACATTATATACAATATATACCTTATATACATTATATACATTATATACTGTACATACATTACATATATTACATATATTACATACATTACATGAATTACATGCATTAGATGCAGTACATGCATTACATGCATTACATGCATTACATGCATTACATGCATTACATGCATTACATGCATTACATGCGTTACATGAATTATATACATTATATACATTATATACAGTATATATATATTATATAAGTATATACATTGCATACAATACATTATATCCGTGTATGCACTATGTAAATTGTATACATTATGTACAGTATATACACTATTTACATTATATATAATATATACATGATACACATTACATATATCATATATATTATATGTAGTATACACATTATATATATATGCATTATGTGCATAATATGCATTGTATGCATTATATGCATCATGTATATTATATGCATTATGTACATTATATGCATTATATACACTATAATATTATATGCATTACCTACATTATAATAGTATATACATTATGAATATATATATATAGTTTACATACATTATATACATGATATCCATTATATGCATTATATACATGGTATACATTATTTACATGACATACATTAATACATTCCGACTCCAGAGCAGGCAACATCTAATTTCAACGTACTCGTCTATCATGCCACCCCCAACTAGGAAACGACGTGGGCGTCCCCCAGGTTCGTCTGGACTATCGAGGAGAGGTTTAAGGCCTCGTAAGCAGTTCTCATCGTGCCGACCCCCTTCATCATCAGAAGAGTCAGGTTCAGACGGTGTTTCCGTACTAGACACTCCGGGCATCGCCCCACCCTCAGTCACCGGCAGTCTATCGGGCTTGGAGGCCAGACTGGCGGCATTAGAAGAACGCGCCGGTAAGCCGACTGGGCACACTCCAGTTCCGGGCCCCTACTCGCCGCCGGATCACGCCTCGACCCCTCGATCCGGGTTTTCCTCGTTCTCTCCAACTCCTAGACATCGTGCCCCCGAGAGGGTGCCTCCTGGTGTCTCCCGTCTCGCCTCATCCAACCGCCCGACGGCCGACGCCCCGCCGACGACCGCCCCGCAGCCGGTTACTCCGACACCGGCGGCAGCCCCTGCCGCCGCCCCTCTCTACCAGCAGCTGCAGCCTCAGGCTCCCATCACAGCCGACTACCTGATCAACTCGACCCACGCCTTACACAAGCCCCCAGGTACGAAGTTCTACCCACATAATTTCAGAACGCGGGGCGATAACTTTAAGAAGATAGGCGTGGGTGAAGCGACCTGGGCTGAATACTTCTTCGCGCTTAGAGTAATGCTGGCCCAACCCGAGTTCCCTCGACCGTGGGTCACAGCAGTGCTCCAGCATGAGGAAGACCTAGCTAGAATGGCCATCACCTGGGACTGGCCCACCTGCCGCAGGTGGTCGGAAAGAACTTTCCAGTTGGTAGCAGACGGGCGCTTAAAGGAAGGGTGGCTAGATGCAATAGCAATCAAGGACGTTCAACGGGACGTTTCCACTGAGGCAGTACGAGTGTTGCAATCACGGGGGGGTGGTCAATATGCAACTGAGTCTAGGTATACCCCCGCTTCCACCGCTCGACCTGCGGCTCCATCTACACAGAGTGGGTCCTCTGCGTCAAACGTCCCTGTTAACCCCTTTCCTGTCAACCAGAGAGAGGAGTACTCCAGAGACAATGACGGCAAGCCCTGTTATAACTGTAACTGGGGTAAAGAGTGTGGTTTCAATGTGTCACACGGTACTGCCCCCGATCGAGCCCCCCACATCTGTGCGTGGTGCGCTTATAAATTTAAGCGCATCCTGCAGCATAAGGAGCAGGACTGTCTAAAGAAACGAAAATTCTTAGACAAAAAAGCAGCAGAGGCAGCAGGCACTGGTGTAAGTTATAACGAGATCTGCTCAAATACTAATTCTACTGTTATGTTGCCAAATCTAGAAAAGAGTAATCTTAATGAACCGAGTACTGATAACGTGTCGCCACAATTTCCACTTAATTCAACCGTATCAGTGGTAACTAAGCAACCCTTGAGCCCTAATCTTGATGACCCGCAATACATTGATAGCTGTAACTTGGTCGAACTGAAACAAGATAAATCTATCAGCCCTAAACCGCAGGTCGTCTCAGAACCTGAGAAAGTCAAAACTAATAATACTCAATCTCAAGCTGTAAATATGACTCTCAAACCTGTAACTGTGTTGAATCCTCCGTTAAATGCAAATAATCAACTGTCTTTTCCATCGCTAACAACTAACTGGTTCGACGCCCCCATTCAAGTTGTATTATCCGCTCTACCCAAAACTCAGTCTCAAACATTTGTCCCCCCCCCACACCACTGGAGTTTAAGGACTCACTATGCACCTTCTGGCCCCATACCGCAGAAATAGCATGGGTCCCACACACTTCCTCCTATGGCCAGATTTACAATCAGGTTTGATCAACTGGTCTCCCTAACTATATGGGAGCAAAAATATCGCTTCCCTCTGGTCTAAATATTCCAAAGTGGCGTGCAGTTCTCCTTAATTACCCAGATGTTTTACTAGTAGATCATCTAGAATTTGGGTGGCCTATTGACTACTCCTCCAAGAAGGTACCCATCCCCACGTATAAGAATCACTCAAAATCAAGTGACGACATCACACACATCTACGCATTTCTAGACAAAGAAATATCCCTAGGTGCGCTACTTGGCCCATTCCAGACCCCCCCATTTGAACCCTGGTGCCAAATTAGCCCAATGATGACACGCCCAAAAAAGAACTCACTCCAAAAAAGAATAATCATTGACCTGAGTTTTCCTAAAGGAAAAAGTGTAAACGCGGGTATAGTTAAGGGCTATTATCTAGGCAAGCCGTTTAATTTCTTCCTTCCCTCGGTATCAACCCTTACCAATAGACTTACAATCCTAGGTAGGGGTGCCTGGATGTGGGGCGGTGACCTTGCACGCGCCTATCGCCAGCTGAGAGTCTGCCCACTCTCCGTTCCCCTCTTGGGTATATCAATCAACGGCAATATTTATATAGACCTGGCACCTCCCTTTGGGTGCAGAACCTCCGCACTAGCATGTGCACGTACAACCAGGGCAGTCGTTTGGTTATTACGTAATCAATCTATCTTTTCTTTATGCTACCTAGATGATTTTATAGGTATCGAGGATACTGAATCAAAAGCGAACGCTGCGTACGCTGAATTTATAAACCTAACTTCACAACTTGGCCTAACTCTAGCTCTCGAAAAGTGTACCCCCCCGTCTACCTCCATCACCTGGTTAGGCTTCCTAATCGACTCGGTCGCAATGACAGTTACCCTACCCCAAGATAAATTACAGGATGTATTAGAAGAATGTCAACTTTGGGAAAATAAACGTACCTGCTCTAAGAAGCAACTACAAAGCCTAGCAGGCAAGCTGCAACATTTATCTAAGTGTATAAAACCTGCAGTTAGATTCTCCAATAGAGTACTTGAAGCATTACGGAAAGCACCCCATACAGGTCAATACACGTTCGATAAGGATATGCTGAGGGACCTCGAATGGTTTCAATGTTTCGCATCTGCATTTAATGGTAAGCAATTATTACCACAAGCACCACGAACCGAATGGGTGATAGAATGCGACTCCACCTTAAAGGCGGGAGGAGCGTTCTCCAAAGTAGCATTCTACAAGTCTATCTACGATTCAAAATTATTACAAAAAGACCTAGCAATAACGCAACTAGAAGCACTTAACCTAGTACATGCTGTAACACATTTACTACCACCAGAACCACATGATTATTTGATAAAAGTAAACACCGACAGTCTATCATCACAACAGGTACTAGATTCAGGTAAAGGTAAAGAGAAAGTTCTATGTGCGTGTGCCCGACAGCTATGGCTGATTGCAGCTCATAAGAACTGTGAGGTTGAAGTACTCCATAAACCTGGTAATGACTTAATACTAGCCGACGCATTAAGTAGAGCCCCACATTCCACTACAGCTGCAAGTAAAGCGAAAAAAATGTGCGCCGATCGAAATCTTCTTGAAATAAATGTTCACATCTCACTTAACATTTTATCATGTAACATCTAAATGCTGTCATTGGAAGATAGTAATTTTTTGCCTCTATCTTCCAGGATACGCAATGAGTCACCACAATCGGCTCATTAGCCTCTACACCTGCGCTCTGGCCCCGCGGACGTGGCAGAATAAGGCAGCCCACGTCCGGGTGTATCTTGACTTCTGTAACAAGAACAAGTTACGTCCGAGTTCACCGTCCACCTATGACCTTATGTCTTTCTTGCTCTTCCTCTCCGACCGGCTCAGATCACCCGGCGCAGTGCTGAACTACTTCAGCTCAGTAAAAGTGTGGGTGTTAAGCATGTCAGGTATGGGCTCGGCCTTCGAAGCCCCGGAGTTAAGAACCTTCAAACGAGGTATTCTCAAAGCGTCAAAGCACGTAGTCGCTAGAGCCACTCCTGTCAACCCCCGAGATTTCAAGGCTATCATAGTGTCCCTAACAAACATGTTCCCCAGGCCGCATGTCATCATTATCGCTCTCGTGATCACCTACCTGACCCTGATCAGACAGTCAAACATTGCTAATCTCTCTGCTGGAGCCACGGGTTCCACTCACGTACTCAAGGGTAGCGATATCAGAAGGCGAAAGGGGTCCCTCACAGTAACCTTGAGGTCCTCCAAGACGAGGTCCGCCTCAGACCCCCCGGTGGTGTTCCGCCTGCCGGCCATTCCGGGTTCCCCCTGCTGCCCTGTGACCGCCTGGGATAACTACTCTCGAGCAGTAACCCTGCTGCCGGAGTCCCCTGCTTTCCTCTTGGCTGATGGTACGCAGCTCACCCTCGCAACTCTTACCAGAGCCCTCAGGGTGGCCTCGTACACGGTGTTCGGAGTTGACAAAGGGTTGACCCTACAGGGACTCAGGAGAGGGGCCACCCAGGCGTGTCAGGGTTCTGGTTTGACTCTAGACCAGTTAATGGCGGCGGGGACGTGGCGTAGCTCGGCGGTCAACTCGTACTTAAGGGCCTTTTACATTATGAATATATATATATATAGTTTACATACATTATATACATGATATCCATTATATGCATTATATACATGGTATACATTATTTACATGACATACATTAATACATTACTTACAGCATATATACATTGTATACATTACATACCTTACATACATTATATACATTCTATGCATGATATGCATGACATACATTATTTTCATTATTATACATCATATATATCATATATTATGAATATTTATTGCATCAGTTAATTTAGGTCCAGTGTACATACAATACATATTATGTTTATTATATATTATATATATTGAATTTCATAAATAGAGGAGGACGATTGTAGACACCATGTTTGCTCCGTGAACAACCAACGAGACAAAACAGAGCACACCTTTCCGCTTTCCATTTTCACTTACACACACTGTCTATGGAGTGCTAGTGACAAACCTGACCCACCCACCCTCCCCACCCTCCCACCTTTGTTGTCATGCCAATTAAATTGTATTGATATACATCGCTAATACCCCTGTCACACTACGACGTAACGAGCCAACGTGAGCCTAACGTGGGCATTTTTCGTCATGACGTTGGGTTACGTCATGATGACGTCGGAATGACGTTAGAATGACGTCGAGCTACGTCACATTACGTCGTGTTACGTCGAGTTGCGTCAAGGTTTTGGACATGTTCAAAACTTTCGACGTATCTCGACGTGAAGCCGTTACGTTGGGATGACGTGACAATGACGTTAGGTAGACGTTTCCCGATCGTTATAGCAGCGTAAATGACGTTAGAGTCACGTTATGTCACATCAGACCGACGGCCGGGGTTGGAGCAACGTGTGAGCAGCGTTTTGCACGTTACGGTCACGTTACGGTCACGTTACGGTCACGTTACGGTCACGTTACGGTCACGTTACGGTCACGGTTACGGTCACGTTACGGTCACGTTACGGTCACGTTACGGTCACGTTACGGTCACGTTACGGTCACGTTACGGTCCGTTACGGTCACGTTACGTCCACGTCGCACCCGTTACGGCGACGTTACGCTCACGTTACACTAACGCCCGGTCACGTCGCCAATTACCCCTCCCCCTTAACGTTGTCACGTTACAGCTAAGGTCACGACGTACACCGACGTTACTTTCACGTTACGCTCACGTCCACAATTTGCATATTACGCCCATAACGTCGACGTAATATCATTATTTTCACGTTGTGGTTACGCTGACGTAGTCACGTCGTAGTGTGACAGGGCCATAACATTCTGCACATTTTTGAAGCACACATAGAAATTGCGCGTGAGTGCTGTGATAGCGTGGCAGTGTGTGTATATATGTGTGTTTGTGTGTGTGTCTGTCTGTCTGTCTCTGCAGGGGTATTATTATATGCATTCATCGCACACACAATGTCAGGTTTCTTCTATTAAAATTCCAAGTCTTCTATAGAACCTCTCCTCCCTCCACCACCACCACCACTCCACTCCTAGCATTCCTCCTTTGTGTACGTCTTCGGTGGGGTTTCTTCCACATGTGGCCGAGTCCATTTATGTTGTGTGGGGGGGGGGGGGGGGGGGTCTTTTGCGCTGGGTTTTCCTTAACTGTTTTTGTTTTCTTTATTTTTTCTTTCTTTCGATCTCTCCCCACCTACCCACCCACCCGCCCACTCACCCCCACGCATTTTGCTGTGTATACTCTGCCACCAACATTGATTTCCACATACACACATCGTGAAGAAATCAAAGTACGTTGCGCTACGACGGCAGCAGGTGGCACCATTTGTGTCGTGAATGAGGCTGGCTGACTGAGGGCGGACTGCTGGCCGGAAGGAGCTGCTGGGGGAGCCGGGGTGGTGAACCGGAAGTAGGTAGAGTCGGCATGAAGTCCTGCCAGCATCCGGGCATCAGCACTACTAACAGCAGTAACAATGGCATAACAGTAAAACCGGCAGCACTGTCACTAGCATCAGCACCACAACTAACACCCCCACTAACACCAGTAACACTGTCACTAGCATCAGCACCACCACTAACACCACCACTAACACCGGCAGCACTGTCACTGGCATCAGCACCACCACTAACACGACCACTAACACCATTAACAATGGCACTAACACCACCACCACCACTAGCACCACTACTAACACCAGTAACAATGGCATAACAGTAAGACTGTTAGCACTGTCACTAGCATCAGCACCACAACTAACACCACCACTAACACCGGCAGCACTGTCACTAGCATCAGCACCACCACTAACACGACCACTAACACCATTAACAATGGCACTAGCACCACCACCACCACTAACACCACTACTAATACCAGTAACAATGGCAGAAAAGTAAGACTGGTAGCACTGTCCCTAGCATCAGCACCACCACTAACACCACCACTAACACCATTAACAATGGCAATAGCACCACCACCACCACTAATACCACTGCAACTAACACCACTACTAACACCGGTAACACTGTCACTAGCATCAGCACCACCACTAACACCACTGCAACTAACACCACTACTAACACTGGTAACACTGTCACTAGCATCAGCACCACCACTAACACCACCGCAAGTAACACCACTACTAACACCGGTAGCGCTGTCACTAGCATCAGCACCACGACTAACACTGCCACTAACACCAGTAACAATGGCAATAACACCACCAGCACGACTAACACCACTGCAACTAACACCACTACTAACACCGGTAACACTGTCACTAGCATCAGCACCACCACTAACACCACCACAACTAACACCACTACTAACAGTGGTAACACTGTCACTAGAATCAGCGCCACCACAAACACCACCCCTAACACCAGTAACAATGGCAATATCACCACCACCACCACTAATACCACCGCAACTAACACCACTACTAACACCGGTAACACTGTCACTAGCATCAGCACCACCACTAACACCATCACCACTAACACCAGTAACACTGTCACTAGCATCAGCACGACCACTAAAACCACCACTACCACAAGTAACAATGGCAATAGCACCACCACCACCACCACTAACACCATCGCAACTAACACCACTACTAATACCGGTAACACTGTCAGTAACATCAGCACCACCACTACCACCACCACTAACACCAGTAACAATGGCAATAGCACCAACACCACCACTAACACTACCACAACTAACACCACTACTAACACCAGTAACACTGTCACTAGCATCAACACCACCACTAACAGCACCGTAACTAACACCAGCAACAATGTCACTAACACTGGCAACACCATCACTACTAGCACCAACACTAACACCAGTAGCACTGTCCCTAACACCAGCACCGCACCTAACACAATCACCACTAACATCAGTAACAATTTCAGTAACACGAGCACCACCGCTAAGACAACCACTAATCCCAGCACTAACACGAGCACTAACACCACCACCACCACAACACCACGACAACTAACACCACAACAACAACACCACAACCAACACCGCCACAGACATCAGTATCACTGTTCCTAACACAAGCACCACCACAAACACCACCAGAACTAACACCAATGCTAACATCGCCACTACTAACACCAGTAAGCCTGCCACTAACATGAGCCCCCACACTAATACCACTAGCACTAACACCACCATCACAAGTGCAATTACCACTATGGCTACAGCCACCACCCACACCAGGAACATTACCACTAACATTAACTCAATCACCAGGAATACTCCCTCTACCATCACTTTTACTACTACATTTACCACCAATGCCATCATCACTATTGCCATTACTACCACTATTACCACTACCACTACCACCACTATTACTATGACCATTACCATCACCCATACCACTACCATTAACACCACCCCTACCACCACCATTACCATCACCCCTATCACCACCATTACCATCACCCCTACCACTACCATATCCGAGGGTATCTTGGGTATCCCAGTGGGACAGCACTATAAAGTCGCCATGAGTGTACCTTGTCACAAGTCGATGCCCGACGGCCTTGACATTGATTCCTGACCGGTAGAACCCTGTCTGTATATTCAGGGAGGCACCAGTCTAGTCACCCCAGCCAGAACCAAGCGGCAATCGTCAGGTTGCCCCCTGCGCTCCAAGCGGCATTTCCATGCATTACCAACCACAGCGCCACAGCGGCAACCAGCGGAACCAATGGCTGAGTTGGCTCAAGAGCGAGCGCGAATCGATATCATAGTAATGGCTCGCAATCACTCAATTGACCCATGCTATAATCAGTACCTAGCTTGGCAACTTCCCCGCGTGTACTGCCACAGTACTAACCAGATTTACTCTTGTGAAATGACTAAATATGTAATGATTAAAAATAAACGCACACACGAAACAATGTATTATTAAAAACATTAGTACTAGTAGACACTTGCGGAAAGTGATTATTATATTTCGTGTAAACATATTGGACAAAATATTATATATATACGATATATATATATATATATGTATATATATATATATATATATATATATATGTGGTGTTCTCTGTGGCGGAGTGGTTAGAGTGTCTGACTTTTTTCTAGGTCGGACTCCTAATCTGAAGGTTGGTGGTTCGATTCCTCATGCCCCCACCTCTGCCAATTTGGATTTCCACCCCTGTGTATAACTTACAGCGACATCAAAGGCCAGTTGCTCTCATACCATGTCTATGTGGTGTGAGAGGTTAAAAATCCCTTGGGGCGGTAAAAGTGTAGACTCAGGCTTTCTATCGACAAACTGTCTAATGGTGAAAACAAGTCTATTCAGACTTATCCATGATAGGCAGTATAACTCTTCAAGAAAAAAAAAAATATATATCATGTATATCATATATAATATATATGAAAATTGCAATAGGCTACATATATATATCCTATTTATTTGGAAATTAAATTACACGCAATGCCAGCACTATTCATTTGTGCAATATGGTGACAGTAAGATACCGGCGATTGCTAATCGAATTATGGCGATAATTTAAAATTACACCCCTTAAAATATCGATATATGATAGAGCGCCGCCACCCACCACTCTCCCCTTTGGCTCTGGTGTGCTGAGTTTCTTAATAACGCCACTAGGGGGCGCAGAGCGCGTCATCACTAAACCCAGACACTCCTCTCATTCGGGGTCACGCGTCTGCGCACTGCGCCATGTCGATTTCGGCCCATGTGATGTTCATTTCACCGCACGACGCGTCAATATCCTAGTCACGTGGTCGCCCCCGTCTACCCATAATCCCCCCCGTGGCGACCTCCGTGACCCCTAGCGGACCGAACAAACAGTAGACTGGGTGGAGACGCTAGAAGGATGTGGTGCAGGTGTGTGTGGGGGGTGGGGTGGGGGTGGGGGTGGGGGTGGGGTGTCTGTGTGTGTGGCTATGTCGGGTGGGAGGGGGGGGGGACTACTGTGTGTGTGTGTTGCACTTGTTCATTAAAGCTGCATAGTCCGATGAAGCATCACATCATCTAAACCAAAGCAATTATCTACATTTGATTCTACATATCTAACCTAGACACTGATGCAGTTATTAAGCATTTCTTTCCACATAGGAGGGAGCTCTGAGTCAATTTAATAGAACCTGTTACTGCAGAAGCCGAGGGTGTCAGAGTTTGGTGTGCTTGCAAACATTAATTTTACATCTTTGCACTTCAAATATCTCAAAAGTTTGCTATTTAAACAAAATTAAGTTACTTCAAACTAATGTAAAGGCGATCATAACAATTAATTTAATATATTAATCTCAGACAAATGACAGAAATTCAAAACCATCGTACTCTGCAACACTAAGCAAGGACAATTTCAATTACCAACAAATGGGTTTCTTCATTTCGCTGGTGCTTGCCATATCCTCATATTATGCCAAGCGTTAGGATAACTAACCAGAATTATAAGGGTGTTTAACAACAACAAAAATCGGTGTGAATTGTCTGAAGAACAAAACCTGAATTGTAAATGTGTCCCTAAATGAATATTCATATATATATATTTGTCAGCGGTACAGTGACTTTGGGTAACCCAGAGCATTTGATGCATGAGCGAACAGGTAGCGCCCCACAGGTGACCTGAGGTTGGGGTAGGTTGAACCAGTAGATGACTTCCTTCAGGCTCCAGCAGTCGATGACTGAGGAGGGACTTGGGGCGGAGGAGCATTTGAAAGATCCCCGCCTTATTAATATTATACAGCGCAAACAATTCTTCGGTGCGACTGATACTGGTCAACACGCTGGCGAGATGAGTTGGCCGCGACAATGCCACCGGTAAAATGTTGCATCTTACAGAGGATAACAATAATAATAATAAAAATAATAAGTAATATTCCCTTATGTATCTTTATACTCGCAAAATACTGTATACATCGCATATATGGTTAAACTATGTCACTGCATTTCTGTATTGTCCTTTGACCTTTTAGTCTTTACTACAGTATTAGTACCATCCCTATTCAATCTTTTCTAGCAAAGCAGGGAAACCTCCTCACGAGGTATTATTAGATTATTCCATGGACCTGGAATTGCCGAATGAGTAGAATGTCCCCTTCTCTCCCGTGTGACAGATCATGGGATCCAAATGACCGAGACGACAAACCAAATATATTTGAAATTTATTCTTGCCACTACCTAGTCTGATGCTACCATCACTTCTACCACCACCATTATCATCACTTCTACCACCACCAGTACCATTGCTTCTACCACCACCATTGCCATCACCCCTACCACCACCATTGCCATCACCCCTACCGCCACCATTACCATCACTACTACCACCACCATTACCATCACCCCTACCACCACCATTACCATCACCCCTACCACCACCATTACCATCATCCATACCACCACCATGACCATTACCGCTACCAGTAGCACCACCGTTACCATCACCCCTAGCACCACCATTACCATCACCCTACCACCACCATTACCATCGCCCCTACCACCACCGTTACCATCACCCCGACCACCACCGTTACCATCACCCCTACCACCACCATTACCATCATCTCTACCACCAACTATCATCACCCCTACCACTGCCATTACCATCATCCCTACCATCACTGTTTTCATCACTTCTGCCACCAGCATTACCATCATCACTACCACCACGTTACCATCACTTCTACCACCACCGTTACCAACACCCCTACCACTACCATTTTCCTCACTTCTTCCACCAACATTATCATCACTAAGTAGTATAAGTAGCAGTGGAATCAGGAAGACCAATAGACTACATCCATCACTGTTCTGACTGTGCATGCGCTGAAAACGGCCTTGGGAGCAAAGCAAAGGCGAACGGCCATTGAGTTTGCCGATACCCGCATTGAAAAACGTCAGTTTTATTCAGAATTAATAGAAATCAATTTAATATAATCTTTTTGGTAAACATGTTTTCTATATGTGTTCCAAGCGGTTTGTGCCTAGGTGGTGTGGTTTTATCAATATTTTACTTTTTCTGTATGGAGATTACTCACTGCCATTGACAATGCATTGAGTACTCTGGCTATGTATGGCTCTAACACTAGTCTGAGTCCCTGGATTTTTCTAAATCTAAATGCACATGGCATAAGATGTGCTGATTATATTGATGTAAATGCAATGCTGGATAAAAGATTAATATCTTAATTTATTATATATATTTTTTTAGTTAGTATTCTATGTTTCGAACAAGAGCTGAGATGAGCTGAAACTAGCACATTTCATAGCTGCACCCAGTGTGCTTTTGCAGCGTTGTTTTGCTCTGACCCATCCCACAATGCACCACACCGCTGGAACCGTGAGGTAGTCTATTGTCCGCGATTGAAGTTCCCCGTTTTCAAGAAAACAAAATTATAAGCTTTCTAGTTTGGGGCATTATGTCCTAGGAGCATGTGTCCTATCAGGATGTTTCCTGCCTAGTGACAGCTTGCATTCTTTCTGCCCCACCAGGACAGCAACAAAATCAATTGGCTAAACCGTTCACTAGCCTCGGCCAGGTATCAATCCCACCAGTCCTAGCCATCGCCTCGGCCACCTGGTGCTGCAACCACCTAGCCACCTAGTGACTGAATTGGTTGAGTGCGAGCCTCACGTGCGGAAGATCGGGAGTTTCGATCCCAGTCCAGTCAAACCAATGACTTATAAAATTTACACTTGTCGCTTCCTAGCCTAGTGCTCGGCATCAATAGGATAGGGCAAGGACTGGATTTGCTCATTGTCAGGATAACATGACAGAGTGGGATATCAGGTCATGGTCGCAGTGACCTGATTTCCCAGTGGGGGCAGCACAATAAACTTCCCATGAGTGCGCACTGTCACAAGTTGGTACTTATCCTGATATGACCTCAGATGTTGCCAGGATTTAAAACTCAAAAAAATCAACCAACCACCCCATCTCGTCTGAGCGGAGCAGGGAAGGCAGCTGTCACAGTGCCAGTGTCAGAGTAGTGCAACTGCGTGTGCGCGGCAATGCCATGAGCTGCTCATGGTATCGGAAACAGACCAGAGCGTGTTGCCCGAGGTACCCTCCGCTGGTCCCGGCTGAGAGAGAGCAGCTGTGACCCTGCATTTGTACACACCCTGAAGTGCGGTGGGAATTCCTCCAATCGCTACCCTTCACAATAGACCCCACATACTTTTTTTTTAAATTCTCGCGGTACCTACCGTACTTGGTGGCCGAATCAGCGAATCGGTAGAGCGCAGGCTTCCCGTGCAGAAGGTCGGGAGTTTGATTCCAGGTCGTGTCAACGCATTGACTTACACAATTTATACTTGTCCCTTCCTAATTCTAGCCAGGCCCATCCTGATATGACCTTAGATGTTGCCAGGATGTAATACTCCAACAACCAAAATCCTAGTCAGGCGCTGGGCATTGTTAGGATAGGGCAAGGACTGGTTGGCTCAGTGTGAGGATAGTGTGACTGAATGAGATTATCAGGTCATGGTGTAGGTGGTCTGGTCTCCCAGTGGGGCAGCACTATAAATTCACCATCAGTTAGTACTCTCAGCAGTCGGTACCTGTCCTGATATGACTTTAAATGTGGCCAGGACGTAAACTCCCAATAACCACTGACCTTTTAATTTCGCACTGAACCCACGGACACATGATGACCAAACTTAGTTTTGGTTATCGCCCTACATTTGGTTTTCACTTTGGGCTGGAGTGAAATTGTTGCAACACCATCAACAAGAGTGATAACACTGGCATCACCAACAGTACCAAACACCACCAAGCACCACCAACACTACCAAACACCACCAAACACCACCACCAACAGTACCAAACACCACCAAACACCACCAAACACCACCAAACACCACCAAACACCACCAAACACCACCAAACACCACCAAACACCACCAAACACCACCAAACACCACCAAACACCACCAAACACCACCAAACACCACCAAACACCACCAAACACCACCAAACACCACCAAACACCACCAAACACCACCAAACACCACCAAACACCACCAAACACCACCAAACACCACCAAACACCACCAAACACCACCAAACACCACCAAGCACCACCAAACACCACCACCACCAACACTACCAAGCACCACCAAACACCACCAAACACCACCAAACACCATCGAACACCACAACCACCAGCACTACCGAACACCACAAAATACCACCACCACCAACACTACCAAACACCACCAAACACCACCAAACACCACCAAACACGAACACCACCAACCACGACCAAACACCACTAAACACCAGCAAACACAACCAAACACAACCAAACACAACCAAACACAACCAAACACAACCAAACACAACCAAACACAACCAAATACAACCAAACACAACCAAACACAACCAAACAACACCACACACAACCAAACACAACCAGACACCACCAAACACCACCACACACCACCAAGCACCACCAAACACCACCAAACACCACCAAACACCACCAACAACAACACTACCAAACACCACCAACAACAACACTACCAAATACCATCAAACACCACCAAACACCACCAAACACCACCAACCACCACCAAACACCACCAACCACCACCAAACACCACCAACACTACCAAACACATAACACCATCCACCAACTCTACCGAACACCACCAAACACCACCAACCACTACCAATCACCACCAAACACCACCAAGCACAACCAAACACAACCAAACACCACCAAACACAACCAAACACCACCAACCACCACCAATCTCCACCAAACGCCACCAAACACCATCAAACACCACAACCCACCACCAAGCTCCACCAAGCGGCACCAAATTGCACCAACCACCACCAAACACAACCAAACACAACCATACACCACTAAACACCTCCGAAACACCTCCAAAAGACCAACAAAACAACACCTAAACTATCCCACAACAACCCCAAAAGAACACCACCACCATTAAAACAGAACCACCAACAACACCGAGTCTGTCGCCTGGTCTGTCGCTGGGTCTGTCACCGGGTCTGTCACCGGGTCTGTCACCGGATCTGTCACCGGGTCGGTCACTGGGTCTGTCGCAGGGTCTGTCACCGGGTCTGTCACCAGGTCTGTCACCGGGTCTGTCACCGGGTCTGTCACCGGGTATGTCGCCAGGTCTGTCATCGGGTCTGTCACCGGATCTGTCGCCGGGTCTGTCGCCGGGTATGTCTCCGGGTCTGTCATCGGGTCTGTCACCGGGTCTGTCGCCGGGTCTGTCGCCGGATCTGTCACCGAGTATGTCACCGGATCTGTCGCCGGGTCTGTCACCGGGTATGTCTCCGGGTCTGTCATCGGGTCTGTCACCGGGTCTGTCGACGGGTCTGTCGCCGGATATGTCGCCGGGTCTGTCGCCGGGTATGTCTCCGGGTCTGTCATCGGGTCTGTCACCGGGTCTGTCGCCGGGTCTGTCGCCGGGTCTGTCGCCGGGTCTGTCACCGGGTCTGTCACCGGGTCTGTCACCGGGTCTGTCACCGGGTATGTCGCCAGGTCTGTCATCGGGTCTGTCACCGGATCTGTCGCCGGGTCTGTCGCCGGGTCTGTCACCGGGTCTGTCGCCGGGTCTGTCGCCGGGTATGTCGCAGGGTCTGTCACCGGGTCTGTCACTGGGTCTGTCACCGGGTCTGTCACCGGGTATGTCGCCAGGTCTGTCATCGGGTCTGTCACCGGATCTGTCGCCGGGTCTGTCGCCGGGTCTGTCACCGGATCTGTCGCCGGGTCTGTCGCCGGATCTGTCGCAGGGTCTGTCACCGGGTCTGTCACCGGGTCTGTCACCGGGTCTGTCACCGGGTATGTCGCCAGGTCTGTCATCGGGTCTGTCACCGGATCTGTCGCCGGGTCTGTCACCGGGTCTGTCGCCGGGTATGTCTCCGGGTCTGTCATCGGGTCTGTCACCGGGTCTGTCGCCGGGTCTGTCGCCGGATCTGTCGCCGGGTCTGTCGCCGGGTCTATCGCCGGGTCCTGGCCGGGCCTGGCCGTGCCCTGGCTGCGCCCACTCTGCTCCCATTGTGGCCCATGATATGAGAGAATTATTGCCGTATTTGTTCTAACTCATCAATCAACCGTTATCGGCTGTTTCATTATGGCGCAATACAGAAGTCCACTTATCGAGTTCCTCTCAGTTTGCTTTGTCCATTGAAACCAATAAAGGAAGAAAACAATGATATATATTAAAAACTTTCGCGCTATCACATAGTTCAGTGTATCTCCTAATGGAGTGACTGACTGCCCAGGCGCTGAAAGACCGACAGAAGAATCAGTTTTCAACCGGGAGGGCTGGGCTCGGGTCGGCCAATCAGCAAATGACTGATAGATACCCTCAGGGGATTTTCATATTTAAAATATAATCACGTTTACCTCTTTTTTTTAAACTGAGATTGATCATGGTCCCCGGGTGATGGTATCTTGTGAATTATGGCGCCCTGCACAAATCATGTTTCGTGTAGACTAACTGCGGAATGGTTTTGTTCATTCAGGCTATAATATATAAGTAGATATACATGTGTGTGAGGACTTAATCCACACATTGAAATAAACGGTGAAGTCAAACATACAGAAGGCTCATTTTTATATATTCATATATATTTAATATTCAATGTTGTTGTTCATTGAGCTATAGCCATTTCATCAAGAGAAAAGTTACATTAGTGTGATTTAAAAATCTTCTTAAAAAAAAAAAATCCCTTTTGGTATTATCGTTTACAGGGTTTTGCGCATGTACTCTTCATATATATATATATATATATATATATATATATATATATATATATATATATATATATATATATATATATATATATATATATATATATATGCATAATTTTACTGAAAACAGTCTCCGCTTCAGAAAATGCCCACCAGATGGCAGCCCAGATTACCATCTCAGGCGGGTAATATTATTTTATTGCCGCTGTTATTGTTTTATCCCGCGTAAATTAGATAATCAGTTCACAAATAGATGAATAATCGTTGTGTGTGTGTGTGTGAGATCGGGGAACTGTTTCAACTCCGCGACCAAAGATATGAGAACCCCGCCTAAAAACCAAATCCCCTATCCGCATAATAATCTTTACAAGAAAATAACTTGAATTTCTTACTATTTGTGTTGCTATATTCATTAGCAATGTCAAATGGATTTTATTATTATTGTTGTGATATATTATATCACATCCTGTATGGGATATATGTGCTTAATTAGAGGGATTATTCACTACGCCAAAGTTGAATTATATTTTGGTGAGGTTGGGCGCAAAATGTGCAACATTTCCTATTAAAGGGGTGGTCGACATAGTGGGTATCCGCGGCGCTTTGTGCCTGCAGTATTGTGCACTGGGTCAATGGTCTCCCCCCCCCCCCCCCTTAACCCCACCCCCTGTTGTCCATTCACACACTGGAGGTGATTGGTGGGGCAGGGCTGGATGAGGCAGGGCCGGATATATCACGTGATTCATTAAGAGGGTCGACGACAACGCCCCCTATAGAACACCGCATATCTAGTACAAACAATGCCGGGCGTAGATAGGCTCGTATCGGCCGCTGTTATCGCCCACGCACCCGCCCACCCGCCGGTCCGTCCGCCCCCCCCCCCCCCACCCGGGTTCCGTCCCAGGGCATCCGGCTACCTGTGGGCCAGACCCCTGGTATAATGGTGTCCGTCGCCACAATACAATTCCCCCCGATAGCAGCAGCGCCACCCGGTGGCGGGGAGGAGGAGGAGGAGGAGGGCGATGATGGGGACCCGGGAGGGTGGTGTGTGTGGGGGGGGGGGTGTGGGGAGGGGGGCTTTGCTGATAACAGGTCCCCACACAAAAGCACCCACCTGGGGCAGGAAGAGCATATCAAAATACCTCAATTACAACAAATTGAAAAACCGATTTGGGGCCTCGCGTCCAAATGGGAGCCAACACGTGACCGCGCAGAGTGGGGTTTTTTTTCGGGGGGAGGGAGCTGTTGTTGATGGGTGTTGGTTTTCTTTTTACTGGCGGTTTTTATTTTCATTCTAAACCGCATACTTCAATCCAATCCAATTTGATGGCAACATCGGTAAGGATTAATGAGGTTCCCCTCTTGTGTGTGTATCTGTAATGTAGGGGGGCAGGGGGGTGTGCGTGTGGATGGTGGGAGGTAGATGGTGGTGGCGGGGGGAGGGGGGGGGGGTGAATGGTTGGTTGGGCTGGGGTGACAGGGAGAGGAGGAGGGAGGGTATGTGATTTTATGTGCATGTTTGTAGGCCTAGTAAGTAGTCTATATCGAGTGGAGTTTGTCGCTGGCTGTGAACTACGCTGAGTGAGCTGCAACAGTTTCAGGTTGTTTGTGTATACATGTACGTGCGTGTGCGTGCATGCGCGCGCGCGTGTGTGTGTGTGTGTGTGGCGCGGTTTGTTCGTTTCCTGTTGCTTTATGTCCTAGCAACATCTCAGTGTAACATATTCTGATAATGATGCATTGGTGGGGGTATGCAAATGTTCTATTTATGAAAAAGGTATATAGGGCCAGGTGCATATATGTGGCAGCTTTATACTGATGCCCCATTGGGAAATCAGGCTGCTGGCACCATGGCTGACATCCCACTCAGTCACATTATCCCGACAGTGAGCTAACGGTCCTTGGCCTATCCTATTAATGCAGAGCGCCAGGCTAGGTAGCGACAAGTATCAATTTTAAAGTCATCGGTTTGACTCGACCGGGAACCAAACTCCCGACCTTCCGCACACGAGGGCCGCGCTCTACCGATTAGGCCACCATGACCAGTATGTGGCGCATTGGGGAGGTGAGGAGGAAGAGGGTTTGGGGGTTGGGGGTCAACTTGAGGTACCTGTTGCTGTTCGGCTCTTGGCTCTTGGCGTTATGAGGTCAGGACAGGGACTGGGTGCACAGTGTCAGGATAATGTGACTGTGTGGGACATCAGGTCATGGTACCGATGGTCTGATTTCCCAGTGGGGCAGCACTATAAAGTTGCCATGAGTGCATGCTGTCACAAGTCGCTGCACGTCCTGGTATGGCCTATGGTCTTAATGGGGCGTAAAACTACACCAACCGCCCAGCCTCCCCCGGCCCTCACAGAGGACTGTGGTTGGGCTCTTAAGCTGCTTTTTCCTTATTCCACCCTCCGCTCCCCCCTCCCACCCCATTTCTCTGACCACGACCCATCGCAAGCCAACTCCCGACCACACGGGACTGCTTTCAGAGGTGCCCATACAGTGCTGCAGATGTGCCGCCTTTAGCGCACCAATCCGACTGAAAACTCCCCAAAAACAACTCGAGGGCACTCAGTGTGGTTTCGTGACGACATCGTTTAAAGGTGTCGGTTTGCGGAATAACCGCCAGATAATGACCCCAATTACGGACACGTCCATGACACATTTGTGTCGCCCCGCTGTAGGGTTCATTATATCCTGGAGTAGCGGCGCGACTGCCCTCCTCTCCCGCGACCGCCATAACCCAGGAACAGCCCTGTACCCTCCCGCCCCCCCACCCCCACACACACACGTAAACGATAGCGTAATCATGATTACCGCCTCGTGCCACTGCGCGAAGTTGGTTGGTTGTTGGAGTTTTACGTCCTGGCAACATCTAAGGTCATATCAGGATTGGTACCGATATGCTTGCCAGTGCGCACTCATAGCTACTTTATAGTGCTGCTCTAACTGGGAAATCAGGCCGGTAACACCATGAGCTGATATCCGGCTCAGTAAAATTATCCTGACACTACTGAGCTAACCAGTCCTTGCCCTATCCTATTAATGCCGAGTGCCAGGCTAGAAACCGACAAGTATCAAGTCATTGGTTTGATTCGACCGGGAACCAAACTCCCAATCTCCCACACGTGAGGCCCGCGCTCTATCGATTCGCTCTATCGTGCCCGGTTCCCACCACCATAAGAAGAGGGAACCCGCCTCCCCCCCACCCCCCACACCCACCCCAAAATAAAACAAAGTGTGTCAACTCGCCGAATCACGCGGGTCACGTGTCGTCGCACGAGATCGCGCGCTATCAGCGCTGCGCACGAGACCGTAGGGCGCGAAAAAGGAGAATGAGTGGGGGAGGGTGGGGGGTCACGTGACCAGAGAGG
Organism: Branchipolynoe longqiensis; assembly: GCA_030323885.1. Lineage (NCBI taxonomy): Eukaryota > Metazoa > Annelida > Polychaeta > Phyllodocida > Polynoidae > Branchipolynoe > Branchipolynoe longqiensis. Next base: position 17,207,913 of record CM059194.1, on the reverse strand, counting down.
GGAGACGCATCCCCTGGAAAATTGTTTGAGTTTTGTCGCCGCGTCTATATTCCTCGTTGACCCCGTTTCCCGTGACCCGGCGTCGCGCCATCACTTCCGGTGGCGTTTCGCGCTGGGGCCCGTGTCACAAGCGGGCTCAAACGATCGGGTTTCTTGTTAGTAAAACCCCACTGATCTGTCACACACGCCACACTCACGTCCACCCAGAACTAGAACCAATATCATAAAGAAATAAATCAAAACCCTCCTGTTCCTACGATACAAATTTCACATCTGAAGGCAGACACCTGTAATATAGTATAATCGCGGAGCTCTAATTGCCAGTGGTTTTTGCATTAATGTGTAATAAATACAAATGTGGGAAAGTGGTCAAGTAGGCAGAAGGGTTCAGATGGGCCCGATTAAGGTACACCTATTCTCAAACAAACTTGTTCCATATTCTATAACAAGCCGCCCACCCACCCTCCCCCATCACCAGATCCCACCACTCCAGCCCAACCTCCAGTGCTGTCCCTGCAGCACTAAGATCTTCAATGTGGCCCACATACTCGTCTCATGTGGCGCCATCAGTGACTTCATGGAGGATGCTGACTGCCAACTCAGCGACAATAGGGCCACTCTGGCTATCCTCTCCAGGATTTTCAAGTCATCCTGGAATGCACTTGCTTGCTTCTGCCACCAGAACGCAGATATCATCAACACAGTCAGTCGCCCAGACCCTGACACCGAGGACTAGCAGGCCCCACCTCATCGCCATAGCTGACTTGACACCACTACCAACTAACCACTCATTTTCACGAACAGCTAACAGGTAACCCCACCCACTGCCTAACTAATCCCATCCTCACTTCACTTCTTCTTCTGGCCTTTGCCGGACTTATATGTGCATACCAGTGAATCTGGAGGGACTGAAGTTTGGATCCTGGTCGAGTCAAACCAATGACGTATAAAATAGGGACTGGGCGCACAGTGTCAGGATAATGTGACTGTGTGGGACATCAGGGCATGGTGCCGGCAGCCTGATTTCCCAGTGGGGCAGCACTATAAAGTTGCCATGAGCACACGCTGTCACAAGTCGGTGCACGTCCTAGTATGGCCTAGGGTCTTACTGGGGTGTAAAACTACACCAACCACCCAGCCTCCCCCGGCCCTCTCAGAGGATTGTGGTTGGGCTACTTAGGCTGCCTTTTTCCTTCCTCCCCCCTCCACCCTATGCCCCCTCCCCCCCAATTCCTGTGATCACTACCCATTGGAAGCCAACTCCTGACCACATGGGACTGCTTTCAGCGTGCCCATTCAGTGGTGCAGATTTGCAGCCTTCAGCGCACCAATGCGACTGAAAACTCCCCAAAACACACTGCAGCCTTACACACCGTCATCCCTCCATTCCACCTCTCCCCAAATTCCCCATCCTACCAGCCCATCCTGCCTCACCCCTACCCATACCCCTCCTCTAGTCCCTACCCCTGTACCCCTCTTTCCAAACCGCTCCCTCATTCCCGATCCCCTATTCTGCACCATAGCTCCCATACCCGCCATCCCATCCTACCCCACCCCTAGGCTTTTACCTCCTTCCACCATCCTGTCCCACGCCTACCCCCCATCCCCACCCCACCCGCCTTCCCCTCCGCCCCCTCGCTCCCTATCCTCCTTATTCTCGACCAACGCCCGCATCATACCTCCCAATCCTTAGGCCTTTCCCCGTACCTCATCCTGCCCATCCCTCTCCGCACCCCCATCCCCACATCCCCACAACCCCTCCGCCCCTCCGCCCCCTCCGCCCCTCCGCCCCCTACGCCCCCTCCGCCGCCTCCGCCCCCTCCGCCCCCTCCGCCCCTCCGCCCCCTCCGCCCCCTCCGCCCATCCGCCCCTTCCGCCCCCTCCGCCCCCTCCGCCCCTCCTCCCTCCGCCCCCTCCGCCCCCTCCGCCCCTCCGCCCCCTCCGCCCCTTCCGCCCCCTCTGCCCCCTCCGCCCCCTCCGCCCCTCCGCACCCTCCGCCCCTCTCCCTCTAACCCCTATTCTGCACCAACACCCTTTCCCTCCTACCCCTTTCCTGCCCTATCTCTACCCCCACCCCACCCCCACCTCTCCCTTCCTTCGCCTTCCTCTCCCAATAACCCATATTCTCCACCAACGCCCCCATCCCACCATCTCATCATACCCCACCTTGACGCCTTTCCCTCCTAACCCCACCCCAAAACCCCCCCCCCCCCCACCCAACTGCCACCCCCTCCTTCCCCTTCGCCCCCCCTCTCCCTATCCCCCTTATTCTGCACCGACGCCCCCCTCCCGCCATCCCACCGCCCTATCCCGCGGTCTCCTAGTGACTAAACGCCCCCTGGCGGCGTGGGGGCGGGGTGAGTAATAGGGGGCGTTCTGGTGGGCATTGTTGGCACCGCGCATCCGTAGCGCGCAGGCCCGTCGGGTATAAACAAATTTAGTGATTTGCTGGCCTGAACCATATTGACCTTATTCCGCACCCACAGCCGGCGGCTGGGCGGCCCGGCGGCCCGGTGGCCCGGTGGCCGGCGGCCCGGTGGCCTGGTCGCCCGCTGGCCCGGCAGCCCTGACCGGGCCCATCCAAACCCTTCTGGCAGCTTGACCACTTGCCCACATGCAAATTTATTACAGAGTAATGCAAAAAACCCGCGGGCAATTAGAACACCAGGATGTTGATGCATTGTGGGTATCAGTTTGCTGATGTGAGTTTTGTAGTGTTACTGGAATTTTTTTCTTGAAGATTTATACTGCCTATCATGGATAAGTCTGAATAGACTTATTTTCACCATTAGACAGTTTGTCGATAGAAAGCCCGAGTCTACACTTTTACCGACCCAAGGGATTTTTAACCTCCCACACCACATAGACATGGTATGAGAGCAACTGGCCTTTGATGTCGCTGCAAGTTATACACAGCAGTGGAAATCCAAATTCGCAGAGATGGGGGGGATCATGCGGAATTGAACCACCGACCTTCAGATTAGGAGTCCGACCTGGGAAAAATGCAAACACTCTAACCACTCTGCCACAGAGAACACCACAAGCCGAATAGTCTAAGATTGTTTAATCTGATGTGATTTGTTTTCTTATGTTGTTGCTACATTCAGGTTTTAGATTTGTTGTGGTTTTGTGTGATTTGTTGGGGTTATAGTCGATTTTTAAAGGTTCTGAATTCTGATGGGAATGTCATTGTTGCTACAGTAAAACCTTCTCTACATCGACCGATCAAGGGACCGACTTTAAATGGTCCATTTAGGGAGGTGGTCGGTATAGGGAGTTCTTTTTTATCGTTACAATGGTATTGTATGGGCGATCATTTGGGACCCAAATAAAGCGATCGATATAGGGGAGTGGTCGATCTGTGGAGGTGTTAGGTTTGACTGTATATTGACGTTTTGTATTCAGATACTCCATTGTCCACCTGTGTTACAGAAACACCTAATCATGCTCTACACATTAGGTGCCAGGTCAGACAAATATTAAATATATCAACTTATAAGAGATAGTTCCACCCCTACTGTACATGCACCTCACCCATGATAATGTCGTTGGGGTGACGAAAATGGGAAATATTGCGCCTAGAGCGGGACTCGAACCCACATCTCTTTGCATTACGGGCCAGTGTGCTAACCATTACACCACCTAGGCTCCCTGGTATCGCCATACTATCCATGCCTACCATGTCTATGCGGCTCCTTGCCTAAGATTACAGGTCAGTGCAGACCACTACAGTGGTCCCCCTGTAATTGTAAGTCTTTTAAGGCTTACAATTACATACATACAGGCAATGCACTAAAACATATATACACAGGGTAGGTTCAACAACCATAAAGCACCTAGCTTCTACACGATCATGGTCATGGCACCACTGTCATGGGGGTTATGAACATGGGAAATATTGTGCCTAGAGTGGGAGTCGACCCCACATCTATTTGCATTCCGGGCCAGTGTGCGAACCATTACACCACCTAGGCGCCCTGATATCACCATACTACTCTCGCCTACCTGTCTATGCGGCTCCATGCCTGAGAGGTCAGTGCAGACCACTACAATAACAACACAGTTGATAGTGATACAGGAATGCATGGCCTTAGCCTTTGGTACTGAATTTATCCCTGATAGCTAGCCCACTAACAGAAACAACACACTATATATCCATCTTAATAAACCCTTTCTACATACCTACAATGACCAGAAGACAAGTGTCTCAACCCTGAACAAAAATACATGTTTTGATGAATAACCTTTTTCATCAACAAGGGGAAAAAATTGTGTCATTAAGATTGTCTTATATTTAAATATCGGGTACATTGCAAATTATATGTTGCGATGGTGTAAATATTAAAATCGTAGTCTTGTCTTAGATTATCTATATTGATCGAGTATTAACTATTATTATTCGGTCAGGATGGATATTCGATTGGTTTGGGTGGTTGTTGGAGTTTTACGTCATGGCAACATCTAAGGTCATATCAGGATGGGTACCAACTTGTGACAATGCACACTCATGGTAACTTTATAGTGTTGCCCCACTGGGAGATCAACCTGCCAACACCATGCCGAATATCCCACTCAGTCACATTATCCTGACACTGAGCTAACCAGTCCTTGCCCTATCCTATTAATGCCGAGCGCCAGGCTAGGAAAAGACAAGTATCAATTTCATAAGTCATTGTTTCGACTCGACTGGGAACCAAACTTCCCGATCTGCCGCACTTGTACCCGTCCTGATATGACCTTCGATGTTGCTAGGACATTAAACAACAACACATCTACCTCACGTGAGGCGCGCTCTATACCGATTCAGCCGCCACGCCCGGGAGGGGAAGTTGATCTGAAGTATATATGTGACTCTCTCTCTCTATATATATATATGGCATGCACTCGATGTGTGATAAGTTGCGGTTCGTGGGACACACTGCCTGAAACGACCAATCTGCAGACAACACGAGACTGAGCGATTGTTGCGTGTGTATATAAGTAATGCATAGCGTATTATGCGAGTATAAAGATGTGAAATAATATTGTTATACTCCGTTAGACCCAACGCTGTACCGGTGGTGCCAGCTTCGGCCCAACTCAACTCCATCAGTTGTGGAGTTGAGTTGGGCCGAACTCAACTCAACTCCAGCGGCCGTTGATCAGTGTCAGTCGCACGGGAGCATACATTGGGAAGTATTTAGTCATCAGAATATAAGATGTCTGCGTCGGCGCACTGATCTGTTGGCTAGGCACATTGCAAAATGTCTACGCTATATAGGTTAGCCTTGGAAACCTCAGTTTCAGTACGCCCTGACATTCAGTAACCTGACATGGCCAAATCCTAGCGTCCAGCGTCCAGCGTCCAGCGTCCAGCATCCAGCATCCAGCATCCAGCATCCAGCATCCAGCATCCAGCACCCAGCATCCAACATCCAGCATCCAGCATCCAGCATCCAGCATCCAGTCTTCAGCCCCCAGCACCAAGCATCACGCCTCCAGCATCCAGCATCCAGCATCCAGCATCCAGCAGCCAGCAGCCAGCATCCAGCATCCAGCATCCAGCAACCAGCATCCAGTCTTCAGCTCCGATCATCCAGCATCCAGCTTCCAGCCCCCACCCAGCCACCCACACACACACACATTCAACACCCCCGCCTCCCTCCCTACTCCCAATTTCCCATCGCCCACCGCTCACCCCTCACCCCGCTCGCTGCCAGGTGCCGCTAGGTGTCGCCGGGTCCACTAGGACGCGCTCATTAGGGCGGGCCTGGGGGCAGGCGACGCCCGAGGCAGCAGCGAGCGCAGGGGCGCCCGGGTCGCCACCAGGGGGCCCCCGGGTCACCCCCGCCTGCTCGGCTTTTATCGGGCAGGTGAGGGTTGTGTGAGCGAGGGGCTGGGGGTGGGGTGAGGGGGGTAGAATCTCCTCCTGGGTGCGCGCGCCGCCTCGCTGAAGGAGCTGGGGACGAGCACAGCGGGGGGGAGGGGGTGACCGGGGGAGTCACGTGGTCGGCGAGCGATAATAGAGGTGCGCCGGCCGGGTCGTTAAGCCGCTAGATCGCAGCACTGCCACCGCGCCCCCTGGCGGGAGTCTAGACCTCCCCACTTCCCTTCCCCTCTCCCCAGTTCCCTTCTCCCCTCTTCCCTTTCCCTATCCCCTCTCCCTCTCCCCACTCCCCTCTCCGCTCCATTCTCTCCTCTCCCGATTCCTCACTCCCCTAACCCATCTCCCTTTCACATCTCCCCTCTCTCTTCTTCCCTCTCTTCTCCCCTTTCCCCTCTCCCCTCTCTCATCTCCCCTCTCCTCTCTCCCATCTCCCCTCTCCTCTCTGCCCTCGGCCCTCGGCCCTCGGCCCTCAATCCTCTCCCATATCTCCTGTCGACTCAAGCCTTCTCTCCCCTCGCCTCTTCCCTCCCTCCTTTCCCCTCTCCCCTCTCACCTCTAACCTTCTACCGTCTCCCCTCTCCCCTGTCCCTTCTCCCCTCTTCCCTCTCCCCTCCCTCCTACCCCATTCCCGTTCCACTACCGTCTCCCCTCCCCCTCTCCCCTCTCCTCTCTTCCTTCTCCCTTCTTCCTCTTACCTCTCTCCTCCCTGCTACCCCATTCCCTCTCCCATCTCCTCTCTCCTATTCTCTCCCCTCCCCCTCTTCCCTCTCCTCTCCCATCTCTGCCATCTCCCTTCTCCATGCTATCCCATTCCCTCTCCCATCTCCCCTCTCCCATCCAGGGCCTTTGCTCCAACACCTGGGGCAGGTGTGAAGAGACACGCCCTCTGGTGTCACCTAGAAGCATCCACGGGGCGCAAGATAGAGACCCCCAGCGCCCGCCCCCACACACATCCTCCACGAGCATGTGCACGCCCACGTACGCAGCTTCCGGTACGACCCCGCCGTCACCCCCCACTCCGGCCCTTCCGATCATTTCCCCCATTGCCTCTGGATTCAAATCCGACGCACAAAAGACCCTCCATTAGCCTTTGCCTCCTCCCCCTCCCTTCTTTCCTCCATCCATCCACCCAGCATGACCCCTCACCCCCCAACCCCCCAGCCTCCATCTAGGATCAGAGTATTTCATACCCAAAAATAACCAACAGTTGAGATATGAGGTTTATCATAAACGCGTTTTATTCCTATGAGTAAGGCCACAATATTCGGATACAGATGACATTTATCCTATCTAAAATTATCTAAAATTAGAATTATTTATATTAACAATTACACTCCTGCTTCACGTGCCAACAATCCAAATTTAGTTGAACAAAATATTGCACAATTCGCTGGTTTTATGCATCTGCCGTACTTGGTTGATAACTATATTACATCCTGGTCATTATACTCTACTTTACTTTCGTTTTAATAAAAAAAACATTTATTTTTCTAGCTAAACTTTTGAGAATTTAATTTTGGCATGCACACCAAAATACTGAACACTTAGGCTCCACAAGTTCTATTAATCTGATGTTGATTCCCTTCTATGCAGCAATACATATTTAATAAATATACACTGGCGTCTGAGTGAAATGTGTAGGATAAATTTTAATTTTGGTTCGCAAAATTTGAGGCTTTCATCGGATTGTAAAATATCGAATTGATTTTACAAAAAATTAAATGCTATCCGTGGGAATTCCATGCCTGCTGGTTCCGTCGGTGGGCGTATCTTTCCGGAAGACCCTAATGACCCAGCAGGGTGTCGGGATTCCAGGGTCAGGGTGTGATGGGAGATGGTGGGGTGCACAGGAGGTGAGTGTCTGTGTGTGTGACTGTCAGTGTGTATCAATGTGTGTATGTGTGGGTCAGTAAGTGTCAGTGAGGTGAGTGTCTGTGTGTGTGACTGTCAGTGTGTATCAATGTGTGTGTGTGTGTATATGTGTGTGTCAGTGTGTATGAATGTGTGTATGAGTGGGTCAGTAAGTGTCAGTGAGGTGAGTGTCTGTGTGTGTGACTGTCAGTGTGTATCAATGTGTGTGTGTGTATATGTGTGTGTCAGTGTGTATTAATGTGTGTATGAGTGGGTCAGTAAGTGTCAGTGAGGTGAGTGTCTGTGTGTGTGACTGTCAGTGTGTATCAATGTGTGTATGAGTGGGTCAGTAAGTGTCAGTGAGGTGAGTGTCTGTGTGTGTGACTGTCAGTGTGTATCAATGTGTGTGTGTATATATGTGTGTGTCAGTGTGTATCAATGTGTGTATGAGTGGGTCTGTAAGTGTCAGTGAGGTGAGTGTATGTGTGTGTGACTGTCAGTGTGTATCAATGTGTGTATGTGTGTATATGTGTGTGTCAGTGTGTATGAATGTGTGTATGAGTGGGTCAGTAAGTGTCAGTGAGGTGAGTGTATGTGTGTGTCACTGTCAGTGTGTATCAATGTGTGTATGTGTGTATATGTGTGTGTCAGTGTGTATCAATGTGTGTATGAGTGGGTCAGTAAGTGTCAGTGAGGTGAGTGTGTGTGTGTGTGACTGTCAGTGTGTATCAATGTGTGTATGTGTGTATGTGTGTGTGTCAGTGTGTATGAATGTGTGTATGAGTGGGTCAGTAAGTGTCAGTGAGGTGAGTGTATGTGTGTGTGACTGTCAGTGTGTATCAATGTGTGTATGTGTGTATATGTGTGTGTCAGTGTGTATGAATGTGTGTATGAGTGGGTCAGTAAGTGTCAGTGAGGTGAGTGTCTGTGTGTGTGACTGTCAGTGTGTATCAATGTGTGTATGTGTGTATATGTGTGTGTCAGTGTGTATGAATGTGTGTATGAGTGGGTCAGTAAGTGTCAGTGAGGTGAGTGTATGTGTGTGTGACTGTCAGTGTGTATCAATGTGTGTATGTGTGTATATGTGTGTGTCAGTGTGTATGAATGTGTGTATGAGTGGGTCAGTAAGTGTCAGTGAGGTGAGTGTCTGTGTGTGTGACTGTCAGTGTGTATCAGTGTGTGTATGAGTGGGTCAGTAAGTGTCAGTGAGGTGAGTGTCTGTGTGTGTGACTGTCAGTGTGTATCAATGTGTGTGTGTGTCAGTGTGTATGAATGTGTGTATGAGTGGGTCAGTAAGTGTCAGTGAGGTGAGTGTATGTGTGTGTGACTGTCAGTGTGTATCAATGTGTGTGTGTGTATATGTGTGTGTCAGTGTGTATGAATGTGTGTATGAGTGGGTCAGTAAGTGTCAGTGAGGTGAGTGTATGTGTGTGTGACTGTCAGTGTGTATGAATGTGTGTATGTGTGTATATGTGTGTGTCAGTGTGTATGAATGTGTGTATGAGTGGGTCAGTAAGTGTCAGTGAGGTGAGTGTATGTGTGTGTGACTGTCAGTGTGTATCAATGTGTGTATGTGTGTATATGTGTGTGTCAGTGTGTATGAATGTGTGTATGAGTGGGTCAGTAAGTGTCAGTGAGGTGAGTGTATGTGTGTGTGACTGTCAGTGTGTATCAATGTGTGTATGTGTGTATATGTGTGTGTCAGTGTGTATGAATGTGTGTATGAGTGGGTCAGTAAGTGTCAGTGAGGTGAGGGTATGTGTGTGTCACTGGCAGTGTGTATCAATGTGTGTATGTGTGTATATGTGTGTGTCAGTGTGTATGAATGTGTGTATGAGTGGGTCAGTAAGTGTCAGTGAGGTGAGTGTCTGTGTGTGTCACTGTCAGTGTGTATCAATGTGTGTATGTGTGCATATGTGTGTGAGTATGTATCAATGTGTGTATGTGTCAGTAAGTATCAGTGAGGTGAGTGTATGTGTGTGTCACTGTCAGTGTGTATCAATGTGTGTGTACATGTGTGTGTCAGTGTGAATCAATGTGTGTATGAGTGGGTCAGCAAGTGTCAGTGAGGTGAGTGTATGTGTGTGTCAATGTCAGTGTGTATCAATATGTGTATGTGTATATATATATATGTGTGAGTGTGAATCAATGTGTGTATGATGGTGTGTGTCAGTGAGTGTGTGTATGTGTTGTCAGGTGTCAATTGTGTGTGTGTGTGTCTATGTGTGTGTCAGTGTGTATGAATGTGTGTGTGACAGTAAGTGTCAGTGAGGTGAGTGTATGTGTGTGTCACTGTCAGTGTGTATCAATGTGTGTATATGGTTGTGTCAGTGTGTATCAGTGTGTGTATGAGTGGGTCAGTAAGTGTCAGTGAGGTGAGTGTATGTGTGTGTCACTGTCAGTGTGTATCAATGTGTGTGTATATGTGTGTGTCAGTGTGTATCAATGGCGGTATGTGTGTGTCAGTAAGTGTGAGTGAGGTGAGTGTCTGTGTGTTTCACTGTCAGTGTGCATCAATGTGTGTATGTGTGTATATGTGTGTGGCAGTGTGTATCAACGTATGTGTGTGTGTACATATGTGTGTGTCCGTGTCTATCAATGTGTGTATGCGTGTGTCAGTAAGTGTAAGTAGGCTATCGGAATGTGTGTCAGTATATATCATTGCATGTTTGTGTAGGTGAGTGTGTGTATCACTGCATGTGTCAATGTGTGTCAGCTTTTGTCAGTGTGTCACTACATGTGTGTGCTCCCTGTACTGGCAGATGGCGCGTTTATTTAGACAGTCAGCCTCGTTTTGAATTACCCGTCCCTGTCTGTTCCCTTGGTCCACAAGGTTTGTTTTTTGTTTTTTTGTTGTTGTGTTTTTTTGTGTACATCAGTTGTTTAAGCAGGGGAAATTTCAGTCCCATATGACTGGTCTCTCATTCCACTGCTCCTTGCCCTATCCTAGTAACGCCAAGTGCCTGGCTAGGAAGTGACAAGTATAAATTTTTAAGTCATTGGTTTGACTCAACCAGGATTCGAACCCACGATCCCACGATCTACCAACACGGGAGACGGACGCTCTAACTCATTCAGCCATCCGTTCGTTCTTGAAGATTAAACTGCCTATCATGGATAAGTCTGAATACTCTTGTGTTCACCATTAGACAGTTGGTTGATAGAAAGCCTGAGCCTATATTTTTACCAACCCAAGGGATTTTTAACCTCCCTACCATGTAGACATGGAATGAGATCGAGAGCAACGGGCATTTTGATGACACCGTAAGTTATACACAGCAATGGAAATCCAAATTGGCAGAAGTGATGGCATGGGGAATCAAACTATCAACCTTCAGATTAGGAGTCTGACCTAGAAAAACGTATGACACCTTAACCAATCTGCCATAGAGTACATCACTTCATCACCCTCAGGTTTTTTTTCCCTGGTACATTAGTTCATTTCGCAGGTGAAATTTCAATTGTGGTCTGATGGTCTTTCTCATTCCACTGCCTATCCTAGCAATACCAAAGAGCCAGGCTATGTGGTGACAAACATAAATGTTTAAGTCATTGGTTTGATACGGTCAGGATTCGAACCAGTAAACCGCAGCTTCCCACAGCCTCCCGCAGCTTCCCACAGCCTCCCACGTGCTGGGTCATTAGGGGCTTCTGGAAAGATGCGTACACCGCCGGAACCAACAGGCATGGAAATCACAGGGCTAGCATTTTATGTTTGTACAAACAATTCACTATTTTACAATCTAATGAAAGCCTCAAATTTTGTAAACCAAATACGAAATAACAATTCAGGGGGCAAATGCTCAACTCATTTGGCCATCCCATCTTGTGAGCGACTTAGACCTAATACTGTGCTCTGAGATGCATATGCCGCCGCAACCAACAGGCATGGAATTCACAGGGCTAGCATTTTATGTTTGTACAAACAATTCACTATTTTACAATGTAATGAAAGCCTCAACCTTTGCAAACCAAATACGAAATAACAATTCAGGGGGCAAATGCTCAACTCATTTGGCCATCCCATCTTGTGAGCGACTTAGACCTAATAGTAATACTGTGCTGTGAGATTCGATCTTGTGTTCTGGAGAAGCCATCCTTTACACCACACATCTACTTTAAATCGGGAGTGTTGGATGTGAATGTTGCATGTCCACCTGCATGCTGATTACAGTTCTGTAATTTCGCCAGAGGCCTTACTCGTTAAGCTATGAGCATACCTTAAATTAGTTGTGTTTTTTTGGACAATTGCTAGATTTCGCATGCAATTTCACTGATCAGTGACATTTCTATCGGATTCAAAGCCGCTTTAAATTTAGAGAGCGCCCACATGGAACATTAGCGTACTGTAAGTTAATGTGTTAAAGTTGCATAGTGGGATGGTTTTGAGTTCATGAAATATTTCTTTTTTAGATAACTGCATTAAAAATGACTAACGCATTAGAAGTGTTTCAGTGTAGGAAGAGAAGGCCATGCACCATGGTCTGTGCAGACTGTTGCAGCGTGTCACAGACCACCGTCTTGCGCAGCACAAGCACCTGTCTTGCAGTAGTGTCATAAGACATTCCATTGAAGCACCTTCACTTCCCCACATACCCAGATAGGAGTAGTGTCACAAAGCAAATCCCATATGTTGGAGCAATGTCAAATTACACTTCGTAGACACATGCTACAGCAGCGTGACAACACAAACCTGCATTGAAGAAGTGTCACAACACAAACTGACGTTAGACCAGTTGTCACAAAGCAAATCCCATGTTGGACCAATGTCAAATTATACTTTGTGGACACATGCTACAGCAGCGTGACACCACAAACATGCGTTGAAGAAGTGTCACAACACAAACTGATGTTAGACCAGTTGTCACAAAGCAAATCCCATGTTGGAGCAATGTCAAATTATACTTCGTAGACACATGATACAGCAGCGTGACAACACAAACCTGCGTTGAAGAAGTGTCACAACACGCGAGCACACAAACTCCCGGCACATGCTACGCGCGGACACCACCGCGTGGGTGTCCAGCCCTACAGAACAAGCCCTGTATTTAGTCAGTGTCACAGCACTAACATGTGGTGCAACATTGTATGTCACAAGACAAACCCATGTTGGATCAGTGTCACCACCCGTTTTCAGCATTGTCACACGAAAAGCCGATATTGGAGCAATATTAGACAACACACTCTGTGTTGGGGTGGTGGTATCACAGAACAATCCCCATATTTGAGCAGTGTCACAAGACAAATGCTCTGTGGAATAGTGTCACAGACCAAACCTCATTCTGCACAGTGTCACAAAACAGACCCTATTTTAAGCAGTGTCGCAGAACAAACCCAAAGTTGGACAGTGTCACAGGACAGAGCCCATATTGGATGCAGTGTATCTGAACAGAGGCCATATTGGAGTAGTGTCACAAGACAAACCGTGTGTTGGACAGTGTCACAAGACAGCCCATTTTGGAAGCAGTGTCACAAGACAAACCACATGTTGGACAGTGTCACAAGACAGAGTCCATAGGAGCAGTGTCACATTATAATCCCCATGTTGGACATTGTCACAACACAGAGCCCATCTTGGAGCAATGCCACAAGAGAAACCGCGTGTTGGCCAGTGTCACAAGACAGAGCCCATATTGGAAGCAGTGTCACAGAAGAAAGGCCATATTGCAACAGTGTCACAAGACACACCATGTGATGGACAGTGTCATACGACAGATCCCATATTGGAGCAGTGTCACATAACATACCTCGTGTTGGACAGTGTCACAGGACAGAGTCCATATTGGAGGAGTGTCACAAGATAAACCCTGTGTTGGACAGTGTCATTCGACATACCCCACATTGGAGCAGTGTCAGAGAATAAACCCCATGTTGAACAGTGCCACTACACAGAGCCCACATTGGAGCAGTGTCACAGAAAAAACCCTGTGTTGGACAGTGTCACCAGACATAGTCCATATTGGAGCAGTGTCACAAGATAAACCCTGTGTTGGACAGTGTCACAATACAGATCCCATATTGGAAGCAGTGTCACCGAACAGAGGCCATATTGGAGCAGTGTCACAATACACACCGCGTGATGGACAGTGTCACACGACAGATCCCATATTGGAGCATTGTCACAGAAAATACCTCGTGTTGGACAGTGTCACGAGACAGAGCCCATATTGGAGCAATGTCACAGAACCAACCCTATGTTGGACAGTGTCACAAGACAGAGCCCATATTGGAGCAGTCTCACAGAACCAACCCCATGTTGGACAGTGTCACGAGACGGAGTCCATATTGGAGGAGTGTCACAAGATACACCCTGTGTTGGACAGTGTCACAACACATAACCCACATTGGAACAGTGTTACAGAATAAACCCCATTTTGAACAGTGTCACAACACAGAACCCACATTGGAGCAGTGTCAAAGAACAAACCAAGTGTTGGACAGTGTCACGAGACAGAGTCCATATTGGAGCAGTGTCACAGAATAAACCCCATGTTGGAAAGTGTCACAACGCAGAGCCCACGTTGGAGCAGTGTCACAGAACCAACCCTGTCTTGGACAGTGTCACAACACAGCCCCCATATTGGAGCAGTGTCACAAAAGAACCGCCCTGTTGGAGCAGTGTTAGAGGGGGGCCCCCATTGAGGCAATGTCTGCGGACAAACCCGGTGTCAGGTCAGCGTCCCGGCCCGTCTGGCCGTGTGTCCGGCAAGTGTCCGGCATGCCCCACAATGCACCATTGTGCACGCCCCAGTTCCGCCCGGTGACAATGGGCGACATGAAATACGCATTAGGGACGCCCGTATCATACTGGTGCTCGAGGGTGATGGGAGGAGCAGGAAGAGGAGAAGGAGGAGGAAGAGGTTGGATGTGGCTGGAGGAGAGGGATTGAGGAGGAGGGTGTAGGAGGACTAGGGGAAGGACAATGAAAGAACTGGAGGAGCAGAAGAGGCTGGAGAAGGAGAAGGAAAGACTGCAGGAGGAGGATGGAAAAGGAGGCTGCAGGAGGAGGGGAAGGACAATGACAAAATTGGAGGAGGAGAGGAGGCTAGAAGGAGATGAAGGACAAGGACAGAACTTGAGGAGGAGATCAGGCTGGAGAAGGAGGGGAAGGAGAAGGACAAGGCTGGAGGAGGGTGGAGGAGGTTGGAGCAGGAGGAGGGGAATGAGAAGGAAAAGGCTGGAGGAGGAGGCTGAAGGAGGAGGCTGGAGGAGGTTGGGGGAGGAGGAGTAGATTGGGAAGGAGAATAAAAACAACTAGAGGAGGAGAGGGGCCTGGAGACGGGGTAGGAGGGGCAGGAGGAAAGAGGAAGAGACTGGAAGAGGAGGACAGGAGGACAGGAGGACAGGAGGACAGGAAGACAGGAGGCTAGGGGAGATTCGAAGAGGAGCTTGGAGGAGAAGGAGCCTGGAGGAAGAGGAGGAGGTTGCAGGAGGGGGAAGAGGTGAAGGAACGTGGGAGACTGTGGGAGACTTGGGAGGGCGTGGGAGGGTATGGGAGGGGGTAGGAGGCTGTGGGAGGCTGTGGGAGGACGTTGGCGGTTGTGGGAGGCTGTGAGAGGAAGTGGGAGGTCGTGGGAGGATGTGGGAGGCTGTGGGAGGCGGTGGGACGTTATGGGAGGCTGTGGGAGGTTGTGGTAGGTTATATGTATGTGTATCTACGTGTGCCCTTGTGCTTCTCTGTCCATGTGTTGGTGTATGTTTATCCATGTGTGTTTCTGTTCGTCTCTCTCTGTGCTTTGCCATGTGTGTACGTGTCAGTCAATGCACTTATACATATGTGTGTCCGTGTCTCCATCTAGGAGTTTATGCATGTGTGTCCGTGTGTCTGTGAGTCTTCATCCATGTGTGTCCATGTGTCTGTGTTTCTGTGTGTCCGAGCATGTGTTTATCCATGTGTGTGTCTGTGTGTATGTGTGTTCATGCATGTGTGTTTTTGTGCTCATGTGTATGTGTGTCCATGTGTCCATTTTGTTGTTGAAGATTTATACTGCCTATCATGGATAAGCCTGAATAGGCTTGTTTTCACCATTAGACAGTTTGTCGATAGAAAGCCCGAGCCTACACTTTTACCGACCCAAGGGATTTTTAACCTCCCACACCACATAGACATGGTATGAGAGCAACCGGCCTTTGATGACGCTGTAAGTTGTACACCGCGGTGGAAATCCAAATTGTCAGAGATGGGGGCACGGGGAATCGAACCACCGACCTTCAGATTAGGAGTCCGACCTAGAAAAAAGTCAGACACTCTAACCACTCCGCCACAGAGAACACCACATCTCTCCATATCTCCATGTGTCCATGTGTATGCGTGCCCATATGTATGTGTGTATGTGTGTCTGTGTCTCCATGTCTCTGCATGTACATGTGTCCATGTGTATATGTGTCCATGTGTCCATGTGTTTGTGTGTCAATGTGTCCATGTGTCCATGTGTCCATGTGTATGTGTGTATGTGTGCCAATGTGTATGTGTATCCGGGTGTGGATGTCCATGTGTCCGTGTGTATGTGTGGTTGTGTGTATGTGTGTCTGGGTGTATGTGTATATGTGTGTATGTGTGTCCATCTGTCCATGTGTATGTGTATGTGTGTTCATGTGTATGTGTGTATGTGTGTTTGTGTGTATGTGCCTCCATGTGTCCATGTGTATGTGTATGTGTGTTCATGTGTGTATGTGTGTGTGTGTATGTGGCTCCATGTGTCCATGTGTATGTGTGTCCGTATGTCCGTGTGTCCATGTGTATGTGGGTAAGTGTGTACATGTTTCCATGTGTATATGTGTTGGTGTGTATGTGTGTATGTGTACGTGTGTGTGTGTGTCCATGTGTATGGGTGTCCGTATGTCTGTGTGTATGTGTGCCATGTCTCCATGTCTATGTGTGTCCATGTGTCTCTGGGTATGAGTGTATGTGTGTGTGTCCGTCTGTCCATCTGTCCTTGCGTCCATGTATCCATATGTCCATGTGTCCATATGTATGTGTGTCAATGTTCATGTATGTGTATGTCCGTGTAACTGTGTGTAGGTGTGTATGTGTGTGTATGTGCCAATGTGTACATGTGTATGTGTGTACATGTGTCCATGTGTATGTGTCTCCGTGTGTCTGTGAGTATGTGTGTCCGGGTGTAGGTGTGTATGTGTGCCCATGGGTATGTGTGCCCGTGTGTCCGTATGTATGTGTGTCCATGTGTCCATGTGTATATGTGTATGTGTGTCTGTGTGCCCATGTGCATGTATGTATGTGTGTCCGTGTTTCTATGTGTCCTTGTGTATGTGTGTCCAAGTGTATGTGTGTATGTGTGTCCGTGTTTCCGTGTGTCCGTGTATCCGTGTGTCCGTGTATCCATGTGTATGTGTGTCCAGGGGTTTGTGTGTCTGTGTTCCATGTGTGTGTGTCCATGTGTGTGTGTGTGTCCATCTGTTCATGTGTCCATGTATCCATGTATCCATGTGTCCATGTGTCCATGTATCCATGTGTCCATGTATCCATGTGTCCATGTGTCCATGTGTCCATGTGTCCATGTGTCCATGTGTCCATGTGTCCATGTGTCCATGTGTCCATGTGTCCATGTGTCCATGTGTCCATGTGTCCATGTGTCCATGTGTCCATGTGTCCATGTGTCCATGTGCCCATGTGTATGTGTGTCCATGTGTGCGTGTGTATGCGTGTCAGTGTGTCCTTGTGCATATATGTGCATGTGTCCATGTCTCCATGTGTATGTGTGTCCATCTGTCCATGTGCCCATCTGTATGTGGGTATGGGTGTGTGTGTATCCATGGTTCCATGTGTATGTGTGTCTGTGTGTCTGTGGGACCATGTCTCTGTGGTTGTGTGTCCATGTGTAGGTGTGTATGTGTGTATGTGTGTATGTGTGTCCATGTGTCTGTGTCCATGTGTCTGTGTCCATGTGTCCATGTATTCATGTGTCCATCTGTCTGTGTGTCTGTGTGTCTGTGCCCGTGGGTCCATGTCTCTGAGTGTCCCTGTGTCCATGTGTATGTGTGTCCGTGTGTCTGTATCCATGTGTCCATGTCCCCTTGTGTCTGTGTGTCTATGTGTATGTGTGTCCGTGTGTATATGTGTCCATGTGTATGTGTGTCTGTGTGTATGTGTGTCCATGTGTCTGTGTGTCTGTGTGTCCGTGTGTCTGTATCCATGTGTCCATGTCCCCTTGCGTATGTGTGTCTATGTGTATGTGTGTCCGTGTGTATATGTGTCCATGTGTCTGTGTGTCTGTGTGTTTGTTTGTCCGTGTGTCAATGTATCCGTGTGTCCGTGTGTCTATCTACGTGTGTGTGACTGGCGTGTTATCGAGTCCTTACCGCTGTTGGACCATGGCGCTTCGCTGCTTTAGATTGTTCAGTGCCCGCAGCCTTCCCAATGGAAATACAATAATCATATTATTGGGCGGCGCCGGGCACTATAAAAGAAGCATTGGCCATAGAGGCCGCCTCAATGCCCCACTTTACGGCCACCCATTCAGTTTATGCCAAAAGCCACCCGGCCTCCCGTCCCGCCCTGCCCCGCCCAGCTCTACCACGCCCCATCCCGCCCAGCCCTGCCCAGCCCAGCCCTACCCAGCCCCGCCCCACTCCACCCGGTTCCACCCATCCCTGCCCCTGCCCTGCCCCGCCCCGCCCCGCCCCACTCCACCTCGCCCTGCTACAGCCCCTGCCGATCTGCAATGTAAAAATTATCTTTACAGTTGTTACCCTGCATCATACCATCGCTGTATTATTGACTTTGACTAAGAAAGATCCTACTTATTATTTGTCTTTAATATGATAACCTGCTGCGGGGTTTTCCCACACCAGATCTAGTCGACAGAACGATGTGTGGCATTTGCTTTAACGGTGGAATTTGGAGAAGTGTCGACGGGCACAGGGGTTTCACCCCACCCCACCTAACCCTGCCGTCCCGAGGCTTACTGTACGGGGCGACATGGGGAGAGGGGGTGGGAGACAGTGGAAATGATGCCAGTCTGGTGTAGTGGGGGGGGGGGGGGGGCGGGGCTGGAGGATGGTGTGTGGGGGTATTGAGGGAGGGGAGGCTACTGGGGGGGGGGGGAGGGGATATCTACCGTGAG
The DNA here is from genome assembly GCA_030323885.1 of Branchipolynoe longqiensis. NCBI lineage: Eukaryota > Metazoa > Annelida > Polychaeta > Phyllodocida > Polynoidae > Branchipolynoe > Branchipolynoe longqiensis. Next base: position 17,189,112 of record CM059194.1, on the reverse strand, counting down.
GGAGGTGAGACTGAGAGAGGGAAGTGGGGGGGGGGGGGGGGGTCAGCGTTGCTGTGCAAGGAGCATAGAGTGTGCGTGTAGATGTGGGGGTAGTAAGACAGGAGGTGGGGCTGGAGGGGCGGAGGGCTGGATGGTTGAGTGTGGAGGGGTGGTGGGGTGGAGGGGTGGAGGGGTGGATGGGTGGAAGGGTGGAGGGAGGGGTGGTGGGGTGGAGGGGTGGAGGGGTGGAGGGGTGGAGGGGTGGAGGGGTGGAGGGGTGGAGGGTGGAGGGGTGGAGGGGTGGAGCGGTGGAGGGGTGGAGGGGTGGAGGGGTGGAGGGGTGGAGGGGTGGAGGGGTGAGTCCAGCCCGGTCCTCGTTCAGGGGTCGGCCGTCTAGTATTTATGTCGACGGCGATCGATCCCCCCCCCCCTCATAGTCCCCACCACCCACCACCCACCACCCACCACCCACCACCCGCCACCCCCACAAACACTCCCCGCCGGATGGACTGGGCACCGGATGGAGGTGGCGCCCTCAACCTCTCACCCACCCACCCCTACCGTCTATTATCTGAACTACGCTGTGCGTACAGGCGGGTCGCGGGAGGTACTGAGGGGAGGGGGTGGGGTGTTGCTTTGGTGTGTGGAGGTGGGGGTGTAGGGGTGAGTGAAAGGCATTGGAGTGAAAGGCTCAGTGGTTGGTGCGGTGCAGTGTGAGTGTTTGGGAAGGCAGGACGGCTGTAAGGAAGTAGAGCCCGGGGTTGTTGGACAGGGAGGAAGGGAGGCGGAGTGGCACCTAATTAACCACGTTTCCACTAGAGAACCGAACCGCCATAGGGACACGGGGAGGCAGGGCAGCGGGAAGGAGGGAGGGAGGAGGAAGGAGGGAGGGAGGAGGATGGAGGGAGGGAGGAGGACGCAGGGAGGAAAATGGGATCGGCGAGAGGGAAGGGAGAGAGAGAGCAAGGGCTGGGGAATGGGAAAGAGGAGTGATGAACGGGGTGGGAGGGAAAGGGAAAGGGAGAGGGAGAGGGGATGGGAGAGATGGAGTGGGAAGGAGTAGAGAGAGGAGACGGGGAACGGTAGGAGCGAGAGTTTGAGGGGGAGGGGGGAAGTAGGCGGGAGAAGCAGGGGACGGGGCCGGGAGAAGGAGGGAGAGGGACTGAATGGGAGGGGGAAGGGAGGGATGGAGAGGGGAGAGAGAGGAGGGAGGGAAAGAGGAGGGAGCGGGAAGGAGTGATGGCGAGCGAGAAGCAGAGGGAATGACAGCGGGGAAAAGAAAGGGAAGCGAGGTAATAATAGTGGGAGGGGAATAAGGGGGGAAAGGAGGGAGGGATGGAGAGGGGGAGAGAAGGGAGGGAGAGGAGAGGGTGAGGGGGTGGGAACGCGAAGGAGAGGCACTGCCACCGCAACCTCGTTCCGAACGCCGTTCACGACCCCAACTTCCGGTCTCGTGTCTGGACAATAGGCGGATCACGTGACGGACGCCCGCTATCACCGCCAGGGGTTGGACACGGCGCGATTAGCCGGGGAGATCTCGCCACGGCGCCGCGAGACTGGCGCGAGAAGACGGGCGTCGCACGCGTGTATTTACCAGCAAGCACCTCCTCCACCCCACCACTATACCCGCCCTCCATCCTCCATTTCCACCGCCTCTACACCCACCGTCCATCACCCATCCTCCATCTCCACCCCCCCTACACCCACCATTCATCCTCCATCTCCATCTCCATCACCACACCCCTACACCCACCCTCCATCCTCCATCTCCAATCTCCACCCCCTACGCACACCCTCCATCCTCCATCCTCCATCCACCATCCACCATCCACCATCCATCCTCCACCATCCAACATCCACCATCCACCATCCACCATCCACCATCCACCATCCACCCTCCACCATCCACCATCCGACATCCGCCATCCACCCTCCACCATCCACCATCCACCATCCACCATCCGCCATCCACCCTCCACCATCCACCCTCCACCATCCACCATCCACCATCCACCATCCACCATCCACCAGCCACCATCCACCATCCACCATTCACAGTCCCACCACGGCAATCCTCTATCCCTAACCTGGTGGACGGGGGCAAGATCCCCGACCCATACCTCGCTCAGTCCGCGATGGCGCATGCGAAAGATAGGGAAAGAAGAGGAAGGATCTTGTGAAGGCTGACGGGGGACTGGGTGGGTGGGGGGTGGATGAGCCGTGTGGGAGTGTGCACGAGGTGGGGGGAGGGGAAGTATGACTGAGGTGGTGAAGGTATTTCTGTGTGTGGGAAGGTGTCGGGGGAGGGGATAAAAGACTGAGAGTGAGAGGAGTGTGTGAGTGGAGCGAGTGGAGCGAGTGGAGCGAGTGGAGTGAGTGGAGCGAGTGGAGCGAGTGGAGGGAGTGGAGGGAGTGGAGGGAGTGGAGGGAGTGGAGGGAGTGGAGGGAGTGGAGCGAGTGAAGGGAGTGGAGGGAGTGGAGGGAGTGGAGCGAGTGAAGGGAGTGGAGGGAGTGGAGGGAGTGGAGGGAGTGGAGCGAGTGGAGCGAGTGGAGCGAGTGAAGGGAGTGGAGGGAGTGGAGGGAGTGGAGGGAGTGGAGCGAGTGGAGCGAGTGGAGGGAGTGGAGCGAGTGGAGCGAGTGGAGCGAGTGAAGGGAGTGGAGGGAGTGGAGGGAGTGGAGGGAGTGGAGGGAGTGGAGCGAGTGGAGGGAGTGGAGGGAGTGGAGCGAGTGGAGCGAGTGAAGGGAGTGGAGGGAGTGGAGGGAGTGGAGGGAGTGGAGGGAGTGGAGGGAGTGGAGGGAGTGGAGCGAGTGGAGCGAGTGAAGGGAGTGGAGGGAGTGGAGGGAGTGGAGGGAGTGGAGGGAGTAGAGCGAGTGGAGGGAGTGGAGGGAGTGGAGGGAGTGGAGCGAGTGGAGTGAGTGGAACGAGTGGATCGAGTGGAGCGAGTGAAGGGAGTGGAGGGAGTGGAGGGAGTGGAGCGAGTGGAGTGAGTGGAGCTAGTGGAGCGAGTGGAGGGATTGGAGGGAGTGGAGGGAGTGGAGGGAGTGGAGCGAGTGGAGGGAGTGGAGCGAGTGGAGCGAGTGGAGCGAAAGGAGCGAGTGAAGCGAATGGAGCGAGTGGAGCGAGTGGAGCGAGTGGAGCGAGTGGAGTGAGTGGAGCAAGTGGAGCGAGTGGAGCGAGTGGAGCGAGTGGAGCGAGTGGATCGAGTGGAGCGAGTGGAGCGAAAGGAGCGAGTGGAGTGAGTGGAGCGAGTGGAGCGAATGGAGCAAGTGGAGCGAGTGGAGCGAGTGGAGCGAGTGGAGTGAGTGGAGCGAGTGAAGTGAGAGGAGCGAGTGGAGTGAGTGGAGTGACTGGAGCGAGTGGAACGAGCAAAGCGAGTGGACTGAGTGGAGCGAGAGGAGCGAATGGAGCGAGTGGAGCGAAAGGAGCGAGAGGAGCGAGAGGAGGGAGAGGAGGGAGAGGAGCGAGAGGAGCGAGAGGAGCGAGAGGAGCGAGAGGAGCGAGAGGAGCGAGAGGAGCGAGAGGAGCGAGAGGAGCGAGTGGAGTGAGAGGAGCGAGAGGAGCGAGAGGAGCGAGAGGAGTGAGAGGAGCAAGTGGAGCGAGAGGAGCGAATGGAGCGAGAGGAGCGAGAGGAGCGAGAGGAGCGAGTGGAGCGAGGGGAGTGAGAAGAGTCAGAGGAGTGAGAGGAGTGAGAGCGGCGGTGGTATGAGCCGCGGGGGTGTGCGGGGGAGAGGGGGAGGGGGGGGGGGGTAGACGGGTAAGAGCAGGAATTGTAATGGGGTTGGAAGAGGGAGAGGGGGGTGAACTAGCAAGAGTTCTGGAAGGGACACTAAGGGCGTGTGGTGTGGAGAGGTGGGTGGGTGATGATGGGGTGGCAGGGGGTGGGGAGGGGGGGGGCTGACGCAGGAAATTACAAAGATATTTGCCGTCGATCTATTAGCGTCTTATCTCGTGGTGCCCGGCGCATGCGCAGCACCCACACCCACACCCACCCCACCTACACCCACACACGCACACCACCTACACCCACACCCACACCCACACCCACACCCACACCCACACCCACACCCACACCCACACCCACACCCACACCCACACCCACACCCACACCCACACCCACACCCACACCCACACCCACACACCCACACTTCCATCCCCCAGCCCAGCTAATCGCTGACACTCATCGCGCCGCTAAATAAGTTTACAAATTTATTTTAATAAATCCCTCCGGCCGCCGCCATCAATAACGTGTCGGCGCCGAGCGGGCGTTTAATTTGCATTCAGAGTGCGAGCGGTGCTAAGCCAGTGCGATATAATGGCCGATAGCACCGGGGGCCCCCGCCATCATAATCAATTGTTTAATTCGCCGCCATCCTGTTTCCCCTCCCTCCCTCCAACCCGCCCTCCCGCCCACCCTCCCTCCCACCTTCCTTCCCCGCCCCCTGTGCACATGTGCACGTAGGAGAGTGCGCAGACGCTTGGTTGGTTGGTTGTTGGAGTTTTACATCCTGGAAAGATTTAAGGTCATATCAGAATGGGTACTGACTTGTGACAGTGTACAATCACGACCACTGAATAGTGTCCGCCCCACTGGGAGATCAGGCCGCCAGCACCATGACGCGATATCCCCACTCAGTCGCATTATCCTCACAGTTTTGTATGGGGTGTTCGTAACCTTACGACGGTTACCGGTTGCAGGACTGCAACATTTGTAGAGAGGCACCGATAAATCGGCCCAGTCTTTGGTTAAGACATGTCTTCTGCGGTGAAGTGGTCTCAGAGGAAGTGTTGTGAAGGCTGGGGACATCCTTCAAGACGTAGGTGACGACGGGGCGTCGGGTGGCAGCGGATCTCTCCGTGCCGTCTGTTTGTAGTGATCTGTATGGTGTCTGTAGGGAGCACTTGTATCCGGTCAGCAGGGGTGTGAGGAAGGCGGGCAAAGGTGGTAGCAGCGGTCGTTCAGCAACAAGAACCAGTCAGAGAAAAGGAAAAAAAGGTCAAGAGCCCCCCCAACACACAACAACCCTGGTTAGGGGAAGAAGTGAGCCTGGGAGAAATCGAGTGGGCAGATCTAGGAAAGAGAAATGAGGAGAGTTGAGTCAAAGGCCCGTGCCTATCTGCCCTATGGTAACAAACGGCGAGCCATAGACACGGACAGAGTAAGGGTAGAAAGTGAAAATGCCGGCAGGCACCCCCTCCTGGAACTCTTTTCAGACATATCAAGGAGGTGTCCGGCCGGCGGAGAGGTGATAGAGAGAGGTGTGGACGAGGTGCGGTCCGGATAGCAAGTGATCCTCACAGTGAGCTAACAAGTCCTTGCCCTATCCTATTAACGCCGAGCGCCAAGCTAGGACGTAACAAGTATAAATGTTGTTGTCAGTCATTGGTATGTCTCTCCATCGCTCCCTATCACTGTCTCTCTGTGTCTCCGTCTCTCCATGTCTCCATCTCTCCATGTCTCTGGGTCTCTGTGTCTCCATGTCTCCATGTATCTGTCTCTCCATCTCTCTGTCTCTCCATCTCTTCATCTCTCCATCTCTCTGTCTCTCCGTCTCTCTGTCTCTCCGTCTCTCCGTCGCTCTGTCTCTCCGTCTCTCTGTTTATATGTCTCTCCATCTCTCCGTCTCTCTATATGTCCGTCTCTCCGTCTCTATGTCTCTCTGTCTCTCCGTCTCCCCGTGTCTCCATCTCTCCATATCTCCACCTCTCTGCCTCTCTGCCTCTCCGCCTCTCTGCCTCTCCGCCTCTCCACCTCTCCACCTCTCCGTCTCTCCACATATCCGTCTCTCTGTCGCTCCATCTCTCTGTCTCTCTATAGCTCTGTCTCTCTGTCTCTCCGTCTCTCCATCTCTCCGTCTCTCCGTCTCTCCATATCTCCATATCTCCGTATCTCCGTCTCTCCGTCTCTCCGTCTCTCTCATGGACGCTGTGTCATGTAGGGCGTCTGTTTATTGGGTCGCCCGTGTATTAGGGCATTATACAATGTAAATTATTAGCACACATGACGGCACGGTGCAGGCGAAGTGGTTTGGGGGGGGGGGGGGGGGGGGGGGGGGGGGGGCGGGGCGGGACGGCGGAGGTGTGGCGGGGGGCAGGGGGGTATAAGCCTCTAGGAAAGCCATGCGCCACCACGCGGCCGTCCCACACACCAAACCACCCCGGACTGAGACCAGATCGATGCCGACGGTGGTCAGGAGGAGCGGGAACCGGGGCGCCATGAAAAAAGGCGCGTTTTTTCTGTCGATTTTGCCTGAGATTGGTTTCGGTTGCTAAATGTCGTTTGCTGTCAGTCATTGCGCGCATGTCAATCAATCTGCAAAGTGTCTGGTTTCCAGCATGTTGCTCGCAGTTGTGGTATGGGTGAATGGGTGGATGGGTGGTGGGTGGGACTGGGAGAGTGTATGATGTTACGCATCAAATTGCGTGAATGTACATGGCAGCAGACGACATATAGGTGTTGTGTATGGTCTCCTGCTGTGAACCAGCATCAGATATTTATACATATAGTTTTGAAAGTGAGCAGCGTGACAGTTGGTTCATGGTGTAGAGGAGGTAGGGAGGAGAGAATGCCTGTTCGGCAGTGAATAACAAGTTAAGGTGGTTAGAGAGAAATATTAAGGGGCTGCCCTTTTTTATATCCACATAATAAATTATGTAATACATATATATATATATAAAGTTGGGCTACGCTCTGAAAGTAAAGACAAACATGGATATGGGTTGATCAGTTTATTACTCGTCTCTTGGCTAGGCTAACTGCCTAACCGGTTACAAAGCTTGAAAACCCGGTGCGCACTGGCCAAAACAGAGGGGCGCAGGCACGAACACATGGTGGCACTGCAGTAGCAGGCAGAGGGATCGATCCCATCAGGCCATATTAGGCCAGACCAACTTAATTTTCGTTGCACACGCAAATAAACCTAGTGGGCAGTAACAATACAGCCGATAATCGGAGATGAGCCGCTCCGCCTCTTTATACATTGATAAGTGATTATCCTATCTATATATATATATATTACTTGAGATATTGTGCCAGTTATCATTGTTATTATTGTCTATTAGTAGTCCAGAGTACATGCTACTCTGGGGCTGGCTTCCCGCCACCCATCACGTGACCAGTGACACCGCCACCTGTCCGAATCATAGCCAAAGGACACAGCAACACCGTCACAGGCACTTGGGACTTTGATTGTTGGGGGTTTGCCTCCTCGAAACATACACTAAAATATCAGGACGGCCACCAACTTCTGGCAGTGGCAACGTTTATAGTGCTGCCCCACTGGAGGGAGATCAGGCCACCAGCACCATATTCCGATATCTCACTGGGTCACATCATCCCCATGCTGAGCAAATAAGTCCTTGATCTATCCTAGTACTGTCAAGCGCCAGGCTAGCTAGTGACAGGTACCAATCTTGTAAGCCATTGGTTTGATTGTGTCTGATTTCAAGTCCCCGCGACCTTCCGATGGGAAGCCAGCGATCTTTGTTTTAACCAAATTAGCAACCGCATCCGGTCATATATATCATGCATAGCGTATTATGTGAGTATAAATGCACGGAAGGGAACTAATTCATTAGTATTACATTATTGCACACCGGTGCTTCAATGTCCCCCTTCCTGTACCTCCCTGGTGCGACATGTGGCGCCGCCAACGGCTGTTACTGAACCTAGCGGATGCGGGAACCTCACTTCCACTGGATGATTATATATATATATATATATATATATATGAGTCAGGATCACGAAAAGAGGCCAATTGGGGGAAGTTGTCAGCATCGATCATTGGATGTCGGTGTTGATCGTCATAATTATAGTTTAGCATTGACAGAGGTATTGGAACATCCTTAAATTTATCCTGAATGTAAAGGTAGAGAAAATACAACAACCTTATTTCTTTCTAGGATAATTTACTATAAAACAAAGAAATGCACTACACTTTAACAATTGCGACACCGACATCTTAAATAATCCACCAATTGCCCCATTTTCGTGAAGCTGATTCATATATATATATATATATATATATATATATATATATATATATATAAATATGCAGTTTTGGCAGTCAGTGAGTCAGGATAATGAGCAAGGTGAGTGGTGGCGCAAACCGTCGGAGCAGAGGTTGAGTAGGGTGGAGCAGCAGATGACCATCCCGAGGCTCCACCACCCGATTACTGGTGCGTGGCTGTGAGGAGCGAGTATGGAATTCTGGGTTGTTATACTCGTATAATTCTTATACAGCATATATATGAACTTGGAATAACCTTATTTAAAAAGGAAGCTGCATTATTAAGTAATTCATATCTGCATGTGTGGCCTCGAACTGTACCAGTCGGGGAATGGGTAAATGTGTGTGTGGGTGGGTGGGTGGGTGAGTGGGGTAGATTGGTTGAGGGTGGGAGGTGGCAGTGAGTGACCACTGACCGCTCCCTAGAGAGGCAGCCGGGCAGCGCGCGGTCGATTTGGCGGCGGCACCGATTTGAGAGCAGCTGGTCAGCTGGGAGCAGCTCGGTGAATATATTAACTGCTCAATTTCACCAGGCCGCGCCCTGAGCGCGAATAGAACGGCGGGTTAGCAGGGGGCAGGGGCGGGGAGGGTAGTGGGGGTAGGGGGAGGGTGCTGGGGGCAGGGCTGGGGCGGGGATGGGGGAGTGGGGGCGGGAGGGTGCTGCGGGCATTCGATTCTCAGTTGAGCGCAATCGAGGAGTGGTGAGTTGGTTGGTTGTTTGGGTTGTATCTCCTGGCAACATCTAAGGTCACAATCAGGACGGGGGCATGGTGAGACTGTGTGGATTGCGGGATGGATTCGGTTCGGAATTGGATGTTTTGTTTTGTTTGTTTTGTTGTTTTATGTCCGAGGAACATTCTAAGGTCATATCAGGAAGGGTACCGACTTGTGTCAGTGTGAACTTGTTCACTTTCTCTAGTCCGTCAACATTTTCTAAACCAAACCACTTAGTCAATGCGCCACATCCACCCATTGTGAATACACTGACGGATAGGTGGGCCACATTCACAGTGGGACGGTGGGAGACACTGACAGAGGGGAGGAGTGAGGCGCATCTACAATGGGAGAGTGTGACAGCACTACCCTCTACCAATGTGCCTCACCCCTGCCCTCTGTCATTGTGCCCCTACCCCTCCCCTCGGCAAATGTGCCTCACCCCTCCCCTCTGTCACTGTGCCCCACCTCTCCCTTCTGCCAATGTGCCTCACCTCTCCCCTCTGTCACTGTACCTCACCTCTCCCCTCTGTCAATGTGCCTCACCTCTCCCCTCTGCCACTGTACCTCACCTCTCCCCTCTGTCACTGTACCTCACCTCTCCCCTCTGCCAATGTGCCTCCCCTCTCCCCTCTGTCACTGTACCTCACCTCTCCCCTCTGTCAATGTGCCTCACCTCTCCCCTCTGTCACTGTACCTCACCTCTCCCCTCTGTCAATGTGCCTCAACTCTCCCCTCTGTCACTGTACCTCACCTCTCCCATCTGTCAATATGCCTCACCTCTCCCCTCTGTCACTGTACCTTACCTCTCTCTCCCCTCTGTCAATGTGCCTCACCTCTCCCCTCTGTCACTGTACCTTACCTCTCCCCTCTGTCAATGTGCCTCAACTCTCCCCTCTGTCACTGTACCTTACCTCTCCCCTATGTCAATGTGCCTCACCTCTCCCCTCTGTCACTGTACCTCACCCCTCCCCTCTGCCAATGTGCCTCACCTCTCCCCTCTGTCACTGTGCCTCCCCTCTGTCAATGTGCCTCACCTCTCCCCTCTGTCACTGTGCCTCCCCTCTCCCCTCTGTCAAAGTGCCTCACCTCTCCCCTCTGTCACTGTACCTCACCCCTCCCCTCTGTCAATGTGCCTCACCTCTCCCCTCTGTCAATGTGCCTCACCCCTCCCCTCTGTCACTGTACCTCACCTCTCCCCTCTGTCAATGTGCCTCACCTCTCCCTTCTGTCTCTGTACCTCACCTCTCCCCTCTGTCAATGTGCTTCAACTCTCCCCTCTGTCACTGTACCTCACCTCTCCCCTCTGCCAATGTGCCTCCCCTCTCCCCTCTGTCACTGTACCTCACCCCTCCCCTCTGCCAATGTGCCTCACCTCTCCCCTCTGCCAATGTGCCTCACCTCTCCACCCTGTTACTGTACCTCCCCTCTCCCCTCTGCCAATGTGCCTCACCTCTCCCCCCTGTCACTGTGCCTCACCTATCCCCTCTGTCAATGTGCCTCACCTCTCCCCTCTGTCACTGTACCTCACCTACCCCCTCTGCCAATGTGCCTCCCCTCTCCCGTCTGTCACTGTACCTCACCTCTCCCCTCTGTCAATGTGCCTCACCTCTCCCCTATGTCACTGTACCTCACCTCTCCCCTCTGTCAATGTGCCTCACCTCTCACCTCTGTCACTGTACCTCACCTCTCCCCTCTGTCACTGTACCTCACCTCTCCCCTCTGTCAATGTGCTTCAACTCTCCCCTCTGTTACTGTACCTCACCTCTCCCTTCTGTCACTGTGCCCCTACCCATCCCCTCTGCCAGTGTGCCTCCCCCCTCTCCTCTGTAACTGTGCCCCACCTCTCACACTCAGAATCGTGTGCTGGAGATCAGGAGTTTGGTTCCCGGTCGAGTCAAATCAATGACTTATAAAACTGATAATTGTCGCTCCCTAGCCTGGCACTCAGCATTACTAGCATAGGCCAAGGACTGGTTAGCTCAGTGTCAGGATAATGTGACTGGGTGGGATATCAGCTAATGGTGCCAGTGGCCTGAGTTTGTAATGGGCCAGCACTATAAAGTCACCATGAGTTCACACTGTCACAAGTCGGTATCCGTCCTGCTATGACCTTAGCTTTTGCCAGGAAGTAAAATTCCAACAATCAACCCACTCTGAATGTGCCCCACCTCTCCCACTCTGAATGTGCCCCCCACCCCTCCCCACTCTGAATGTTCCCCGGCTCTCCACCCCGGTCCTCCCGGGCCGGAGACCGGTGTGCAGGTTGTATTACACGGCGGCCAGCTGATGGAACACCGGTAAGACACAGCCGGCGTCGGTCCCGATATGCCCCCGCCCGCCCCGTCACCACCCGGTCCGCGTCGCCTCAACAACTCACCAGCTACAATAAACCAACAAACAAAGCATATGCAGGGTCCGTACACATGTAAAGATATGGAATTCAACGCTATTGTGATGCTTTTAAAGGCTGTTTTGGATAGGAATTCAAGACTATTTTCATCTGGATTTCAGGAAAGAAACAACAATGGCGAATGGGGGTTTCAGACTAATTTAGATCAGTGGGGACAGTTTAATGGCATGTGAGGCTCTTCAAGACTAATTACCCAAAATAGGTTAAATTCATGGCTTGACAATGCCTGGAAATGGGGCAAATGAAGTTCAAGACGTTCCAGGTCCCACACAGACCCTGTATATGTCATGTAAAATAGTGCCAATGCATTCAAATATTCCTAGGGCGGGGCGAATTAGAATTATATCCCACTACCATGTCCTTAATTGTTAACAAGGTGAATGCCGATTGCTTGGCTTTCCTTTCTTTCTCACTTCTGCGCACAGAACGTGGTGGCCGAATCGGTAGAGCGCAGGCTTCCCGTGTGGAAAGTCTGGTGTTCGAATCCTAGCCGAGTCAAACTAATGACCTATAAAATTGATACATATGACTACCTAGCCTGGCGCTCGGCATTAATAGGATAGGCAAGACTGGTTAGCACAGTGTCAGGATAATGTGACTGTGTGCATGGGATATGGGGTCACGGTACCACCAGCCTGTTTCCCAGTGGGGAAGCACTATAAAGTCGCCATGGGGGTGTACTGTCACAAGTCGCTCCCCATCCTGATATGACCTTAGATGTTGCTTGGATGCAAAGCAACAATCAACAACAACAACTCAACACTTCTGCGTTGTTTGTGTTGTAATTTGACGGTGGTAGTTATGGATGGATGAATATTGGAGTTTTACATTCTCGGAACATCCAAGGTCATATCAGGAGGGGTACCTGATTTGTGACAATGCACACTCATGGTGACTTAATAGTGTTGCCCCACTGGGAAATCAGACCACCAGCACCATGACCCGACATCGCACTGACTCAGTCACATTATCCTGACACTGAGCTCACCAGTCCTTTTCCTATCCTATTAACAGCGATTAATGCTGAGTGCCAGGCTAGAAAGCGACAAATATCAATTCTGTAAGTCATTGGTTTGACTCGACCGGGAACCGAACTCCGGATTTCACGCATGCGAGGCCTGCGCTCTACCGATTCGGGGCTGATTGTGGGTGTGCGCTTAAATTGGTTGGAAAGTTGTTATAGTTCTCGCGCGCCGCTGCCTGCCTCACCTCACCTCCAGTACCCACCCAACCACCCACCCCCTTGTCAGCACCCCTCGTTATGATCCTCTCCGGGATGTGATTGGTGCGGACAGCCCGAGTGGACGCCCTCCGGGGGAGTTCCTCCAGCGGGGGTGTCTCCATGGTGACCGGCGGCGCTTTGATCTCATATCGCCTCCACTCTGGTACCCTGCCACACCGTGGGTGGGGGTGAAGGTACAGGTGGGGGGTCGGGTCGGGCTATGTGCGTGTGCGTGTGTGTGCGCGTGCGTGCATGTGTGTGCGCGTGTGCAGGGCGATGGGTGCTTCACGGTGTGATATTAATAACACGCGTTTACCGCAAAAATACCAAGACCTTAATAATAATTAATTTTCGCTGCATACCGTAGAATTGCAATAACATCAAATTTGCATATATATATATATATATATATATATATATATATATATATATATATATGTGTAATAGCTGGTGTGTTCGTTGCATACACTTTCGTTTTAAATTTAATGTGTTTCGCTTTTACTTGTATGTATAATATTTTAATAGTGAAATAAAATATTAATTAAATTCTCTTCTCTTTTGCTTGAAAAATAATGAAATAAAATATCTGTTGCATTTACTTTCATTTTGATGTGTTTCTCTTTTGCCAGAATTTATAATATTAATAGTGAAATCAAATATGCAATGTATTCTCTTCTCTTTTACTTGTATGTATAGTAGTGAACTAAAATATTCACTGCATTCTCTTTCATTTTGATGTGTTTTTTTCTTTTGCCAGTATGTCTAATAGTTAAATAAAATATTCAATTCACGCTCTTCTCTTTTGCTTTTAGTTTTAGGTATACAAGTTAAAACCTAATAGTGAAATAAAATATTCACTGAATTTTCTTTCATTTCGATGTTTCTCTTTTGCTTGCATGTATAGCAGTGCCACAATTGCATTTTATCTCTCAATCCCCCTCTTTCTCACAAATATTAGTAAAATATGACTCGTGGAAATCTTCTCTTTTGCTTGTATGTACAATAGTGAAATAACGTAGTCATTTCAATATCATTCATTTCGATGTGTCTAGTGTGTCCTTGTTTTTATAAACTATAATAGTGAAACCAAATATTTATTGCCTACTCTTTCATTTAAATATGCTTCGCTTTTGCTTTTATTTATATTAGTGCTTCCATTGCACTTTCCCACTCAAGCGCAGCCCCCCCCCCCCGTCTCTCACACAAATATTAGTCAAATATGGCACATAAAAATGACCTCAATCCCCCTCTCTCTCACACAAATATGGCAAAATATGGCGTGTGCAAATGACCTCAATCCCCCTCTCTCTCACACAAATATTAGTAGAATATGGCGTGTGAAAATGATTTCAATTCCCCTCTCTCTCACACAAATATTAGGAAAATATGGCGCATGAAAATGGCTTCAATCCTCCTCTCTCTCACATAAATATTAGCAAAATATGGTGCATGAAAATGGCCTCAATCCTCCTATCTCTCCCACAAATATTAGTAAAATATGGGGGGTGAAAATGGCCTCAATCCCCCTCGCTCTCACACAAATATTAGCAAAATATGGCGCGTCAACATGGCCTCAATCCCCCTCTCTCTCACACAAATATTAGCAAAATATGGCGCGTCAAAATGGCCTCAATCCTCCTCTCTCTCTCACACAAATATTAGCAAAATATGGTGCATGAAGATGGCCTCAATCCCCCTCTCTCTCACACAAATATTATCTAAATATGGCGCATGAACATGGACTCAATCCTCCTCTCTCTCACACAAATATTAGCAAAATATGGCGCGTGAAAATGACTTCAATTCCGCTCCCTCTCACACAAATATTAGCAAAATATGGCGCGTGAAATTGACTTCAATTCCGCGCTCTCTCACAAAAATATTAGCAACACATGGCACGTGAAAATGACATGTGTATGCATGCAGGGTAGTCGGTCAGACGGCGAGTCGGGAGTCGGCGGTGTGTGCAGCCTGCCCGACGACAGGAGGCTGATGGTTATAAATATGGCAGGGGATCACTTCAAAGAGATGCCCTATATTAACTAGGAGTGCAGACGGGGTGCTTAACGTATATTATAGGAGGGTAATTAATTACAGGGGTGGTGAGGGTGGGGGGAGGGTGGGGGAGGGGGCGAGGGGAGAGGAGGGGGGCAGGAGGGGGCGATGATGGGGGATTTGTGGACTGGGAGTGGGAGGGAGAGGGGGGGGAGGAGGGATGAGGGGAGGGGGAGTGGGAGGGGGAGGGAGAGGAGGGGGAGGGGAGGAGAGAGGGGGAGAAGGGGAGTGGGAGGGGGGACGGGGGAGCTTGATATTTATATCCAAGTGAATGATGGGTCTTGCTGGTCACTCACTGACCTTGAGGCTCGGATTTGTATCCGGGGGGTTCAATGCTTGTTGGGGTTTTAGGTCCTATGAATAGCTGAGGTCATATCAGGATAGACACCGACTTGTGACAGTGCGCACTCATTGCGACTTAATATTAATAGTGTTGACCAACTGGGAAATCAGGCCGGGAGGACCATGACCTGATATCTCACTCAGTCACATTAGCCTGCCACTGAGCTAACTAGGCCTTTCACTATGCTATTAATGCCGAGCGCCAGGCTAGGAAACAAGAAGTATCCATATTAAAGTCATTGGTTTGACTCGACCGGGAACCGAACTCCCGATCTCACACATGCGACGCCTGCGCTCTACCGAGTCGATCATCACGCCGGGTTGGTCCTAGGAATGTCTATGGTCATATGAGGATAGATACCGACTTGTGACAGTGCGCACTCATGGCGACTTGATAGTGCTGCCCCAGTGGAAGACAGGACCGCCGCCACCATGACCTGATATCTCACTCGGCTCGGTCACATTATCCTGACACTGAGCTAACTAGGCCTTTCACTATCGTGGTGTTCTCTGTGGCAGAGTGGTTAGAGTGTCTGACTTTTTTCTAGGTAAGACTCCTAATCTGAAGGTTGGTGATTCAATTCCCTGTGCCCTCAGCTCTGCCAATTTGGATTTCCACCGATGTGTATAACTTACAGTGTCATTAAAGGCCATTTGCTCTCTAGTGGTGAAAACACATCTATTCAGGCTTATCCATAATAGGCAGTATAAATCTTCAAGAAAAAAGAAAAAGAAATGTATGCCGAACTCCAGGCTAGGAATCTGCAAGCATGTACGTGACCTTCTGCAGCTGCAATACTACTGGGGGTAAGGAATGGCAGAGCAAGGGAAACCATCTACTTATTATGTATGTAGGTCAAACGCTTCACAATGCACAATTCGCATTTCATATTTCACACTTCACTCGTCACACTTCATAATTCAGGTACCTTCTCACTTCTCGCTTCTCGTTTCCCACTTCTCACCACCCTCTTCTCACTTCTCAGTACCCCTCTTCTTGCTTTTTGCTTTTTGCTTCTCACCTTAAGCTTCACACTTCTCACTTCTCACTTCTCGGTTCTCACTTCTCAATTTTGTTTCTCACTTCCCACACTTGCTTCTCATTTCTAACTTCTTCCTTCTCACTTCTCAGTTCTCGTTTCTCTTTTCTCATTTCATGTTTCTCACTTCTTGCTTCTCGCGTCTTGGTCTCTTTTCTCACTTCACATTTCTCATTTCTCACTTCTCACTTCTCACTTCTCACTTCTCACTTCTCACTTCTTGCTTCTTGCTTCTTGCTTCTTGCTTCTCAATTACCACTTCTCACTTCTCTTTTCTCATTTCATCCTTCTCAGTCCTAACTTCTCACTTCTCGCTTATCGCTTCTCAGTTATTGTTTATCGCTTCTCACTTCTCGCTTATCACTTCTTGCTTTTTGCTTCTTGCTTCTCGCTTCTCACTTCTCAATTTTGTTTCTCACTTCCCACTCTTGCTTCACATTTCTAACTTCTTCCTTCTCACTTCTCACTTCTCGCTTCTCTTTTCTCATTTCACTTTCTCACTTCTTGCTTCTCGCTTCTTGGTCTCTTTTCTCACTTCACATTTCTCATTTCTCACTTCTCACTTCTCGCTTCTCGCTTCTTGCTTATTGCTTCTTGCTTCTCAATTACCACTTCTCACTTCTCTTTTCTGATTTCATCCTTCTCAGTTCTAACTTCTCACTTCTCACTTCTCGCATATCACTTCTTGCTTTTTGCTTCTTGCTTCTCGCTTCTCGCTTCTCACTTCTCACTTCTCACTCTTGCTTCTCACTTCTCACTTCTCACTTCTTGCTTCTCACTTCTCACTTCTCTCTTCTCACTCTTGTTTCTCACTTCTCACTTCTCACTTCTCACTCTTGCTTCTCACTTCTCACTTCTCACTTCTTGATTCTTGATTCTCACTTCTCACTTCTCACTTCTCACTTCTCTCTTCTCACTCTTGTTTCTCACTTCTCACTTCTCACTTCTTGATTCTTGATTCTCACTTCTCACTTGCTTCTCACTTCTTGATTATCACTTCTAGCTTATTACTTCTCACTGCTCGCTTCTCACTTCATACTTCTCATTTCTCACATCTGACTTCTCACCTCGGAGTTCCCACTTCTCACTTGTCACTCAGGTACCTCCATCAATAGAACTTTTAACTGCCTATCTTCCTCTCCCAGACATACAAAAATTCCAGTAACCCTCCACTTCCCTCCCAACCCAACCCGACCCTAAACTTGTCTCGTGTCTTCTGATGTACCCATGAAACCAACTAAGAAAGAGGTGAATATATCTGATGCATAATAAATTATATGAGTATAAATAAGGGAAGTTACCCGGTTTGATCTATTTACTCTGTAACTGATTAACCGAATATGACTGGTGGCGCCACCACCACACACCCACCACACTAATCTGTCGGTTTCCTGCCTCACTTACCACTAAACAGTTACGCATCTCTCATGAGAACATTTCTGCTGTTCAAACCATTTTGAACTTCTTATGCTGAGCATATGCACAGTTGGTTGGTTCATTGTTGAAATGCTACATCGGGCAACATCAAAGGTCATAATCATATCAGTATGTGTACTGACTTGTGACTGTGTACACTCATGGTGACTTTATGGTACTGCCCCACTGGGGAATCAGGCCGCCAGCACCATGACCTGATATCCCACTCAGTCAGATTATCCTGACTCTGAGCCAACCGGTCCTTGTCCTATCCTATTATAGTATTAATGCCGACCACCTGGCTAGGAAGTGACAAGTATCAATTCTTTAGTTATTGGTTTGACGCAAACAACGTTCAAACCCATGAGTTTGAATCCCACGATCTACCAAAAACCGAGCATACATAGGGTCTGGATGTCTGACAAGGTGCGGCCTTTAATGAATATACAGCCACCATTCCTTAAGGCTGCATACTCCAATGAAAGCATCGAATGTGTGCATGTGTCTGAATGAGTGAAGGTGTAGGACGTAACTCAGGTGGAAGAGTGTCCACCTATGAGACTGTCGGTCATCGGATCGATCCTTCTCAGTGGATCAATTTGCAGTTTGGGCTACTTTATGTTCCCACTAGCAGTCCACAACTGGTTACTCAAAGGCTGTGATATGTTCTGGCCTGTCTGTGGGAAAGTGCATATAAAAGACCCCTTGCTGCTTATCAGAAAGAGTAGCCTATGTGGCGGCAGCTGGCTTCCTCCAAAGAAACATGTCAGAATGACCATATGTTTGACGTCCAATAGCAGATGATAAAAATCAATGCGCTCTACAGGCATCATTAAATATAACAAGCTTTACTGTTTTTGTGTGTGAGTGAGTGTGTTTTAGTGTCTATGTCAGGATGTGTGAGAATGTTAGAGAGTGTGATTGTGAGTTCATGCAAGTGTGTGATTGTGTGTCTGTGTGAATGCGGGTGAGTGGGTGTAAGTGTAATGCCCCATTCACATACACGTTAGTGGACGTACTTGAACATAGTGGAGGCTAACGTAGTTGAACATAGTTGAACGTAGTTGTACGTACCGGGATCCATACTTGTCTGTGACATTAATTTGGGAATAATGTGGATGAGCCGTGATGTCCGATTTTCTTTTGAGACATGTTCAAAAGAGCGCTATGTCAGAGGCTGAATTTGCATACATGATGCTAATGTACTCTAGCGTAGGCTAGTGTAATGTAGCACAATCTAGCATACTCTAGCGTGCTCTACCATACTCTAGCATACTTGGATGAAGCTCTGGTCACATAGCTGTTAGTGGACGTAGGTGAACGTAATGGAGGCTAATGTAGTTGAACATAGTTGAACGTAGTTGAATGTTGTTGAAGGTAGTTAAACGTAGTTGAACGTAGTTGAACGTAGTTGAACGTTGTTGAATGTAGTTGAACCTACCGGCATCCACACCCTAACATATTGATCCATACCATAACTTATTTATCCGTAAGAAAACATGGCATACCGTAACATATTTCAACATAGTTTATCATACTTACACCATGCATGACCCACGTTAGCCTCCACTACATTTGCCTACATTCAACTATGTCCACTAACGTGTATGTGACCAGGGCATCAGTGTGATTGAGTGCGTCTGAGTGTGTGTTAGTTAGTATGCATGTGAATGTGTATGAGTGAATGTGTATGAGTGAATGTGAGTGTGTGTGAATGTATGTGAGTGCTCTACTTGGACCTTTCCGAATAATGACGCATAGCCAAGATGCATTGTGAACATTACAGGCAGTTCTTTTCATTTGTAGGGTATATTAACTTTAAGGTGCATTATCTAAACTTTTTGAGTTTCTACCATGTTTTAAAGAGATCATAATAGTTTACCTTATTTTTAGTTTCTAGTACATTCGATTTCACATGCCTAATTTTGGAAATAATTTAAGTGCAAGCATATCAAATTAATTTTCGCATGCACATCGAAAATCTGACAGAATAGCTTTCAGCAGTAGCATGTTCTCTTAAGCCCTGTTCACACATGGGCCTTAAGTCGCCTCAACTAGTTCACCTCATCTAATCCACCTCGTGAAGCCGTCTACATGAGACAAACTAGTTGAGTCAAATCAGCCCTAATTTGCCTCAATGGTGCGTTCACATGGACATCTTTAGGCGACTACTTTGTTTGTTTAACACCCCCCAGCACAAAAAGTAGACGTCGGCTATTGGGGGTTGAGGCGACTTAGATGAATCTAACTAGTTGCGGCGACTTAACGTGTGTTTGTGAATGGGGCTTTAGACTGACTTAGCATTCCTTATATGCATTAAGACATGCTTAATGAGTAAACCAGTATCTAAGATAGATAGATATCTAGAATACAATGCAGATACATGCGTTGGTTTTGACAATGTTATACTTTCATCGAACTCTGTAGCTTAACAGCTACATTGTTCGATGAAAGCATCAAATTGTCAAAACAAAAGCACTTTGACGCTTTTATCGGACTATTTAGCTTGAAAGCTGATCACACTAATGGCCCTGTCACACTACGACGTTTCTCTCCAATGCACATCGATGTGTTCACTTTTTGCCGAGACGTCGGGAAGCGTTACGCGCGAGTTAGGCGCGCATCGGTACACGTCGGTACACCTTGATGGACGTTGACGGTCGGCGAGAAACGGTGGCATGTGTAGTTGGTCGCTCAATGTTTTAAGCATGTCAAAAAACCACGACGACCCACAACGCGTGTCAACGCGCGGGTTCCAATATTATGGCGACGTCAGAAGGACATCGACAGCGCTGGAATAACATTATGCGAATGCTAGGCAGTCGCCGCGGGCGCGGGAGGCTCGTCTCCACACATTGTGCCAAATGGTTGCTTTGTTGTTTTATGTCCTACCAACATCTAAGGTCATATGAGCATGTCGTGCCAAACTTTTTTTTGTTTTCCTCACTCATCGACTCACATTGGCCGCGCGCGAATAACGCGCTGCGCTGACGCCGATCTTTTTCCCCAAACCGCCGAAAAGTAGGCCGTGTCTCGACGCGTAGAAGATATTTTTGCATGCTGATGGCGCGCCGGCGAGAAGCATCATAGTGTGGCAGGGCCATAAGCTTCGTGTCAACACCAAAACACACAACAAGATCCAATCCTACATATCCAACTTAAATACCAGTGCATTTATTAAATATTTACTCCTTCATAGAAGGTAATAAATACTATATTTTACTGGTTTTGTTTGTTTGTTTTACGGCCCTCAGCACAAAAATATAATAAATACTCAACCAATTCAACAGAATCTATCACTCTTTGACGCATATTCTGTCAAGCATTTCAATGTTTACGCCAAAGATTAAAGTTGCATAGTCTGATGGTTTAGAATTTCTGTATTTTTGGTGAGATAAATAAATACATTAGATCGATCACTAGGATCTACTATACATTAGTTCAAAGTTACTTTTATTTTAAATGGTAAACCTTTGAGATATTTTGAGTGCAAATATGGAAAATTAGTTTTGGCAAGCTTGCCAAAACTCTGACACCATAGACTTCAGCAGTAACAGGTTCTGTTAAATTGACTCAGTATTGCTTTCTACGATTGCAGAAACAAATGCTTAATAAGAGCATCACTATCTAAGTTAGACATGTCAAATCAAATCTAGATAATTGGTTTAGTTTTGAAAATTTGATATTTCATCAGACTATGCAGCTTTAATGTTCCGTGTTTTCACTTCAAAGCACATCCAAAGTTAAAGCTTTAAATTGTTTTGTTTTGTAAACAACCTTCACACTGAAGTAAAGCTGATTGTAATCATCAACCTAATATATTCATCTACAAAGAAAACCTACCAAATTCCGCTTGCAAAGAACCGATCCCCCAACAGCTAACCTTCTGACACCCTTCTTCCACTTCCTCCTTCTCTCCTCCCCTCCCCCTCTCCTGGGCTACCAAGCCCGCACCCCCCCCCCCCTCCTGTGCACCACCCGCACCCCGCCCCCGCAGCCCCCACCGCCCCCTGACCTCCCTCCCGCCCCAACGGAGTCGTTGTGGCGCGCGGTGGTCACTTTGTACACAGGCCTTGTCGCGGTCAATTTGAGTGGCCACACTGATTGCGCGCCACAATGGAATCAGGGTCGGCCTCTGTGCGCATGCGTGTAGACAATCACTCCATTGTTTTAGTGGGTCAGCGTGGGGCGGTGTGTACAGAGTGCGGAATTAGGGCGAGCGGACGCGCGATGGTGGGTGGGTGGTTATGGGTAGGGTGGGGGGGGGGGGGGGGTGGGGGGATAGGTTGGTTAAGGGGAGGGGGAGGGTGTAACGGCGGGGAAATGGGGGAAGGGGCAGGGAGTAAGGGGGGGGGGGGAGGGAGAGGAAGTAAGGTGGACTCTCCTGTGCCATAGTGTGTAGTGATTCCGCATAGTGATTCCAGACACCCACACAAAATTTGATTATCTCAAGAACAATAATACATATATCATTCCGGTTTGTGGACTTGGGCTCTTTTACAATGTATAGAATAACTAAATATAGTGCACCCTATGCATTTTGTTAAATTTCGCTGCCGGTACCTATTCAAATAGACTCACTGCCTCACTGACATTAAACGGTAACAACAATAATGTGTTTCTTATTACTATATTAGGCATATGAAGGTATTATATTATATCCGATAGAAAAGTGTATAACCAGTGCCAATGCTTCACTGTGCATTTAGTATGGATGTTTAAGCTCGGGGGTGGAGGGAAAAGAATTAATTCCGCCGACCTTCTCACACGCCCCCGACAGCACGACGATAACCTCCCCACCTTCCTCAAGTCGCCACATCCCGATCAGTCCTCCACTCTCCTCATCCTCCTCCTTCCCCCGTCCCTCCTGGCTTCCCCCATTACCTCTCACCACACACATACACACACACATCCACACACGCACTCGCGACCTTCCTCCGCCCGGGTTCTCGGTCGGTGCGACGCCGCTCACGACCGAACGAGTGTCGATTTCCGGTCGGGGGACGAGGCAGTTGGGAGGAGTGGGGGGCGGCATGGGGCACGGGGCCGGCCAGCCTTCTGCGGCATGAGGGGCGGGAGGAGCGGACGGAGCGGGCGGGGCAGGCGGGGCGTAGGAGTTGGTGGGGGTGGGCGATAATGGGCGGGGTGGGCGATAATGGGCAGGCGTTGTGGGGTGCGCGAGCTGCTCGTGAGTCGCTGCGACCCGCTAACGACTCGCCTCCAATCATGTTCATTTCCATTGCGCTCTTCTACTGCGGCCATTGTCTGCACATTGGCGCTGATGATAGGGTGCCACACCCCGGGTCCGCCCCGCCCGGTAATTGCGGTCAGCGCGCCGGGCTGACCTCTGAGGGGGGGGGGGGGGGCGGCGGCAGGACGTGGCGGCAGGACGGGGTGGTGGGACGGGGCGGTTGGGGCTGTGGGGCGGTTGGGGCAGTTGGGGAGGCGGGGCGGTTGGGCCGGGCGCGGCGGCGGGGCGGCGGTAGGGCCTGTCGGCGGGGCGGTAGGGCTCGTCGCACAAACACATCACCAACTTTATGGCAGGGCGCGTCATACTAATACTCTGTCGCGTGTGAAGACAGCAGTGCGAGTTGAGCAAACACGCCGCTGACTTTAGTGAAGGGAGCGTCGCACTAGTGGACCGCCATGTTTATGGCGGGGTGCGTCGTACTAGCGCTCCGCCGTGGGTATGCAGACAGATGGGCGCATCGTACAAACACGTCACCATAATATTACAGAAGGCGAACGCAGCACCTTGCAGTCTCTATGCAGTCAGGTCATAGTATCTAGGCGCGTCACACTAAGACACCACTGAAATATATATATATGTATATATATATATATGTGCTCTATAATCTATTATGGGAATATAAACAAGGACACTACCCCCTAGCAGTTCTCTCCCTTACTTACCCTATACCCTAATGTCACTGAGCTATTACTACCATAGGACTAGGTTAGTTCCTTCATTCTCCACTGCAATGCCACCTGTGAGCAGCTCAGGACCGCATGATACCAGCTGCGCCTGGTCACTACCACTATCGCTCCCTCTCAGCAGGACGGATTTTATATAGACAGTAGGGGCACACCCCACTAACTCGTCATCGTATGCATGCATATGCCCTCCGCGTGGCATAAGCACATCAACGCAGAGGGGCGTGTCGGACTAACATGTTGTAGTGGTTGTGAATGCAGTGGGGCGCTTTGCACTAACACGGCCTAGTGTTGTTTATATAGGGAACCAAAACTAATCCTTTGATTGCAGTTGCTTGGTGAAGCTTTGTGAGCAGGAGAGAGAACAAACGGTGATAAAACAGCCGCCATTTAAAGTTGCAAAGTCCGATGGTTTTAAGTTTCTGCCATTTTCTGAGATAAATAGATTAGATTGTTCAGTTTAATCTACCTTACCTGAGCTGGAAGTAAATTTGATTGGAAATGGCTAAACTTAGATAGGAATCATTAAAGGGCAAACATGCAATATTAATTTTGGCACGCATGTCAAAATCCTGACACCATTGGGTTCAGCAATAACATATTCTGTTAACTTCTCTCAGTCTTCCCTTAAAATTAATGCCACAACAGATGCTTAAAGTTGCATAGTCCGATGGTTTTGAATTTCTTAATTATTTCTGAGATAGATATATGAGATTGATCAGTAGTATCTAGTTTACATTACTTCAAAGTTACTTTTATTTTAAATGGTAAACTTTTGAGATATTTTGAGTGCAAACATGGAAAATTAGTTTTGGCAATCTTGCCAAAATTCTGACACCATAGACTTCTGCAGTAACAGGTTCTGTTATATTGACTCAGTATCGCCTTCTATGCAGAAACAAATGCTTAATAAGTGCATCAGTATCTAAGTTAGATATGTAAAATCAAATCTAGGTAATTGGTTTGGTTTTGAAATTTTTTTATTTCATCGAACTATGCAGCTTTAATATGTGCATCAGTATCTTAGTTGGATATGAAAGAATAAGATCACATATAGATGAATGTTTTGGTTTCGAGAATGCGATGTTTTCATCAGACTATGCTGATTTAAAGTTTGGGGTCATCAAATGCATACGTTAAATCTACTAGTCGTGGTCTGCTTCTTTCACGTTCAATCGTAGGCAATGTACCAGCACATCTAGATACAGTTCCATTTTCCTGAGACTATGTAAATGTATTCAGATAGAAAATGCTTTAATTATTGCAGGTGTTTAGTTATGAATGTGAACATGTTCAATCAATTGAATCTCTGCCAATTGTTGTTGTTGGTAAATATGTTGATTCTGCTGAATGAGTTCTTTTATCAGCGCCGAAGCACTGGTCTGAAAGCCATTTTTCAATGCGGGATTATTTACACAAAAATGGTATATAGAGAAAGGTATTATATGATGAGCTAACAATATCTGTTGAAACCATAATTTGCAGCATATATACAGCGCAAATGAATGATAATAGTCTTCTGAGTAGTTTTCCTCATTCCTCTGCTCCTTGCCCTATCCTATTCCCAGTAATGCTGAACACCAGGCAAGGTAGTGACAAGTATAAATTGTTAAGTAATTGCTTTGACTCAGCTAGGGTTTGAATCAAATGAATAGACGAGATCACCGTTCCGAGTGTGCATGCGCTGAAAACAGCTTTGGCAGCAAATCAAGGGTGTACGGCCATTGCGTATGCCGATATGCATAGGGAAAACCTTTGATTTTATTCAAAATTAATAAAAAAAATACATAACAATTTGGCACAAACATGGATGGTTGGATGCAATATAATAATATAATAAATGTGTTTAAGACACAACTCTCCATAATTAAGCATTTTGAACTAAGAAACATACAATTTCAGTCACTTTACAGGTTGATGTTTACATCACCATTGATTAGATATAAGTAATTCTTGTTCTAAATATTAAAAGGTCAAATGTGTCAACAAAAACTTGTTTCAAAGAAATATATAACCAATGTCTGTTTAACCCTACCCATTTCCTAACCGAACACATGTCATTAACCATAGGATATAAATAAAAACATGAATTAAATGAGTAAAATGTATTCTGGCTATGGCTCTATAACACTAGTTCAGTGCCAAGATTGTTCTCAATCTAAATGCAGATGGTATAAGATATGCTGATTAGATTGATCTAAATGCAATGCTGGATAAAAGATTAACATCTTAATTTATTATATATATATATATTTTTAGTTGGTATTCTATGTTTCAAACAAGAACTGAGATGAGCTGAAACCAGCACATTTCATAGCTGGATTCAGTGTCTTAGCATTAGCCATGTGCTGCGCGGGGGTTTGTTTATCTTCCACGCATCCCACAATGCACCGCGAGGCTGGAATGGCGATGTAGTCTATTGAATCCCATGAGCTACCTAAACGGGAGGCGGGCACACAACTCATTCGGTCATCCCATCTGGTCGATTACCAAACAAGTTGTCAATACACACACTGTTTTTGGTTGCACCTGAGTGTAAATCCAAAGACAGGACACCCGGTATGACCTATAATAGTAGAAGGAGAGGACATTGGGCTAGGTGCAGAGTTGTCTGTTGAATACACACACTCTCTACTGTCGTGAGGAGTGTGTGGTGAATCTGCACATCACACAGCTGCTTGAAGCCCCGGTCACAAACACGTTAGTAGATGTAATTGAACGTAGTGGAGGCTAAGGTAGTTGAAAGTAGTTGAACGTAGTTGAACGTACCAGCATCCAGACTTGTCTGTGATGTTAACTTGGTAATATACTAATAACGTGGGTCAGCCATGATCTCCGATTTAATTTTTGGACACGTTCAAAAGAGCAGTACGTTAGAGGCTGAATTTGCATCCATGATGCTAACATAATATTGCATACTCTAGCATACTCTAGCATACTCTAGCATACTCTAGCATACTCTAGTGTGCTTTAGCATGCTCTAATGTGCTCTAGCATACTTGGACGAAGCCCTGGTCACATAGTGGACATAGGTGAATGTAGTGGAGGCTAACATAGTTGAACGTAGTTGAACATAGTTGAGGGTACTGGCATCTGTACCGGAACATATTTATCCGGATTGTAACATATTTATCCGGATTGTAACATATTTATCCGGATTGTAACATATTTATCCGGATTGTAACATATTTATCCGGATTGTAACATATTTATCCGGATTGTAACATATTTATCCGGATTGTAACATATTTATCCGGATTGTAACATATTTATCCGGATTGTAACATATTTATCCGGATTGTAACATATTTATCCAGATTGTAACATATTTATCCGGATTGTAACATATTTATCCGGATTGTAACATATTTATCCGGATTGTAACATATTTATCCGGATTGTAACATATTTATCCAGATTGTAACATATTTATCCGGATTGTAACATATTTATCCGGATTGTAACATATTTATCCA
Source organism: Branchipolynoe longqiensis (assembly GCA_030323885.1). Taxonomy (NCBI): domain Eukaryota; kingdom Metazoa; phylum Annelida; class Polychaeta; order Phyllodocida; family Polynoidae; genus Branchipolynoe; species Branchipolynoe longqiensis. The sequence continues at coordinate 17,162,514 of CM059194.1, read as the reverse complement.
GATTGTAACATATTTATCCGGATTGTAACATATTTATCCGGATTGTAACATATGTATCCGGATTGTAACATATTTATCCGGATTGTAACATATTTATCCGGATTGTAACATATTTATCCGGATTGTAGCATATTTATCTGGATTGTAACATATTTATCCGGATTGTAACATATTTATCCGGATTGTAACATATTTATCCATACCAAAACGTTAATCTATCCTATGGCTTTGTGACCAGGCCTTAACCAATATAGCAGCTATTCCTACCTGCTCATAGGTGCTGTGTCCTCTGACTGTTCTGCAAGGCAGGACGCTGGTAAGATGAGTCAGTGCTGCCCCCTGACGCGGTGGGGTGAAGTAGCGTAGTCAGTGTATGGGCTACTGATACCTTCATATCAGTCTCGCCAAGCCATGCCCTTCCCTTCCTGTCCGGCCTCGCCCGGCACTATCCAGGCCCATCCCGGTCCTGCCGCGGACCCGCACCGGCCCTGCCCTGACCCAGGCCTGCCGCGGCCTTGCCCCGGTCATTCCCTGGCTCGGCCTTGCGCCGGCTTTGCACTGGCCTTGGTCCGGCTTGCATCGGCCACGCTCCAATCATGCCCTTGCCCGGCCCCTACCCTGCCCCGGCCCTGCCCCGGCCACACCCCGGCCCTGCCCTGGCCCTGCCCTGGGACTTCCCCAGGCCTACCCCAGCCCTACCCCGCGCCTACCCCGGGTTTCCCCAGCCGTTCTCCGGCCCTACCCCGGCCCTGTCCCGGCCCTGTCCCGGCCCTGTCCCGGCCCTGTCCCGGCCCTAGCCCGGCCAAGCCGGACCGAGCCGAGTCCAGTCCAGCCTGGCCTAGCACTAAGTAGCACTAGCAACGGCCCAAAGCCCGGCCAAGGTGGAGCGGGGGCGGGGCGGGACGGGGCGGAGCGGAGCGGGGCGGGGCGGGGCGGGTTGGGGCTGGGCAGAGTGGGGCGGAGTAGGGCAGAGCGGGGCGGAGCGGGGCGGGGCGGGGTGGGAGCGGGGCGGGAGCGGGGCCGGGTGGGGCTGGGCGGGACGGGACGGGGCGAGACGGGGCGGGGCGGGGCGGGGCGGGGCGGGGCGGGGCGGGGCGGGGCGGGGCGGGGCGGGGCGGGGCGGGGCGAGGCGGGCGGGGCGGGCGGGGCGGGGCGGGGCTGGGCGGGGCGGGCGGGGCGGGGCGGGGCGGAGCGGGGCGGGGCGGAGCGGAGCGGGGCTGGGCGGAGCGAGGCGGGGTGTGGCGAAGCTGGGCGGAGCCTGGTGGAGCGGGGCGGAGTGGAGTGGGGCAGAGAGGGGATGGGCCGAGCGGGGCGGGGGCGGGGCGGCTGGGGGCGGGGCGGGGAGGGGCGGGGCTGGGCTGGGCTGGGCTGAGCGGGGCGCAGCGGGGCGCAGCGGGGCGCAGCGGGGCGGGGCGGGGCGGGGCGGGGCGGGGCAGGCGGGGGTGGGGGGGGCGGGCGGGCGGGGTGGGCAGGGCAGAGCGGAGCGGGTCAGGGCAGGACAGGGCAGGGCGGGGCGGGGCGGGGCGGGGCGGGGCGGGGCGGGGCGGGGCTGGGTGGGACGGGGCAGAGCGGAGCGGGGCAGGGCAGGACAGGGCAGGGCGGGGCAGAGCGGGGAATAGTGGGGCGCAGCGGGGCGCAGCGGGGCGGGGCGGGGCGGGGCGGGGCGGGGCGGGGCGGGGCGGGGCGGGGAGGGGCGGGGCGGAGCGGGGCGGAGCGGAGCGGGTCAGCGCGCCGCTGTAAGTGTAAGCGGCCTCTGACGGATGGCCCATGCCTCTAAAACACTGGTGATGATTATGGTGATACCTCAGGTTTTCCTTTAATCAGGCTCGGGGGCGCGGTCCTGCCCATACTGCCCTGCCCGCCCTAACTGCCCCTCGGCCCGCCCCAATCAGTGGTCCGCGTCCATAATGGCCTGAGTAATGGCCGGACCCGGCCCGCCCGGCGGGCCTGACGGGCAGGGCGAGCCGCCCTTGTAGCCATCCCCGGGCATCCATCACCTCGGCCCCGTGCCACCGCTACTACCGCTACTACTGCCGCCGCTCCCGCCGCCGCCGTTGCCGGCCCGACGCCCCGCCACCACAGCTTTATTAGCGGCCCCTACTCACTACACTCCACTTCCCGGCCCCGCCACCCCGGAGGCTTAACCCCCAATCATATTTCTCTTTAATATGGGCGGCCATGCTTGACCCTGCCACACCCACAGGCCAGGGGTAGTGTGTGTGTGCTGTGTTTGTGTGTGTATGTGTGTGTGGGCGGGGGGGGGGGTGGTTAAGAATGGCGGGGAGGGGGAGAAGAAAGAGTTGCGGCCACCTACCTAACCGCCGGCCATTTTCCTTGCATCGAATAGCCAACCACACCGTACAGGGTCGGAACCACTAAAGCTAAGATTCCTTACACGCGGTATGCGGCATGCGAATGCGAATGCGAATGCGGCAAAAAATCGAAACGCCTTGAAGTCAATGGGCTACATCCCTTACACGCATGGTATGCGAATGCGAATGCGAATGCGGCAACTCGATCGGTCCCTGTAGCGATCGGTGCAGCATGTGGCATGCAGCACACGGTATGCGAATAGAAACCTCAGTCACACTTGTCCATTAGTTTTAGACGAGGAGAGGCGACTGAGCATTACGGGACAGTCACACACAAGGGTGCAGAGGGGAAACATATGGTAGTGGTGGTTGTGGGGTTATGGGTTCATAAAAATGCTACCCTAGCCACAGAAATATGAATACGTATCTATAATTTGGTAATTATAAAGGTAGGAACCCCCATGTGATGTACCAAGAGGTACATATATATGAATCCCATATTAGGCCATATACAGTGCAGTATGGGGTATACTTGTTTATTTATATTTGTTCAATATAGCCAGTTGTGTGCCGCATGCCGCATGCCGCATACCGCATAGAAGGAATCCTCCCATTCACATACCTCATACCACATGTCACATACAGCATACCGCGTATAGAAGGAATCCTCCCATTCGCATACTGCATGCTGCATACCGCCTGCCACATACCGCATACCGCATACCGCATACCGCATACCCCATACCGCATACCACATGTAAGGAATCTTAGCTTAAAGCAAAATAGCAACACACAACAACAATATAAAGAAATCACAAGAAACAAGTCACACCAATGTTCAGTTCTTTTGAATAGATTTCTTCGTTTGTATTTGTTTTACATCCTCGCAACAACTATGGTCATACAGGAAGGGTATCAACTTGGGACAGTGCACACTTATTGTGACTTTATAGTGCTGCCCCACTGGGAGACCAGGCCGCCGGCACCATGACATGATATCATATTATCCTGACACAGTGTGAACCAGTCCTTGTCCTATCCTATTAATGCTGACCGCCAGGCTAGGTAGCGACAAGTATCAATTTGATAAGTCATTGGTTTGACTCTGCTGGGATTCGATCTCCCAACCTTCCGCATGATAGGTGAATGTAAGACACGCTAATGATCAGCTCTCGTATTTATCCCAACGAAACGGTAATCAATGCTGTTAGCTGCTGAATACCAGGGAGCGGACGTAGCTCAGGCGGTAGAGTGTCCACCTGTGAAGTTCTGGTTCATCCGATCGATCCTGCTCAGTCGACACATTTCCAGTTAGTATGATTTTCCATTCCAACCAGTGGTCCACAACTGGTTCATCAAAGGCTGTGGTATGTGCTGTCCTGTCTGTGGGAAAGTGCATATGAACAACCCCTTACTGCTTATCGGAAAGAGGAGCCTATGTGGTGGCAGCGGGTTTCCTCCAAAGAAATATGTCAGAATGACCATTTGTTTGACGTCCAATAGCCGATGATAAAAGTCCATGTGCTCTAGAGGCGTTGTTAAATAAAACAAACTTTACTTTTTAGCTGCTGCCTACCGTTCTGATACTTCGAACACATTCAAGCAAAGTATATATGTCCTTAGCAACAACTGGACGATTATTTTGATGGGATTTGCCTGTTTTGGTTTAGCCCTTATTCCCTTTAGCTACAAATGCTTATTGGTTCCAGCCTTGTGCGATCTATTTATGCACTCACATATGTCTCTAAAAACTGGTGATGATTTCGGTGATATCTCAGGTTGTAGGAGAGTGTGTATGTGTTGTCTAAGCCATTATACGAGTATAAAAAAGGCCAGAAGTTTCCATATGCTCCTCAGCCCTAACTCCTCCCTCAGTCATCTACTGGAGGAGCCTATCTATTCACCTACACTTCCATCCTACTCACACTCAGATCCGTTGGCGGGCGCCACCCGTCTGTGCACGGACCACTGCACCCCCACCTACACTCATATGTGCTGATATATGTATTTATATATGCATTTATATATACATTTATATGTGCATTTATATATGCATTTATATAAGTGAAGTGGGCGTGTCTACTCGCCTTGAGCAATTTGCGCACTCGTCCAACGGGCGCGCAAATTGCTTCCGCATGTGCACGCGACGGTTCGCGGGGGTAAAGCGTTGCTTAGCGACTAGCTAAGCAACGGAAGAAGGTCGGGCGTTCGGGGCCTGACCCGGCAGACGTGTTTATTCACGCTCTGTCATTTTAGCCGATATTTGGTCTTTTTATCATCTAAATTCTAAAACTAATGTAATCAACTCACACGGGAGGGCAAGGTAGTTAGTAGCGCCTTAAATAGGTATGCATATTTCGCTGGTATCCTTGTTAGTTATGGTAAGAATAAAGTCGTGAGCTCTTGTGAAGGTGGACTGAGACGTTCCTTGCATTCTTTACTATCCTCCAGTATTATTGTAGATTAACCGCTATAGAAAACCTGATATTCGATTGCTTTATATGTAATTAAGGGCCTTAAGCCTAAGTAGGCCTTATGCAGTTACTTAATCCATCTGCGGGAATATAATGACAAACTATAACAGAATTTAACGTAGTGTTACTTCAGGGCGGAAATTGACGACATTAACTTAGAACTGATTATCAGTGACAGCGGCGGCATCCCTAGCCGTACGCGTACTTCTAGAATTATTCAGTAACACAATTAATATACCGAAATGCGAAGGGGACAGCCAGCTAGTTGAAATAACCTAACTTATGGACGTAGGGAAACTTTAGGCCTATAAGCGCGCTCGTCGGCGAATTGCGTATGTAGATGAAACTCTGGCTGCCCGCCTTTAGCGCGGAGAGGACACCGACGGCGACGGACTACCTGCAGACGGGAGGAGGAGCCGCAGCAGCCCGCGGCAGGCTCAGGAATTTCACATGGAAATTATTACATAATATTACATAACATTAACACGTTAGGCTCGCCTTAGGCGGGGCAGATTAGCCGAACGGTTAAATATGCATATATATATGCATATATAAATCCCGGCAGTTAAGAAATAAAAGCAGTCTTTGTCGCATTGCGACCGACAGCATGATTATGATGATGTATATGCAGTTATACATGCATGTATACATACATCTATATTATATATATATATATATATATATATATATGTTTTTGATGTGTGCCATGTCTTGTTTTCTTTTTTTTTGTCAGGGTTTTGCAACGTTATTGATAAAAGTGGCTTCTCGCCGCCTGTTTGCTAAAATGGTCGGTGAATGTTTGATGACGCCTCCCTCCCCCCGTAGACGCCTCAGTATGTTTGGGTAAGTAGAGCAGCGATAGAGAGCAGGGCACCTACCAGGGTGTTATTACACGACCACGGCCCGGCCCGCATGCATAGTGCCAGTCGTCAGCCAGTATGAATTGAAAATGTAATTTTCCTGAAGGATTTTTTTCATATTTTATTTTGTTTAAGCAAATCTATACGCCGAGCATGCCACCGGGTGTAGGGATGTAGGGATGGAAGAAAGGAGAGGTGAAGTTGTAGAGAGAGAGGGAGGGTGGGTGGGAGGTGGGGGTATGGTGGGATGGGGGTTATATGGGATTTGGGGCTGGCTGGCTCGGAGAATGAAGGAGGGGGTGCGGAGTGGAAGGACAGGGGTGGAAGGAAAGAGGCTGGGGATAGAGTTGATGGACGGGAGAAGGTGATAGGATGCAATGGGGAAAGGTGCGTTGGGTTGGACAGGGGATGAGGGGGGGGGGGGGAGAATGGTGGGGGGGGGGGAGATGGGCGGATGGGGACAGGGGGTGGGGGGGGGGTAGAAAGGCAGAGGGATAGATGGAGGGTGCCGCGGTTGGAAGCGGGGAGAGGAGGGGGAAGGGAGAAGGGGGGGGGGGGGGATGGGGAGAATGGCGCGTGGGGAGATGGGTGGGGGGAGGGGATGGGGCGTGGGAGGGTGGGGAGAGGGGGATGGGGGAGCGGGGTGGGGGAGGGGAGGAGGGGCGGGGTGGGGAGATGGGCGGATGGGGAGAGGGGGATGGGGCGGGGGGTGAGGGAGAGGGGCGGGTGGGGGGAGAGGGGGCGGGGAGTGGGGAGACGGGGGGGGAGGGGCGGGGGGTGGAGAGATGGGCGGCTGGAGAGAGGGGGGTATGGGGCGGGGGGGAAGAGGGCGGATGGGAAGAGGGGCGGGTGTGGAGACTGAGTGGGGCGATGGGTGGGGCAGAAAGGCAGAGGGGCAGGAGGAGGGTGGCGGGGCTGGAAGGGGGAGAGGGGCGGGTGGGTGAGGATTGAGACGGATATGAGGAGGGGGCAGGGAGGGGGCAGGGGGTGGGAATGGAGGGTGGGTGGTGGGGGGGGGGGGGTTAAAAGGCGCCGGCTCGGTGAAATTCGAATCACCTATTCATTGATTGAATTACTGCGCATGATTTAGCCGTCAGGAGCTGGGCTGCATGAGAAGACACCCCCCCCCCCCACCCACCTTCCGCCCTCCCCTCAAACCTCCTCACCCCATCCAACCCCCCACGATGTCCCTACCATTTACCCCCACCGCCCACCTCCCACCTCCCACCTCCCCACTCCCACCTCCTACTCTCCACTACACCTCCCACACTCCACAAAACCCACACACGCGCACGCACCCACGCACGCATGCGCGCATACGCATACATACGCGCATACACACACGGATAAGCACATACACATGTGCACACGCACACCCATGTGTATATGCATACACATGCACACGCATGCACATACTCCTATAGGCAGATGCACACGAACACGTGCGCATACATATGTATGCTCACATGCATACTCACACACATATGCATATACATATACATATGCATATGCATACACATACATCCAGATACACACACGCATCCGCATACATGCGCGCACGCATACGAACGCGCGCAAAGTCATTTCAGGTTAGCTACATATCTGCAACCTGTTCTCACTTTTTTCTTAATCTTAGCGGTTACTCTCTCCCTCCCCCATCTCCCTTCCCCTCCCCCTCTCCCTCCCCCTCTCCCTCCCCCGTCTCCCCCTCTCCCTCCCTCCCTCGATCCCTCACCCCGCCCCTCTCTCTCTACCCCACTTCCCCTCTCCCGTCCCTCATTCTCGATTCTTGATAACCTTTCCCTTTCTTCATTTATCCAGATCCCCACTTTTTTCCTCTCTCCTTTTTTATACCGTTTCCCCCTCCCTCTCTGCCCGCCCCCCCCCCCTCCCCCCCCCCCCACACCACTCGTTCCCTCTCCCTCTCATCTTCTCCTCCGCTCTTCCTCTCGCTGTATCGTCCCCTCTCTTCCTCTCCCACTCTCTCTTTATCTCCCATCTGCATCTTCCTTAGTCAACATATTCCTGTATTTCCTACCCTTCCTATCCATCTCCCTCTCTGATTCTCCATTCTCCTCTCATTCCATCTGTATACAGCCCTCTCCATATATTTCTATCTCTTTCCCTCTCCTCCCCTTACTAGTTGCTAGTTCACATTCCTATTCCACCTCTTTGTCTCCCGGTCTCTGAGACTCCTGCTCCCCATCCCACTCCTTCACCCGCTATATCCCTGTACATCCCCTCGCCCTCCCACTCCATCCCGCTCCCTCCCACTCCCTCACCCTCTATATCCCTGTAAATCCCCTCTCCCTCCCACTCCCTCCCACTCCCTCCCACTCCCTCACCCTCTGTATCCCTGTAAATCCCTCTCCCTCACCACTCCCTCCCACTCCCTCACCCCCCCTCACCCTCTATATCCCTGTAAATCCACTCTCCTTCCCACTCCCTCCCACTCCCTCCCACCCCCTCACCCTCTATATCCCTGTAAATCCCCTCTCCCTCCCACTCCCTCCCACTCCCTCCCACTCCCTCACCCTCTATATCCCTGTAAATCCCCTCTCCCTCCCACTCCCTCCCACTCCCTCACCCCCCCCTCACCCTCTATATCCCTGTAAATCCCCTCTCCCTCCCACTCCCTCCCACTCCCTCCCACTCCCTCACCCCCCTCACCCTCTATATCCCTGTAAATCCCCCTCCCATCCCCTGCCTCCCACTCCTCACCTCTCCTGTCCCTCCCCACCCCTCCCACTCCCTCACCCCCTCACCTCTATATCCCTGTAAATCCCCCTCCCTCCCACTCCCCCCATCCTCACCCCCTCACCCTCTATATCCCTGTAAATCCCTCTCCCTCCCACTCCCTCCCACTCCCTCCCACTCCCTCACCCTCTGTATCCCTGTAAATCCCCTCTCCCTCCCACTTCCTCCCACTCCCTCACCCCCCCTCACCCTCTATATCCCTGTAAATCCACTCTCCTTCCCACTCCCTCCCACTCCCTCCCACCCCCTCACCCTCTATATCCCTGTAAAATCCACTCATCCACTCCCGCCTCCCTTCCCACTCCCATCCCTCCCACTCCCTCACCCTCTATATCCCTGTAAATCCCCTCTGCCCTCCCACTCCCTCCACTCCCCTCCCCCTCTACCTGAAATCCCTCTCCCTCCCACTCCTCCACTCCCTCCATCCCTCACCCTCATCCCTGTAAATCCCCTCTCCCTCCCACTCCCTGCCATCCCACTCCCTCACCCTCTCTATCCCGTATATCCCCTCTCCCTCCCACTCCCTGCCATCCCCCTCCCTCACCCTCTAGTTCCCTGTAAATCCACTCTCCCTGCCACTCCCTCCCATCGCACTCCCTCACCCCCTCTATCCCTGTATATCCCCCTCTCCACCTGCCACCCCTCCCTCCCATCCCACTCCCTCACCCTCTCTATCCCTGTCCACAACCCCCATCTCCCTCCCAACCCCCAACCCATCGTGATCCCCCTTCTCCCCTCCCCTTTATCCATCTCCCCCTTTTCTCTGTTAAACAAATGCATCCTCTACACCCCACACCCACTCTCCCACCACCACTCCCTTCCAACTGGCGGGCGGGCGGCACTTGATGTAATTTAACGTGGTGGTGGTTAATTTGTTGAAGACCCCGCCGGTCCTAATGAGACGACGCCGGGCAGAGCGATTAGAAGGCCGGCTCGCAGCCCGACCTTCCGTCACGCCGCAGCCCCCGGACCCACCAGCCGTCTGTGCCGCCGACCACGCAAATCTGGTCACGGCGCCGAGAATCTGCCTTAAAAAAAACGCTGACCCCAATTTACTCAACAGCGCGAGCAACTCATTGCGAATGAATACTCAATATGGAGAGGAGCGGAAGGGAGGGCGTTTGGGGATGGGGAGAGGATATCTCTGGCGTCTGTAGGTTTCATTTGTTATGTTTTTATTCTAACAAATTAATTACTAATTAAAGTATGTGTCCGTTAAAACCATTGCTCCCTGTGTTAAGCCTTGTTTTGTTTGGTAGAAATCGGCGAGGAATTTTTTGTTAGACAAAAGGGATCTCCCTTCCTCATTCTCTTCCTCCTTCTCCCTCCACCCACCCACCCACCTACCCGACACACTCACACACACACACACACGCGGGCGCAGGCGCAGGCGCGAGCGCGAGCGCGCTTCCATTCCCGCCCACACCCCGGCGTTTCCGGTCCGGCGCTCTGTGATCCCGCGACGATTCATCTTCTCGCGAGACTTTCTTGTCGGTACAAATGAAAGAGAGGCCTCGCTCGGCGCCGATCGATCCGCCGTTTTCTAAATAAACCGGCTGTCCGGAGGCGCGGTGACAAGAGCTCATTAGCTTCGGTCTCAGCGCCCGGACACGGCCTCAATTCCCGCCGTCGCCGCAGCCGCCACCGTCGCCGCCGCCGCCGCGCGTCCCTACGTCACAACAAGGTCTCATCCCAGCGAAATTTGTCGCAGCGGCGGAGGAAGCGGAGGTGGCCGTGTCGGTTGCGCACGATCTCTGGCACGCCGACTAATTAATTTTGTTGTTGGTTTTTGGACTTTTACGTCCGGGCAACATCTAAGGTCATAACCGGATGGGTACTGACTTGTGACAGTGCACACGCATGGTGAGCTTATAGTGCCGCCCCACTGGGAAATCAGGCCGCTGGCACCATGATCTGATATCCCACTCAGTCACATTATCCTGACACTAAGCTAACCAGTCATTTCTGTATCGTATTAGTATTAAAATGCCAAGCACCCAGCTAGGAAGCGACAAGTAATAATTTTGTAAGTCATTGGTTTGATTCGACTGGGAACCAAACTCCCGATCTTCCGCAACGCGAGGCCATCGCTGTACGGATTCGGCCACTGCGCCCAGTCACTAATTAAATAGGCGACGTGAACATGGCACGATTTGCCTACATCACGTGGGAGGCAGATTGAACGTGCCGCCAGGGTGAGAGAGTTAGAGAGGGGGCGAGATAGAGAGAGGGAGAAAGCATTCTTTTTCTTCTTCTTAACAGCGCCCAAACCTCCGCGACGCTTTTGAAATCGATGTCGATTTTAATTAAAACCGCGTTCGCCAAGCCGCAGCGCCGCCCATGCATCGACGGCCATTGCTGGAACTATGGAGAACTATAAATAGAGATCCCTACGCAGCACCCGCGCTGCACGGCTCCATCGTCATCGTCGTTGTCGTCGCACAATGGCCGCGACCAGAAGTGGTTCTATATAACCGGAAGAGAATCTCCGCACGGTGGATAGCGGAGGGTTATTGAGGAGGTGATGGGTTCGGGTGGTGGGGGTGGTGGGTGTTCAAGTTGCTGAGTTTGGGGGAGAGGTTAGTTAGGGGAGTTGGGGTGGGGGGGAGATGAGGAGAGCGGGAAGGAGGGTTGGTTGAAAAATACGAATAGGCCTACTTTGTAGGGGTAGTGATTAAAGTGGTAGTGCCGTAGTAGTAGTAGTAAGAGTAATAGTAGTAGTAATAGTAGTAGTAGTAATAGTAGTATTAGTAATATTAGTAGTAATAGTAGTAGTAGTAGTAATAGTACTAGTAATAGTAGTAGTTGTAGTAGTAAAAATACTAGTAATAGTAGCACTAATAATAGTAGTAGTAGTAATAGTATCAGTAATAGTAGTGCTAGTAGTAGTAGTAATAGTAGTAGTAATAGTAGTAGTAATAGTAGTAGTGGTGTAATAGTAGTAGTAGTAGTAATAGTACTAGTAGTAGTAATAGTAGTAGTAGCAATACTAGTAGTAGTAATGGTAGTAGTAATAATAGTAGTAGTAATACTAATAGTAGTAGTAGTAGTAGTAATAGTAGTAGTAATAATAGTAGTAGTAGCAGTAGTAATACTAGTAGTAGTAGTAATAGTAGTAGTAGTAGTAATAGTAGGAGTAGTAGCAGCAGTAGTAGTAGTAATAGTAGTAGTAGTAATAGTAGTAGTAGGAGAGTGCTAGGTGCGTAACACACAAAAACCAAAGTAGACAAACCGTCGAATTTCACAAATGGAAAGTAACAGCCATGCATGTTAAAGTTGCATAGTCCGATGGCTTTGAGTTTCTGTCATTTTCTGAGATAAATACATTAAATTGATCATTATAAACTACTTTACTTTAGGTTGAAGTAACTTTTAGTTTAAATGGCTAACTTTGGAGATATTTGAAGTGACAACATGCCAAATTAATTTGGCCAAGCACGCCAAAACTCAGACACCATAGGGTTCTTCAGTAACAGGTTCTATTAAATTGACTCCTCATGCCCTTCTATGTGACACCAAATGCTTAGTAACTGTACCAGTGTCTAAGATAAATAAATATAATCAAATCTAGGTAAGTATTTTGGTTTTGAAAATTTGATGCTTCCTTGGACTATGCAACTTTAATAAATATAAGTAATTGTAAGCACTTTATTTAATTTATTTAATTATTTAGTCGCGTTAATAAATAACTATAACAAAGTGAAGCAAACATGTCCAAGTTCTAACATGTGGTAGGTTATTTTGTTTGTTTCTTTTGGCATTACAATTTTTATTTATCTAATTTAGTCTTTGACTTTTTGAGCATTACATATTTTGTTAGTGCCTGTGTTAGATTTGTGTTTGCATTAAATATATTGACATTTCATTTTTGTGTCAGTCATTGTTTGCATTAAATGCATTTTATTCAACAATTACCAGCACCTAATTAACAACAATGTCAAAGAGTATGGGGGCAGGCCTGGAGGAGGAAGGGGGGCAGAAGCACCCTGACATGTGAACTGTTGCCGACAATAGTGATCTTTTCTTGCGCCCTATTCACCCCTTTCACCCCAACAACCCCCACCCCACCCCACCCCCACCCCCACCCCAAGCCCCACCTTCAGCCAGGCGCTCCACCGGAAGAAGTGAGTAACCTGCGCGCGCATGGCCCCCGGGTGGACGCCCAAATTACCAACTTCCGGCGCGCTCCGACGCCCGATGAAAAGACGCCATGGATCGATGGAGCGCTTCCCCTCCCCTGCCTTATTTAAGGTCTCAACCCGGGTGGCCCCCGTCACTACCAACCCACCGATGAACAGGTCAACTAAACCGTCGAGTAGGGACACTCACCCTCCACAGTCAGATTAGATTGACATCTATCGATCCATGTATATATATATATATATGTATGGATGTATTTGTTACTCTTCTTTAAAATAAAAATAAATTTGAACAAAGAAAGCACACGCAAAACAAGTACAATCTCTTTTGTCTTTCTTTGTATAAATTTCGCTCGTCTTTGCTGTATTTTGTGTATATGGGGTTTTGTTAGTGAGCTGCAACCCACCCGACGCACGCCCCCCCCCCCACCCCAACCCCCACCACACTCCTACGCTGCCGATAAATTCTCATCGATGTGTCAACATTTTAGGGCCAGATCACAGTGATTTGCCATTACCCTGAAGGAACGGGGTCACATGGTGTTTTTCTTTTATTGTTGCATATTTTCAACAACAAAAAGCAGCTCGGAGCGATTCTGAGCAGTTCCGAGCAGGTCCGAGCAGCTCTGACGGCCTATTACACGTGTGTTCCCGGGTGCTGCCCGCTGCTACCCGGGGCAGGGCTGGAGCTGTGACCCGCCGTGTTTACATGACCGGAAGTGAGGTGAGGGTTCCCGCCAGCCAGGTCCTTCAGACCAGGCCTGATATATAGACCTATTTCATGTGACATCAGCATAGATAAGTAGGTGTGTGCGTGTGCAACTTGGCTCCAAAACAACACGCGGTTGCACTCCAAACTCAATGGCTGTGGCCAATCTTCACACAGAAAAAGTTAAATATCTCTACAACCACACCACATAGAAACAAACCGCTTGGCACAAAAACAGATCAAATGTTTCATGAACAGATTATATTAAATTTTTATTTATATTTTTCTGAATTTATATTAAATTTTTAATAAAGTTGGTGCCATGCCGTTCTTTCAGTCATGACGATTTCGGCCGCAGCGAAAGTCAACACTGCGAGGCACACATATCTACTGGCAGTTAATGGCCATTAGCAATCTTCATACAGAAAAAGTGAAATAACTCTAAAACTGCACCACAGAGAAACAAACTGCTTGGCACGTGGCATTCTCTGTGGGGGAGTGGTTAGAGTGTCTGACTTTTTTCTAGGTCAGACTCCTAATCTGAGGGTCGGCAGTTTGATTCCCCGTGCCCCCAGCTCTGCCAATTTGGATTTCCACCGCTGTGTATAACTTACAGCGTCATGAAAGGCCGGTTGCTCTCATACCATGTATATGTGGTGTGGGAGGTTAAAAATCCCTTGGGTCGGTAAAAGTGTAGGCTCGGGCTTTCTATCGACCAGCAGTGGAATGAGGAAGACCAGTCGTCTATGACTGAAATTTGCCCTGCTTAAACAACTAATGGACCACACAAAAAAACACGCAAACAGATGACATGTGTACCAAACAGATTATATTAAATGTGTATGTTTATTATTCTGAATTTCTATTAATTTTGAATAAAATTGAAGTTGTGCAATGCACGTATGGGCAAACTCAATGGTCGTGTTACTGCAGAAGCCTATGGTGTCAGATGTTTGGTGTGCTTGCCAACATTAATTTTGCATGTTTGCATTTCAAATATCTCAAAAGTTATCCATTTAAAATAAAAGTTACTTCAAGCTAAAGTAAGGTAGATAATAACGATCAACCTAATATATTTCTCTCAGGAGATGACAGAAACTCAAAATCATCGGACTATGCAACTTTTCTGACTGGTGTACCTGCCAGCCACCAGGTAGAGCTACGGTGACTCTCCGGGCGGTGGCCGAATCGGTAGAGCGCAGGCTTCCGGTGCGGAAGGTCGGGAATTTGATTCCTTGTTGACTCAACCCAATGACCTCCAAAATTGATACTTTTCGCTATCTAGCCTGCCGCTCTGTATGAATAGGATAAGGCAAGGACTGGTTAGCGCTGTATCAAGATAATGTGACTGAGTGGGACATGTGGGTCATAATGCTGATGGTCTGATCTCCTTGTGGAACAGCACTATAAAGTCACCATGAGTGTGCACTGTGACAAGCCAGTACATGTCCTGATATGACATCAGATGTTGCATGGACGTAAGCCTCCAACAAGCAAATACACTCTCCTGGCATATCATCGTTGACTGCCTTCACTTATTACAGCACTCTGCTCGCCATCCTGTAATGTGGCTGGAGAGTGTGTGAGTGTGAGGAGGTGTGTTTCTGTGTATGTGTGTGTGCCAGGGGAACCTAGCCCTGGGGCCCATGCACTGTGACCGGGAGGCCCATGCCAAGTATGTGTGTCGCTGGGTACATACCTAAAATTCAAGCTCACACTGGGCGCGCCGTAGCACCGCGACATTTAGGTGCAAGGTTCACGGAGATTCCGACGGACAGGACATGAGATCAGTCGGCTGTATTCAGGGTGTACGTCCATCTTTGAAGTCACGGTAATTAAGCCGAGTGGGCGGGGCTTACTCTACCTACATCATCAACCAGCTGTCAATCACTAAACGCTACTGTCACAAATATAAACTGATGCATCACTGAGTGCTCCTGCCATAAATGTACATGGAGACATTGCGGAACATTACTGTCACAAATACATACTGATGCATCACTAAGTACTCCTGCCATAAATGTATGCTACTTTCATAAAGAAAGCCTGAGATATTGCTGAGCGCTACTGTCACAAACTGTCACAAACAAATAGCTAGGTGATGCTGATCGCTACTGTCACAAATACATACTGAGGCATCACCAAGCACTGCTGTTAGAAAAGCACATAGAAACATTGTTATGTGCTGCTGTCACAAAGACACAATGGGACTTCATCAAAAACTTCTGCCACAAAGATATATTGAAATATCACTAGTGTTTCTGTCACAAATATACACTGAAACATCATTAAGCACTGCTGTCACAAATGCACACTGATATATAATTATTCACTGCTGTCAGAAATACACACAGGGACATCACTAAGCACTGCTGTTAGAAATAAACAATGATATGTCACAAATCCGCTGATGTAATAAATACACACTGAGACATCAGTAATAACTGCTGTCACAAACAAATACACACTGAGATATCGCTAAACAATGTTGTCACAAATACGCACTGAAACATTGCTAAGCATTGCTGTCACACATACACACTGATACTAACTAAGCACTTCTGTCACAAATACAAATTGAGATATTGCTAAGCACTCCTGTTACAAATACACACTAGCACATTAGTAAGCACTGCTGTCACAAATACACTCACTAAGCCTGCTGTTGCAAATACACACTGACACTTTACTGAGCTCTGCTGTCACAAATACACACTGGCACATTACTAAGTGCTCCTATCATTCACAAATACACACTGACACATTACTGAGCGCTGCTGTCACAAATACACACTGACACATCACTAAGTGATGCTGTTACAAATACACACTGACACAATACTAAGCGCTGATGTCACAAATACACAATGACACATCACTAATTGCTGCGCTTGTCACAAATACACACTGACACATCACTAATTGCTGATGTCACAATTACACAATGACACATTACTAAGCGCTGCTGTCACAAATACACACTGACACATCACTAAGTACTGCTGTCACAAATACACACTGAAACATTACTAAGCACTGATGTCACAAATACACACTGACACATCACTAATTGCTGATGTCACAATTACACAATGACACATTACTAAGCGCTGCTGTCACAAATACACACTGACACATCACTAATTGCTGATGCCACAATTACACAATGACACATTACTAAGCGCTGCTGTCACAAATACACACTGACACATCACTAAGTACTGCTGTCACAACTACACACTGAACCATTACTAAGCACTGATGTCACAAATACACACTGACACATCACTAATTGCTGATGTCACAATTACACAATGACACATTACTAAGCGCTGCTGTCACAAATACACACTGACACATCCTTAAGTACTGCTGTCACAAATACACACTGACACATTACTAAGCGCTGCTGTCACAAATACACACTGACACATCAGTAAGGCCTGCTGTCACAAATACACACTGACACATTACTAAGTGCTGCTGTCACAAATACAAATCACGAGTGGCCTGCTCCCCTGTGTTGATGTCTAAATTAAGATGGTGGCACATTCCTGAATATTCGCGTCCTGAGTGCAGCTTCTCATTAGTCACGCTTTGTTCAACAAGATGGCGGCATTGTCACGGTAGTGCTGACTCATCTTTCTGTTTGCTCCTCAGCATGGGTTAAAAAGTAACGCGCTTGAATAGCGGGAACAGTGTGGGATATTAGTAAATGTCCATGGAGTGTGTGTGGCGGGGGGGGGGCATGTGTGGGTGTGGGTGTGGGTGTGGGTGTGGGTGTGGGTGTGCGTGGGTCTTATGGGTGAGGTGTTGGTGTGGATGGGAGGCAAGTGTGAGGGGGTGTTTGTGTGGGTATGGAGCATATGTGTTGTTGTGGGTGTTGGTGTGATGGTGGGTGTAAGGGTGACGGGAGGTGGGTGTGTCTGTTTGAATGAGTGTGTGGGTGGGGGTGAGGTGTGTGAAATGGGTGTGTGGGTGTGGGTATGGATGTGAATGTGGATGTGGATGTTTGTGTGTGTGTGGGTGGGGATGATGTGGATGTGGGTGTGGATGAGTGGGTGTGGTGGAATTGTGTGTGTGTAGGGGGGGGGGTGATTCGGAGTGGGGTGGGGGGAGCTGGGGTGGAGATTTGCGGGAGGGGGTGGTTGTTTGGTCAATGTGTCAGTTTAATCAAGATGTAACGCCTGTATTAGGAATGTGGCAAAGGAAACCCATATCGCCTAGTCCTGAGCGTAGGTTATTATAGACAGTTTACGCTGGGGAGATAACTGGAAATGTCTAATTCATCAACCGTTAAACACGCAACATATATATCTAGTAAAATCTCTCAAACCGACCACCTCCACAAATTGACCACTCCCCTATATCGATCGCTTTATTTGGGTCCAAAGCGATCATCCATACAATGCCATTGTAATGAAATGAAAAACTCCCTAAACCGACCACCTCCCTAATTGGACGATTTAATGTTGGTCCCATGGTTGGTCGATTTAGAGAGGTTTTACTGTATACGGGAATGGTGGCAAATGTTAGTAGTGCTGGAGGGGAAGTCTCAGAAATGGTTGGTGTTACAAATGGTGTCAAGCAAGGCTGTGTGCTGGCCCCCACGCTCTTCTCCATCTTCCTATTGGCAATGCTCAATGAGGCCTTCTGAGGCATGGGGGATTGAGGCATGGGAGATAGAAGGGAATTCTGAGCCAATTTAATAGAACCTGTTTCTGCAGAAAGAAGCCTATTGTGTCAGAGTTTTACGTGTTTGCCAAAACTAA